>LR738714.1:464633432-464660272 GCA_902687465.1 Secale cereale
GTAGTAGGTAGTGACTCCAAGAGGGAACGTTATGCTTGATTGTGGGTTCATGCCCCTCGATGACTAGCTTGAGTGACAGAAACATGAGTCTAGGGGATGTGCTGTTGCCACAAGGGGGAAAACAAAGGTGCTTGTGCCCGCGGGTGCAAGGATTGTTTACTTTACGCAAAGTTCTTTTAATGCAGTTGTCTGTTGCTTTGAGTTTACACTATGGGTGGGACTCGCAACTTAATACCAGCGAGATGTTCTGGATAGATATCTCAAGGTGGATGATTAGTAGTAGATGCAGATGGATTTCGGTCTACTTGCCTTGGCGTACCGCCCATGCTTTGAACCTCTACCTTTCTTGTAACATAGTTAGCATTGGTTTGCGCACATAATTCTGTCAATTGTCCAGCTGTAATTCGTTTACCTCACATAGCTGTTTTATCGTCTTTTGGGAGAGAGACATCACTAGTGAACATCATGGGACCCCGGTCCATATTACCATCACTGATCACATCCGCTATTTACTTTCTGCTTTTACATACTAGTTACAGTTTTACCTATCACTATTATCTCTTGCGTTTGACCCTTTGTAAACGACAAGGCCGGAGGGATTGACAACCTCTCTGTACTCGTTGGGAGCAAAGTTATTTGTATCTGTGTGCAGGTCCACGTTGATTGCTAATATATCTGGCGCCGTTAGCAGTTGACACCTTCTTGTTGAAACTGGGAGTCTCAGGGGAAATCGATCCTTGGTGTCTTTGCCAAGGGAAAACTTCCGCTACACTGCATCTCAAACCTTCCACTTGGGGTAACCAACGAGGGGCGAGAAGCCATCACACATCAGTCACGCAGTTATACTTTTGCTTTATCGGATGCGGACGCGACCGCATCAGTCACTCAGTTATGCTTTTGCTTTAGCGGACGCGACCGCATCAGTCACTCAGTTATGCTTTTGCTGCAGACGACTGGACGCCATCAATTAATCAGCACTGTTTAGTATCACGCGTGTTTCCTGGCGAAAATTTTGTTAATGCCTATTTTGTCCCCATCATTTGTCATCTGAGCCTATAAAAGGAGACACCGAGGATCTCGTCATCCTCGTCCACCCATCCTCGAAATATCCACTGCGCAAAGTGTGTAACATATTATTTTCAGTCGATATGAGTTTGCCTTGCTCGGATCAAAGCATTAGGCCTAGGAAAATGAAGAATGCAAGTTTGCCTCCGGGTATGGCAGTCTTGCGATGTTGGTGTGGATATCTTTGCAAGGTGAAGGAGGTGACAGATTTCTCAGATTGGTTGGGCATGAAGTTTTTCATGTGCGCCAATTATGAGGAGGATCCACTCGTACCTTCTTAAGAGTACGACAAGCCTCCGGCATGATTTAACCATCACGAATAAGTATATTGTTGTTTTTTTGTTATTTCTTTATTAACATTCTTGTTTTGTTTGTAGTCTCCCCCATCTCTGTGCATGTACTATCATTGGATCGACACGGAGAAGCCAGCTTGGACAGTGACTGAGATTCGTGAAAGGAGTCGTCGTGCATGGGGTAGTTTATTTGCGGAAGAACGACGTGAGAAGGCGGAAGCTGAAGAGAAAGCAGAACAAGAGAGGGAGTTAAGAGAATACTACGCGGAGCAACGCCGTATTTTTCAAGAAATAGGGAAGAAAAACAGGGAAGAGGCTCGTCGCATGGAGGAGCAGGAACGACAGCGAAAGGAGGCTTGTGAGGCGGAGAGACAGAGAAAGAAAGAAAGGGCTCGTGAGGCCAAGGCAGCAGAAGAAGCTGGTGATCGAAAAGGAAAATATCCACACTGGACTCAGTAGATATCTGGGGTAGTATTTTAAATTTCACAATCGTTGGTATCTTAATTTTATAGTTTAATGTAGCTTTATTTCAGTACTTAAATGTAGCTTTATTTCAATTGTACGATGTATCTTATTAAAGTTGAAGCGTGGCGTAATGAAAAAAATGTAGTTTTAGGAAAAAAATGTGGCATTTTATTTCTCTCAACTAATTATCGACCGTCGTGCAACAATACAACATGAAATTAAGATAGAACATAATGTCGTACAATAAGAAAGTACAAACTAATAATGCAAGTACATCTGAATAAAACGATAGAACTGGACTTGCTTAAAAACTACATGAAGTCATCATCGTCATCCTCCATCGATGCAGAACTCTTGCCCTCCGAGAATGCAGAACTCTTACCCTTGGACGATTCAAAACTCTTGGCCTTCGTGGATGCAGAACTCTTGCTCTTGGATGATGCAGAACTCTTGCCCTTCGACGATGCGGTAGTTGTGGCCTTGGTGCTGGGCATGAAGATATCATCTTCGTCCTCGCTGTCGTCAATCCATAAAAAAGGATGTTTGGCTGCAAACTTCAAGTCTGATTCACTCTTATGTTGTATCTTGTTCCATCTTCCATTCAACCATAGAAGTTCTTTTCTTATCTCCTGAAAGGTCCTGGAAGGCCACCCACTACTAGATAATGCGAGACTCAGCTCATTCATGACAGTGTCACTACTGATGAGTTCATCCCATGGAATGTCTTTATTGTCTATCTTGAAATTGGCGGCTAAACGAAGAAGACATTGGGACATAGTAGGGTGAAAACTACGATGAAAAGGAAAACCGAACATCTTGAGGAGACTACACTGAAGTGTGTATCCACCATAGTGTGGAGGGGTTTTTATAGGTTCGGAAGAGAGGAATAGGCAGGAACTCAGAAGCGGGAAAGTATGGCGGGAGATATAGGCGGGAAACGACGGTGCGAGGAATAGGCGGGAACTCAGGAGCGGGAAAGTATGGCGGGATATATAGGCGGGAAACGACAGTGCGAGGTATACGCGGGAACCAAGAAGCGGGAAAGTATGGCGGGAGATATAGACGGGAAACATTGTTGCCGACTGGTGCATTTTTATTTCAGCGTACATAGATGTTTCTTACATAAAACATAAAGTCTGATACTGACATATGTAGATACAATGGGTCACACGCGTAGATAGATTAATCACCCTAGTCGACGACGGCCACCCGGCCTTTCCTTAGGACCGGAAAGCGACAAGCGATTAGGTGCTCGAGGTACACGAAAACCGCGACCGTACTCCACTTCGGCTTCCTGTGTCCGCGACTCCTGCGTAGGTGGTGGAGTCTGTAATCCTGGTTGCGAACCTGATGCGTAATTGTAGGCGTATGCTTGTGACTCCTCGGGGATAAAAGATGGGCCAATAACATCTCCTCCGAAGAAATCTGTAACTGCAGCTGTAACCGGGTCGGCGTGATAAGGTAATGCTCCTCGGATTTTTGTGTTTAGGCCAGTTTGGTTGTTCTCGTCGTCCCATGTACGATCAGGTATGTCCTGCACATAGAAACATTTTAAACAAATTGTGAGAGGATAATATTTGATATCATTGTCCCATGCATTAAAATGTAAACATGAATACCTGATCAGATTCCTCGCATGTACTGTCTGGCCATTGTACGTGGTACTGATTTATGTCTGGGACACGAGACTCCTCAGGCATGGAGATCCGTCGCGTGGAGAGATACGGCTGAGATCCCTCACCTTGTGTGTATGCACCGTATTCTGTGAACGCATATGCGTTAGGGGAAAGCGTATGCTCGGGCATCGAATCCAAGCCCATGCCATGGTCCTGAGATGTATGCCCCTGACAAAGATGCACCGAAGAAGAGCGATGCAGTTGCAGAGATGAGTCATGTCGTGGCAATGTCGTTGTACTACTCGGACCCTCCCCCCACTGCCCATGGATCCTACGCGCCTCGCTTGGTCTGGACGACGGCGCCACACTTGGTATGGCTGAACTCTCTACCGGCATGTTGTACGCTCCAGTGACAATGTCGTCGCCTCTACCACATCTCAACTTTGTTGCCACGTAGTCTTGAAGACGTTTGTGGAATGCCTTGCGAGCCGAGCCCCGTGCCGACATGGTTTCCGTCGCCATCTGCCCTACTTCGTTGCAAGTTTCAATCTGAAAAATATTTGGTTGTTATTTGGTTCAAATGATTATGAAATGATGGACCTGAAAAAGTTACTAGTGATTACCAGTTGGTCACGATAGTAAGCTGCATGGAGCTCAGTATTTCTCTGCATCTGCTGCTCCTGTGTGAGATTTGTTGGTATCATAGCGGGTTGAATGGTCAGGCTAGTACGCGTGTTGATGATGTACCACTACATATACGGTTGATATGTACGCAGATCGTATGGTCTGCAAAATTTAATAATTACATCAACAGTTGTGATGAAAGCAAAACATCTTCATGCATCGTATGGTCATCGCAATAAAATAATGTAAATATAATGTACCTAAGTTGATGCACTATATCTAATAGCGCTTCATTTTCCCACTTCTGTACAAATTGAATGTTGCGTTCCCTCCAATCGTAAGAACTCCAACCCCTGCCCATATTTGATAGCCTGCAAATTATGTAACAAAGTGTGAGTTCAGTAAATTAAAAAAAACACTAACTATTTAGGAAGGTCACATCATACTTTTGGGTTTCCACGTCGGGACATCTTGAAAAAGGTGGTGTAATCTCTTGATAGAGACCGAACTGTATCATGACATGCTCTAGGTTGTAAGGCTCAACACACCACAAGAACAATAAGTTGCAGCGAGTCAGCCAAAATGCATTATCGGTCAACATGCCTTCTGTGATGGGTCGTGCATCGAACACCATATCTATCTGCTCCTCAGTCCACGGGTTCCATGTGACTACGGACTCATCAAGTATCTCAAACTGCTGGTGGTATATAGGGTAACAATTTTTTGCAATATTTGGAGCCCATTTTTTCTTTGGCTTTGTCCACCTACTGGCCATAGTTACACTGTCGCCCTCGCCACAGTTGTATGGGTGTATGGGATTTACTAAACGAGGTCGTCCTACAGGGAGGTATTCCCAGGACCACAACTGTAGAAACTCATAGGCGACACAAAGTAACGGAGCTTTTTGTGCGAATGAAGTTTTTTGTGTGGCATCACACAAGCCTCTATATGTATGACATAGCATGGCAGAACCGAAGCTATATTTTGGCTGCTCCGGTAAAGGTTCATCTACCATCTTCTCTACAATGTAGATCAGACCAGGGAGAACTATGTCCCCGTGTGAATTTGGGAACATAGTCCCGAGGAGCCACAACAAATACGCAAACAGATGTCTTTTTTTCGTCTCAGAATCCGCGTAGCAAGATATAGTATCAAAGTTATCACGAAGCCATGAGAGCGGGATGCCCCGAGGGCCACCGGAACGTTGTGAATCTGGCATTGTCATCCCAAGACGAGCTGATATATTTAATGCCCAGGATGGAGACACTCATGGAGAGACTAACGGCTCACCTCTAATTGGTAGAGCAGTGATCATAGAAACATCTTTGAGTGTAGGTGTGATGGCTTCTCGCCCCTCGTTGGTTACCCCAAGTGGAAGGTTTGAGATGCAGTGTAGCGGTAGTTTTCCCTTGGCAAAGATACCAAGGATCGATTTCCCCTGAGACTCCTAGTTTCAACAAGAAGGTGTCAACTGCTAATGGCGCCAGATATTAGCAATCAACGTGGACCTGCACACAGATACAAATAACTTTACTCCCAACGAGTACAGAGAGGTTGTCAATCCCTCCGGCCTTGTCGTTTACAAAGGGTCAAACGCAAGAGATAATAGTGATAGGTAAAACTGTAACTAGTATGTAAAAGCAGAAAGTAAATAGCGGATGTGATCAGTGATGGTAATATGGACCGGGGTCCCATGATGTTCACTAGTGATGTCTCTCTCCCAAAAGACGATAAAACAGCTATGTGAGGTAAACGAATTACAGCTAGGCAATTGACAGAATTATGTGCGCAAACCAATGCTAACTATGTTGCAAGAAAGGTAGAGGTTCAAAGCATGGGCGGTACGCCAAGGCAAGTAGACCGAAATCCATCTGCATCTACTACTAATCATCCACCTTGAGATATCTATCCAGAACATCTCGCTGGTATTAAGTTGCGAGTCCCATCCATAGTGTAAACTCAAAGCAAGAGACAACTGCATTAAAAGAACTTTGCGTAAAGTAAACAATCCTTGCACCCGCGGGCACAAGCACCGTTGTTTCCCCCCTTGTGGCAACAGCACATCCCCTAGACTCATGTTTCTGTCACTCAAGCTAGTCATCGAGGGGCATGAACCCACAATCAAGCATAGCGTTCCCTCTTGGAGTCACTACCTACTACTTGGCCAAAGCAATAAATAACAACGGAGAACATGCAAGAATTACTTACGAACATAAATATAAAAGAGGTGAATCAAATATATTACTCAAACACAATCTGAACATAATCTCACAATCCATCAGATCCCAGCAAACTCAACATAGCAACAACATAAGGATTACATATGTGCCTCGATCATGTAGGGCACCTCACGAGGTCTAATTAGTGAAGCACAAGAAGGGGAGGAGAACATCACATAGCTACTGGTCATGGACCCATGGTCCAAGGGAGACTACTCACAACTCATCCGGGAGGCGTCCATGGTGGTGGAGAGGCTCCCGGTGGTGATCCTCCCCTCCGGCAGGGTGCCGAGAAGAGTTCTCCTGGTGCTCCCGATCTTGGAAGCGCGGCGGCGGTGGAACAGAGATGAGATCGCGAAAAAGGGTTTCGTCCTCGAGGGTTTCGGGACGCGCGTTAAATATATGCCAAAGGGGGGCATCAGCGGAGGCCTGGGGGGCCCAGGCGCCCCCCCGGCGCGGCCAGGAGGGGGGCCGCGCCACCAGGGCGCCTGGAGCCCTGGTGGCCCCCCTCCGGCCCTACTTCGGCCGTGTGGAAGCTTCCGAAACGCTGATTTTTTATATAATTTTTCCGGGATTTTTTTGACAGTTTTCGTGACGGGAAAACTGAAATACAAAAACAACAGAAAACAGAAACTGGCACTGGCACTGGGGTGCACTGAGTTAATAGGTTAGTCCAAATATGATCAAAAGTGTATGGAAGTGTATAAATAGCATAGCAATATCACCCAAAAGAGGCATGGAGCAAGCAGAAATTATAGATACGTTTTAGACGTATCAACATCCCCAAGCTTAATTCCTGCTCGTCCTCGAGTAGGTAAATGATAACAAGAATAATTTATGTGCTGACATGCTATTAACCATATAAGGACTTTTCATAGTCACATGACAAAAGCTTACTGAGACAATGAATCTGTAGTAATTAAGTTGCCTTATGAGAAAATCACAAAGAACTGAAAGTTTTACAACATGATACTGAAACATCAAATAGATTTGTAATGAGCATGGTGTGCAAATATGATAAGGTGATATCTCGCTTGCCCCCTTTAGTGAAGCAAAACATAAATGCAGGGGCACCTCCAAGGTTTAAGTGATGACTAGATACAATGATTTCATAATAAACGATATCACAATCATGCAGAAGACAATGCTACTTTGGGACAATGCACATTACACTCAGAATGACAATCATGCTCTTAATAGTTGGTGCTTTAAAAGAAGGTGGAGACTCTCGAACCGTGGCTTTTGTTGGCAAGGTTGAAAACCCGTAGTCGGAAACAAAGACAAAACATGTACCAGAGCTCTTGGTTTCAAAAACAGAAGTAATAATTTTTTTTAGATTATGCATGTTCCGTCAACGAATGCTAGCAGACAACTCAATCACTTCTTGAGATGGACAAGTTTCGAGGAACGGCTCCCGAATGAGGACGATCACATCCTCTTAATCTCCTTTGTTTATCACTGCCAAAGTTTTCCGATTTCTCATGAACAAAGCGTGAAGGAGGGTTTGTTTGTTATATTAATTTTGAGCTGGGCGCACTCTTTGCCAGTTCCTTCTCGTATTATGGGTTTGCACATTAGACATGCAATCCCGGGGTGAAGCTTGTCCAACTTAAAAAGATCATGAATTAACTACTACTTCCTCATGAACTAAAACAGAGGCACAAAATAGGAATGCTTTTTTTTGAATAATTTCGAGATGGTACATGAAAGTCCCCGTTAGGAATGGCAGGTAAATACCATGTATAGGAAGGTATGGTGGACTCATATGGCATAACTAGTTTAAAAGAATTTGGATGCACAAGCAGTCAGTCCGCTTAGTACAGGTGGAGGTTAGCAAAAGACTGGGAGCGACCAATTAAAAGAGCAATGACGGTCATAATCATGCAGAGCGACAAAGCAACATTGAATCAGGCATGGAAGTTATATCGCTACTCAGAAATAAAAGACCATCAAGGCTTGACAGACTTTCTTTACAGTCTTAAATATGCGTGAGCATACGCCAAGTCAATCAAAATAAATTCTTGAAGGAAGATATCACTAAACCATACCACATCATAGGCAAACAAATGATGTTGGTACTCCAATAACACATTGGGAACTCCCCCAGCTATTTGAGACTAACCATAAGAAAACATGAACTACTAAGCACCATTATGCACGTAGCATTTTTATCATAGACATATCGACCAATGCAACAGAAGCAAACTCTCTTAATAAGATAAGCATGATAACTAAAGAGAGTTCAAGCGACCAACTAAACAAAATCTCTTTAAAAAGATAAGCATGAAAACTAAGAGCTGAACATGATAGTAGCTATTGAAAGACCAAGAACATACACAGCAAAGATAAACATGAAAATTCTATGTTATGTTCTAGGTTGAAGTGGAGCGTGTCTCTATCCCACACAAAGAAAGCTGAGTTCCAACTCGTTATGAAAAGCTAAGGAAAACTAAAAAGCAAGATGCTCCAAGCATAGCACATAACACATGAAGTGATAAAAATATAGTGGAACGAAAGACGAACTGATAATGTTGATGGAGAAGGGGATGCACGGGGGCATACCCAAGCTTAGACGCTTGAGTCTTCTTGAATATTTCTTGGGGGTGCATGGGGGCATCCCCAAGCTTGAGCGCTTGACACTCCTGAATCTTTTTATCATCTTCCCTCGCACACTTGAAAACTCCCTTCATACATAACTCATCATAATCTGATTAGCGAGGTTAGTACCCATAATAAAACAATTGTTCCTTGCTGGAAATAAGGATATTCTTGAAGGTCTACTGTTTCTCAAGATTGCCAAAAGGTTTTTGCAAAGAAAAAGCAAGCTCAAGGTTTGCAAAATGAAGGAAGGGCAAAACAGGACAGAATCTGTGAAAAACAGAACAACAGGTAGTAAATGATATTTTCGGGGCACTTCTGCAACTCTAATCAAAAACTCAGAACAGACGCACGAAAGACAATTGTATAGAGCACGCTGTCGAAAAAATTCAGACCAAAAAGATGATCTGGTGATTTTATACGAATTTTTCTATCCAAGGACAGAATCTGTTTCCTGGACAGCACGTCACAACTTTTGAACTTTCTTGCAATCAGAGGCTACACTTGGCACAAAGTTGAAAAGCAAAGATACAATGATGATGTTACTGTAGTAACAACATCAAGACACAACAAAAGCAAAATAAAATTTTATTCATTGTGGGTTGCCTCCCAAAAGCGCTTTCTTTTATGCCTTTAAGCTAGGCATAATGCATAGAGATCAAGTTGTATCAATTGAACCATCATCAAGATCATCAAAAAGCTCTTCAATAGTACAACTAATCTTAAGAGGACTTTCAAATAAAGGCCTCATAGAGATACTTCTAGGGAGAAGACCAAAAGGATAAAAGTCAAGGGAAGATTCATTTATAAATTCGTCAAAGAGAGGTGTTTCTTCCAAAGTCTTTACAGTTTCTACCCCTTTGGCAATAGATGGATTACTTTTAGAGCGGGGAGCCTTTGGAACGTGAACGAACTTAGGCTCCTTCTTTGCCGGAGTTTTACCTTTTTGGTTTTGATTGAGGAGAAAGTGGTTCCTAGAGTATCAAAGATTTCCTCAATTTTGTCTATCCTAGAAGAGTCCAAGTCATGGGATTTGATGGTCTCCAAAGTTTTGAAAATTTTATGCATGAAGCTATCAAGCCTATTCAAATTCCCTTGGATTTTACGATCCAACTCGTTTATCTTATTAATGTTTGGCATCTCTAGCTCTATCTTTTCAAGTTTTTTCATAATGTGAGCTAGGGTGATGTCCTCTTGAATGCTAACAACAGGGAGACTTCCAACAAGATTTTCAATAATACTAAGAGACTCCCAAACTGGGGCCTCTAGGAAATTTCCATTGATAGCAGTATCTAGAATAAACCTATTCCAAGAAGTAATTTCAACATAAAAATTTCTAAGCAGGATAGTAGTAGATTGCTTTTTGGTGGCTCTTTTTTGAGAATCATTAATTCTATACCAAGCATCTTTTAGACTTTCCCCACCTCTTTGTTTAAAGGTGAGAACTTCTGCCTCGCCAAAGACAAAAGGACCCGACATAATGACAACTAAAGAATGGGATAACTATTTTTGTGATTTTTGATAAAAGATACTAAAGCAAAAACTGAAAGGTAAACTAACAAGACTAAAAAGCAAAGGTAAAAGATAGCGTGCAACTCCCCTATCTTGAAGAGTGGAGTCCCCGGCAACGGCGCCAGAAAACTTTGCTTGATGGCTTCTCGCCCTTCGTTGGTTACCCCAAGTGGAAGGTTTGAGATGCAGTGTAGCGGTAGTTTTCCCTTGGCAAAGATACCAAGGATCGATTTCCCCTGAGACTCCTAGTTTCAACAAGAAGGTGTCAACTGCTAACGGCGCCAGATATTAGCAATCAACGTGGACCTGCACACAGATACAAATAACTTTGCTCCCAACGAGTACAGAGAGGTTGTCAATCCCACCGGCCTTGTCGTTTACAAAGGGTCAAACGCAAGAGATGATAGTGATAGGTAAAACTATAACTAGTATGTAAAAGCGGAAAGTAAATAGCGGTTGTGATCAGTGATGGTAATATGGACCGGGGTCCCATGATGTTCACTAGTGATGTCTCTCTCCCAAAAGACGATAAAACAGCTATGTGAGGTAAACGAATTACAGCTGGGCAATTGACAGAAATATGTGCGCAAACCAATGCTAACTATGTTGCAAGAAAGGTAGAGGTTCAAAGCATGAGCAGTACGCCAAGGCAAGTAGACCAAAATCCATCTGCATCTACTACTAATCATCCACCTTGAGATATCTATCCAGAACATCTCGCTGGTATTAAGTTGCGAGTCCCACCCATAGTGTAAACTCAAAGCAACAGACAACTGCATTAAAAGAACTTTGCGTAAAGTAAACAATCCTTGCACCCGCGGGCACAAGCACCGTTGTTTTCCCCCTTGTGGCAACATCACATCCCCTAGACTCATGTTTCTGTCACTCAAGCTAGTCATCGAGGGGCATGAACCCACAATCAAGCATAACGTTCCCTGTTGGAGTCACTACCTACTACTTGGCCAAAGCAATAAATAACAACGGAGAACATGCAAGAATTACTTACGAACATAAATATAAAAGAGGTGAATCAAATATATTACTCAAACACAATCTGAACATAATCTCACAATCCATCGGATCCCAGCAAACTCAACATAGCAACAGCATAAGGATTACATATGTGCCTCGATCATGTAGAGCAGCTCACGAGGTCTAATTAGTGAAGCACAAGAAGGGGATGAGAACATCACATAGCTACTGGTCATGGACCCATGGTCCAAGGGAGACTACTCACAACTCATCCGGGAGGCATCCATGGTGGTGGAGAGGCTCCCGGTGGTGACCCTCCCCTCCGGCAGGGTGCCGGGAAGAGTTCTCCTGGTGCTCCCGATCTTGGAAGCGCGGCGGCGTCAGAACAGATATGAGATCGCGAAAAAGGGTTTCGTCCTCGAGGGTTTTGGGACGCGTGTTAAATATATGCCAAAGGGGGGCATCAGCGGAGGCCTGGGTGGCCCAGGCGCCCCCCCGGCGCAGCTAGGAGGGGGGCCGCGCCACCAGGGCACCTGGAGCCCTGGTGGCCCCCCTTAGGCCCTACTTCGGCCGTGTGGAAGCTTCCGGAACGCTGATTTTTTATATAATTTTTCCGGGATTTTTCTGACAGTTTTCGTGACGGGAAAACCTGAAATACAAAAACAGCAGAAAACAGAAACTGGCACTGGGGTGCACTGAGTTAATTGGTTAGTCCAAATATGATCAAAAGTGTATGGAAGTGTATAAATATCATAGCAATATCACCCAAAAGAGGCATGGAGCAAGAAAAAATTATAGATACGTTTTAGACGTATCAAGGTGCAAGCTCCCCAAAACGAAAGTGAAAGGTGTGGGTTTCAGGTCTCCACCGGTCAACTAGGGATGTCAAAAGGGATGGGTCTGAACGTAATTGGTCTTCGCATGATGTGAGGTTAGCAAAACCATCTAGTCCATAGGCGTGAAGGTGAGCAAGGAAATTATTGTGTATTGGCCATGATTTCTTTACTTTTCGAAGTCTAAAAGTCCGATAATCATGAGTAGTATTTGAGTTCAAAAATAGATGGCAACGGTGGCCGGCGTCATGGGGCCCCTTCAAAAGCACTGCACTTCGGCCATAACCTGCACACATATTCAAAAGAGAATCAGTTTACATTAATTATCCGAAGTTAACATCACGAGTACAATAATACAAAAAGATGCAATTTACATTAATTGTCTGAAGTTAACATCACGAGTACAATAATACAAAGAGATGCAATTTACATTAATTATCTGAAGTTAACATCACGAGTACAATAATACAAAGAGATGCAATTTAAAACAAATATAAGTACACATAACGAGTACAAATATAAGTACACATAGCGAGTACAAATATAAGTACACATAGCGAGTACAAATATATCAACATCAGGCGGTGTTTTTGGCTCGATACGGGCATTCCCTACGTGAATGTCCAGGACACCTGCAAACGCGGCATCGTCTTGGTTCTCCCATCTGGCTATGGTCCATGTCATTGCGATGACGCCTAGACTGACGTCGTCTCTTGGCGGTTCTCATCAAGTCGACATTCGGAACCCATTTAGGCCCATCTGGCCACAACATTTTGTAGTTCATATCAATGCCCCATGTCCAGAAGTCACCGTTCCAAGTGTTGTACAGATTGTACATGTTGAAGTATGACGATATGTATGGCTCGACACTGATTTTTTGATCAGCGGCCGCCCGAAGCACATGACTGCAAGGGTAGCCCTCAAGCTTGGGTTTGTTACAGGTACACTCATAGGACGTTGGGCCGAGGGTGACAACTTGCTTTTTTTATCCTCTGTGGTGACCTTTAACACACTTGGCTCGCACGTTGACCTCCCACTTATTCCTAAGTGCGTCCACTTTCCTGCAGCCATGACTTTGGGACTTATGTGCTTTCTCGTCAAGATGTCTTTGTATTTTCTCTGACCATGGCTTGTTCAATTCAACTTCTGCATTGGCGACGGTGACCCTGTCTGCAATGTATGACAGGGTCCGGTTCCAAGTTTCTTTCAATTAGGGATGTGATAGGCAGTGCTCGCACTCCTTTAAGAACACCATTGTACACCTCTGACATGTTGCTGGTCATTATTCCATATCGATCCCCGGTGTCGTGAGATTGCGCCCACTTGTACAAATGAGGGCAATTCTCGCCGATCCACTGGCTCAAATTTATGGCCGTCCTACGACCCCTCCAGTCATCTCTCCTCGGCAAGGCCGCGCGCTCGATCTCACCATTGATACCTGCCCAGATCGCATTCATTTTGGCTTTGGTTTTCTGCATGCACATCCTCTTGAATAACTTGAACCAATCCTTGTTTTTGAATTTGGAGTAAAAATTTGCTGCCAAATGCCTCATGCACCACCTTCCTTCTAGATCCGGCCACCCCCACTCTTCTTTCGACACCTTAGTTATGTCGAGAGCGCTTAATAATCCAGTGTTGCGATCAGAGATGATGCAAACACCTTCACGCTCTTTCACAACACCCATCTTCAGGCAGCACAGGAACCACAACCAGCTATCTTTGTTCTCGCTCTCGACCAGTGCATATGCAATAGGAAGAAGCTGATTATTTGCATCGGCTGCAATCGCCACCAATAGTGTGCCCTTGTACTTTCCAGTGAGAAAGGTACCATCAACTGATAAAACCGGGCGACAATGACTGAAGGCTTGTATAGTCTGGGTGAATGCCCATAATAAGCGATCCAGGATTAGCTCACCCGGGTTCATTGGGTTTGGACGGTCTCTCCGCCAAACTTGAGTCCCCCTATTAGCACATGCTATCTGATGAAGCATTCTGGGGGCATAAGAATAGGCCTCCTCATAGGTTCCATACAAGTTCTGGATTATCTTTTCCTTCGCACGCCTAGCCTTGTTGTAGCTGACAGGGAAGCCAATTTGATCTTCTACAGCTTTTTGCAAAGCCTTAATACTAATGTTGAGACTTTCATGCACAATCGTTTCCATCTTCGGTGCCACATATCTTGTAGTCACATTGCAGTGATTTGCAAAAGTCCCAGTTTGCTCACAACTATGCTCTGCTATTTTTGTGATATGCCATGCTGACATACCCCAGGCTTTAGTCTAGCGAGAACTCTTCCGTGGCAACCATTCGCGGAGTGGATGCATATGACCTTCAACTCTTTTTTATCAGACTGCTTCACTCTATGCTGACGGTGGAGGGCGATTGCATAGCTATCTATTGCCTGGTAAGCAGACTTCTTGTCTGGGAAAACCTGCCCAACCTCCAGGTTGCCCGCTTCTAGGCCAAAAACATAGTGAAATTCATTGGTGATGCTCATATCCTGTAAAAACCCAGGTTGCAGTGCCGCCGCGGTCACCCTTTGAGGAGGAACATCTTCTTCTTCGCTTGTGTCCGAAGATGCGGAAGAATGATCGTCATCATCTAGCGCCTCCGGCAATCCCTCAACGTGTTCGCTCAGGTCAATGACCGCTGACCAATATCCTGTGTCATACACAGGCTGGCCACCGGTCAATTCCGATGGGCCGGCGCTAGGGGCTGATGTGATGGCCAACTCGACCTCAACACCCCTGCTACTGCATCCGGCAACATCAGTGACATAAATGAACTCCACATACACCATAGGCTGACCAAACATTGAGTTCTTGGGATTGCTTGTAAACCTCATGTACGAGCCCCATGACTGGTCACCTGTGACAGGCCGCAAACCCCAACGGGCATCAGCCCCATCATTTCCTCTATCAACGACAAATACCTTCATTGTCATTTTTTCCCTGCATCCCTGGGCCAAACACCGCTCGGATGCACCTTCTTACTGCTGCGTAACCCACGTTCACCATGTCTCTCACTACAACTGTAGTCGACTCGCACAAGGACACATCCACCCCGAAAGTACCGTCGCGTAAGACGTCCCCATAGTACCTAACCAACATTCATATTTACATTTCAAGTAATTAGTAACTGAACATTTAGTAGTAGTACCCTGACAATATTTACAGATCATACGAGTATTTACATATCTATTGTTTTTTCCGAAACTCCTCTAGCAGCGTAATAAACTAAAACTCTGTTTGTTTTTCGCTAACTACCCTAGAAAAATCCTAATCTGTTTCTCGTAACATGTAAAAAATGAGCTTTTGGAAATACGACTATTAGTCAAAACTAAGCTATCCAAACAACCACTAAACATAATAGTACGATAATAACATTTTAATATCATATGGGTAAAACATTTAATATCTTCCGGTTTTTAATAATGTTTTCATATCATACTATAAAATTCATTTTTTTACAGATAATAATATTCCCAACGGCATTCACATTTTTCACAACAGTACATCAATATAAAAAATATTAACATAATTACATCGTCATTTATACCTCAGCTCCAATATGGATGTGCTTGCGAATGCAATGAAGTGTCAATCGAGTTTGAATAAATGTTCATCAACAGTATTATACGAACGAAGTCAACCTATTATCACATGAACATCAATATTATACACCGATTTTTCTTTCTCCTATTAAAAGCATGAAAATAGTACTAGCTTGTATGTGCTTCTCACCTCAAAAGGGACAGCGAAAATGGAAACACAATTTCTTCAATCACGTCATCTCCTCCTTGATTGCTACTAAGATGAATTATTTAGCCTAATTACATACAACATCAAGTACATTAGCACGTTATTTTAACACAGAACATTAACTATAGACTTACTAATAAATATACCACATGAAATAACATACCACATGCAAATGAACAATTACAATACCATTTTTTCATAATTACCAAATAAATATTTTCTCGCATTTTAATACTAATGGATGCAGCTAACATTGATACAACATATCTAAGCATCAATGAACCTACTCTTCTAAAAAATATAGTATAAATGCAACATCTGTCGTTTCAAATTTTTTCTAACCTCTAAACACTAACATCGCATAGCTATGATGAGCTAAAAGACTAACTAATTACCACCCTGCATGCGCGAAAAAATCAATGTATTGCAAAGCTCATACCTTGATCTTCAACTCCGTAGTTCACTTCGATAGGCAAATCCTACTCCCGAAGCTCTAAATGACTTCAAAAAATTATGAAATAATGTCTAACACAACAAAGAACACATAGTTATGAACTAAACAAAACGAGTACAAACATCATGGATGCAAACGAAACCAACAAAAATGGATAGATCTAACCTTCGTCTATCTTTTCTTCAACTTCAACATATTCAAAATCCAACTCCAAATCGCCCTAAATCATGAGTCAAAGTGCCTACGAAGGTTTCTTTTCTCTGTGTTCTTACACACTCACAGACTAGAAGAGAGAAGAGGAGGAGAAGAGTAGGCTACGGCTAAGCCAGCAAGCAGAATCATGCTATATAAAAGAAAGAGGATCCCTGTAGTGTCGGCACAACAGGTTCCGCAGCTTCAAATTCCAGCGGCGAGTGAATGATTCTCGCAGTACCATCGCATCCGCTGAGGCAAAATAAGTGATATCCGGGCATCAGATTCCCGCTCGTGGAAATAAGCGTCGCGTGGGAATCATTGCGGTCGAAATAAGCGCCGTGGAATTAGCGTCACGTGGGAATCATTGCGGTGGAAATCAGCAACCCGGAATTACGCGCCGTCTGCCGTGGAAATCAGTGCCCTGAAATTACGCGCCGTCTGCCGTGGAAATCAGCGCCCCGAAAATACGCGTCGTCTGCGGTTGGAAGATTCCCACGTGGCCGCCTCTCCCTATGGCGGCCGGGCCCGCCGTCCCATCAGCGCACAGCGCAGCCTGTCGGCCTGGGCGCGGCAGCGGCAGAGATGGCCGCCTCGCTTGGTGGCGGCAGGGCCCACCTCCCCTGCTCCGTTCCGTCCCGGCTCGACGCACTGCTGCAAACACCTTTCAGCAGACGTGCCGCCTCCTGGCGTGGCTGCAGGGCGGCAGGTGCCACGTGTCGCCTGCCGCGCCCGCCGCCACTGCCGAGGAGGTCCTTTTTGACAATTTCGTTCAAAGGGGATTTTTTTTTTTAGCAATTCTGTTCGTGAGGGGGTCCTTTTAGACAAAAAATCGGTGCTGTGGAGCGGGCTCAGGCGAAGGCACCGGCGGACGGCGTACGCCCTTGGAGATGGAGCCGGTGGGCTCAAGCTCAACTGCGACGCGCTCAGCTACGCCCAGAACATCGACGACGGGAGCCGCCCCGGCGAGTGCGAGCCCGACTTCGCGGCCCGGTTCGCGCCTGCTGGATCGCGGAGGCCGTCGTCGGTCACTTGTTGTACTTAGGAGAGCTAGCTCATCGCTGTTTGTAGTTCGGGCCCGGCGTGCGTATGTGGTGGTATTGTTGTTACCTTCCAAGTATATATATATATATATATATATATATATATATATATATATATATATATATATATATATATATATATATATATATATCGCGTGCGTGTTTAGTTACTCTTGGTAGTAATCGAGGTCATGCTAAGTCTGTATATTGCTGGATGGGTGTACAAGTATTTAGAGTGAAGGAATGAAGTACTGTTTGCTGGATGGCAGTGCATGCATGAGACTACTTTGGGAATATGGTGGTGCGGCTACATGTTTAACCTCCGGGAAGCAGCTAGAGTAACGCAGGAAGAAAGTGTAAGATTTTTGATGGTTCATGCAGTTCGCAGCATGGATGAAGAATATTTTCGCCGCCAATGAGGCCAACTCCATCGCGCGACCCCAAACGGACGTCCGGTTTGGCTGGATTTTGTCCCTTTGGGGCGCCGATGGGTTCGCTCAGGTCCGCGTTTGTCCGATGGGTCATGGGTGCGCCCAACGAGCGGCCGAACCCAAACCCTATCCGGGGTGTAAGAACTTAAATGAAATGACTAAAAAAGTAAATAAATTAAGTTAAAAAAACATAAAACATATATATGGGTCACGGCCACAAAACGGCCCAGTTTATCAGTCCACTTAAACGGTCTAGTTCGTAATTAACATAAAACAAAACAAAAATGCCTCCCGCGCGCTCCGGCCGTGCCCGTCGATGCCGTGACCGACGCCGTCTTCACTGACCGCCGGTGTCGTCGTCGTCGCTGACCTGGTCGACGTAGGCCGGTGGCGTCCAGAGATGGGCCGGCGGTGCGTGGTAGACGGGGGCGGGCTGGGCGACAGGAGGCGCCTGCACCACCTCCTCCCGTGGCGACGCCTCCCGCTCCGGTGACCGCCACGGCGTCGGGCGCCGGTTCACGGCCACGGCTCCGACCATCTCGGCTGTCGTGCACGACCAGCCCCACCCCTGGCCCACCAAGGCCGGGTGGAACGCGGCCACCGGCGGCTCCTCCACCACCTCCTCCTTCGCCCCCATCTCTAGCTCGGGGATGGCGACCTCGCTGGCGGCGGAGCGGGCCATCATCTCCTCGAGGCCCTCCCACTGGCAATCGTCGTGCGTGAACATGGGGTCATCCATGACGCGCGCAACGAGACGGGCCTCCTCCTCCTCCATCATGCGAGGAGGTGGTGGTGGCGATGGAGACGGCGAAGGCGACGGCATGGACGTGACGCCGCGCACCCGCCTACGCCCTCGCTCCTGGGGAGCATGCGCTGCGCGCTCCTGTCGTGGCCGCCACGGCCCCGTCGATGTGCCGGCGAAGAACGGCATGCGCCTGGTGTCGTGCTCGTCATGAAACCAGGTGTCCCAGAGCCCGGAGTCGGGGGCGTACCTGGGGTCGTAGGAGAGGTCCTCGGGGAGGAGGCGGCGGCGGCGCTCGATCTCCTCGTCGCGCGCATGGCCGCTCGTCGGCACTGGCGGGATCGGGACCCGGTCGGCGGACAGATGCCAGTTATTGGGGAGATGGACGTCGCTCGAGGGGAGCGACGTCCTCGTCTTCCAATAACGGCGGCACACATCCGCGCGGATGTAATGCCGGTCGCGCTCGCCGGCGGACGTGGGCGCGATGGAGAAGGCGGGCGGCGCGGGGGCCCGGCGTGGCGGCGATGGCGACGCGGGCTCCTCTTTCTTCACTGAGTCGCGGCGACGCCCCGAGGAGGAGCCGGCCTCATGGTCGTGCTTCCCTTTGCGGTTCCAGAAGCCCATGGCTGGTCGGCCCACGAGCTCGAGGACAAGGGAGGGCTAGGGTTTGGCCTGTCGGGTTTCGAGGAGGCCGCAGGGTGGCGTGGGGCAGTGTGGACGACGACCCGTCCACGCTTCCCACTTAAAGAAGGACGGCGACCGTTCGACGTGTGGATGACAAGTGGGGCCGCCCGCTCGTGCGCGTTGATGTGGGCGGGTGGGAGGTAGGTGGCTGCCTGCCACGCGGCCCCGACGCGGACGAGGTGCGTGTCCATTTGGTGTCCGTCGCGATCCATACCCGACGCAAGTTTGCGCTCGAAATAGGTCGGCCCGGACACAAAACGGACAAGATGGGTTCGGGCCGTCGCGCGCTGGGCCGCCTCCTTTGTCCGTTTTACCCAAACGGACCGGGCCGGACATGATAGGGTCGCGCGATGGAGTTGGCCTGACAGCTTTCTAAACCATTTAACTGGATGAGCTTCCAAATCATTTGAAACCGATGCACGGGGAAATCTTTTTGTAGCTTTTCTTCCACTGTCCCTTAACGAGTAGGTTGATGGATTATGGATGGGCTTAGAGGGTGTTTGTTTCCAGGGACTTATTGGTTTAGGGACTTAAAAACTTTCTTATAAGTCCCATCTAAACCAAACAGGAGGGATTTATAGGGACTTAAAGTGGACATTTGGGACTTATGAAATAAGACTTTCAAGGAGGGACTCATAGGGACTTATAGTTGTAATATGATCTTCTAGTTCATGTTAAGTCCCAAGAACCAAACAAGTAGGGACTTTTTAGGGACTTGGGGCTTATAAGTTGGGACTAAAAATGTCCTAGAACTTATGAACCAAACAGGGCCTTAGGCCCATATAAGACAATAATGGTGATTACTATTGTGGAAGGGTTTGCTACTATGAAAGAAATTGAGCAGGAGTTTAATGCCATATTTGCGCAGAAACCTAAAGAAAAAAATGACGTTGTACGGCACGTTCCATTAGCCCTACTCAGCTTGTTATGCGATTTCCTAATGCTAGTGAAGTGGAGAGAGCTTGCTGTTATGGGAAACATATGCCTTTGAAAGAGGGGTCAGTTGTGGTTTGCATAACTCCTTGGTCGCTTCGATAGGGGCTACAGGAATTATGGAAAAGGCATGGGTGAGGGTCCGTAATATTCCTATAGAAAAAAGAT
This sequence comes from Secale cereale, assembly GCA_902687465.1. Taxonomy (NCBI): domain Eukaryota; kingdom Viridiplantae; phylum Streptophyta; class Magnoliopsida; order Poales; family Poaceae; genus Secale; species Secale cereale. The sequence continues at coordinate 464,654,038 of LR738714.1, forward strand.
GTACCGAACATGTAGCTTATGCCGGCGGACTGGTAGGGATACCACTGGAAGTTGATGAAGCTACATTGCATAAACCTGACACTACTAGGAAAAAGCCTCGCAGTAGCGCGGGTTTTAGCTGTATCAGTAGCACTGGCAACCACGCTACTGATACGGCGCTACAGCTAATATGTATCAGTAACTCGACTCAGCCCACACTACTGCTATACATGTGTAGCAGTAGCGTGCTTTTTATAAACGCGCTGCTGATAATAGCCGCATCACTTGTGAAGCCACGCTGCTGCTAATCTAACTAGTAGTAGCGTGCTTTTTGTCCATCGCTACTAGTATAGTGTTTCTCATTTTTTTAGCATATTTATATGCCGTTATACAAATTTTGATATAGTACCAATTAAGAGGTTGTGAAGAAGAAACATGAATTAGATTCATTTGGATGAATCAAAAGTTGAATTAGGACTATGATCCTACTAATTCAACTTTTGTTCACTTTTGATCCATTCACATGAATCTAATCCATGTTCCGTCCACCAACACTAGCTAATAACAAATCATCATGATAATCATGATCAACATCATCATCACATTAATATAAAAATCCTTGCATCATAGTCATTACGACCAACACTATTTAATCACCATATTCATATTGTAGCTATCTAATCACCATCAACATTAGCTAATAATAATCATCATAGTCATTACCACCAACACTAGCTATTTAATCATCATAGTCATAGTATAGCTAATCACTCCTGCTGCTCTGTGTCAGGTAAAATAGCATAGAACATGTGTAACACTCCTGCTTCATTATGCAGATGAACCTGTCTCCTAATTGTGTGACGCGCTTCTGATTGATGCCCCCTAGTACTTCTCTGATGCGATCCTTCACAATTTTGCTCAAGTCTTTGACTATTAAGACTCGCTCGCTTCGAGAAATCTTAAATGCACTGAAGTGCAATGTAGGATGTCTTGGTCGTAAGCTAACCATTGTCATGCGACCTTTATGCTCGATACATTGAGGCACAACTACTATCGGGAGTCCCTATTGAAGAACATCATAGTAACATACTTAGCAATGACGTTTAGCTTAAAAAATAATATTTGTAAAAGATGCACCAAGGACAAATATTAAGAATCTTACCATCTTTCCTAAATAGATGTGATCGTAGTTCAATACGCATGCAAGTGATCGCACGTTTTGAGTACTAATATTTTTTAGTCCAGGAAAATAATTTGTCTTGACAGTATCAAGATCCTCAAACAATGAAACATAATGACTTATCTCCTCGCAATTTAGTTCAGCCCGGAAACAGTAGTAGGTCATGTTACCAAGCGTCGAACATGTTTGCTTGAATGGAAATAAGATGTCAATAGAAATTAGTTGTCAACTATTTTTAAATAAACAATATCAAAGACATAAATATTGGTTGAGAAACTCACATAATTGTATAACTGGAGGCGTCTGCACATCGACCCAGATGTCGATATTACTTTCAATATCATCATCTTCCGAATGAATATCAAAGGTGATAAGCCAGGATCAAATGCATAAGCCTTGCATAGTGCTTTCCAAGTTGTGCATTCAAAATATGTGTACATGTCTGCATTGTACAATTTTGCGTCGAAAGTATAACCATGCTCGGTTCTCAACTGAACTCTCTTTACCTCCATAGTTTTCATAGGACTGAAACCAATCTTATCCAACACAAAAGTTCTTGCATGGCATGGGATACGCTAGTAGAAAAGTAAAATTTAAAATTATTAGTTGAAGCAAATGAAGCAGAAGTGATGCTTAATTACGAAAAAATACTTGTCGTCGTGACTTACTGAATCCACTTTGAATGTCTCATCCAGCTTGATGCTGAAGCGCCTACCATCAACTAGGAAATTTCTGTCACACAGGCCGCGCTTGTCTTCGCAGTATTCACACGTACCGATATCCTTTTCATCGTCAAACATTTCCTATGTTCATAGTTGAAACATTAATTGAAAATCTTATAATTAATCCGAACATTTCATTTGGTTAAGAAGCATAACTAAATACCCTAGTTCTACTCGTATAATGTCGTTTAATTATCTTTCTAAAAAATCCAGACCACTCGATATTTCCTACATATTCTAGAACAAGTCATGCCAAAATTCATGAAAAAATCCGGCATGACCTTTGCTAAAAAGGACATATCGAGCGCCTGAAATTTGCCAGAACGGAAATGAATCAACACTCCAGCAAAACATAGGCCACTCAAATGTGTAACCTGCTAACATGACCGGCCACTTGGGCAAGCACATATCCTATTTGAGCAACACAAGATATACATGTTTTTATCTACATCATATGAGCATTCAAACTTGATGGTCATTGCATTTCAGTGGTTGAAAATATGAACAAAAACATTTCAAAATATATTATAGGACTCATATCGACATGGAGATTTGGATGGTCTCACCTCGAGGTTGGAGGGGGTCGGTGACGGGGATGACGGCGGGGATGATTGAGGGGCTCCTTGATTTCTGCAAAAACAAAAACCCTATAAGCTATCAACTAATCAAATGCATACGCCTTGCATAGTGTCATGCCCAAGATGCGATTCTATCCCGATCACGTGACGGTTACGTGATGGGTCACAACCGCATTTCGGACGGTTAGCAAGATGGATATCATTACATCGTACCATTACATACATACATGGGGGATACAACAATACATACAAGTCACAAGAATACATCAACATCAATACAAGGCATCTGGCTACGGATGCAAACAAAAAAAGCACAAAGACATCCATTTGCTATCCCAGGATGCGGACCCGGAACCTAACCCAAGACTGAAGAAGAAGAAGAAGAAAGAACTCCAACACAACGATCATCGCTCTCACGTCAAGACATCGGAAACCTGCACCTGCAACTGTTGTTGTAGTATCTGTGAGCCACTAGGACTCAACAATCCCATAACCATGGGTAACAAGACTATCAAAGCTTAATGGGTAGGAAGAGGTAAAGTGGTGAGGTTGCGGCAGCGGCTAAGCAATATATGGTGGCTAACTTACGAGTACAAGAATAAGATGAGCATCTACGCAAACGGTCGCAAACTAGTAGTGATCGCTAAAGATCCTGAACTACCTACGAGTCAAACATAACCCCACCGTGTTCTCTTCTCAAAGTGAAAAGAGACAGTCACGGTTACTCACACAGTTGTGTGTTTTACTTTGGATCCTCTGTCAAGTTTTCTACAACCGGACATTAACAAATTCCAATCTGCCACATAACCGCGGGCACGGCTTTCGAAAGATTATAACCCTGCAGGGGTGTCCCAACTTAGCCCATCACAAGCTCTCACGATCAGCTGAAGTAATAATAATTATTACCCCTTATCTTAGGGAAATCCGATCAGGCTCAGCATCCCGGTGCACAAGACATTTCGACAATGGTAAAACAAGTCCAGCAAGACCTCCCGGCGTGCCGACACCCTGATAGTAGCCGCGCGTATCTCGTCTCAGGCCACAACCAGATAGGTGATCCTACGAGAGCCAATCCTCGAGTTTCCCCATGGTGGCCCCACAGTCTCCCTGTTTGGGACCAACACCATCAGCACTGGCCCGCCTGCTATGTAGAAGAATACTCGGGGACGCGACCCCCTATGCAATTTTAATTAATTAATTAAGTTTTTATTATGAGGCAAATTAAAACCAATGTTGGGCCTTGCTGGAGGATTTTTATTCAAAGACGAAGTGTCAAGGGGTCCCCATATACCCAACCGTGTAAGGAACGCAAAATCAAGGAACATAATGCCGGTTTATCGGCTCCTAAGGCGGCATGAGTGGAACAAAAGACCGAGCAAAAGGCCAAGCCTTCCACCCATGCCCAGTATATAGGTGTGTTAATAATAATAATGGATATTGTGATATTCCAACAACAAGTTCCAACATGGAACGATCTTCATCTTCACCTGCAACTAACAACGCTATAAGAGGGGCTGAGCAAGCGGGTAACATAGCCAAACAATGGTTTGCTAGGAAGGTGTCAAATGTTAGAGGTTTCATGGCAACGAGGAGAGGGGCTGACAATAAGATGGTTAGCGCGACATATAACGATAGCATCGAGACAACTAAGCAACGACAATGATAGTAAAGGTATCCAAGGTATGGTCATCTTGCCTGAGATCCCACAAGGAAGAAGAATGAGTCCATGAAGAAGACGAAGGAGAAGCCTCGAAGACGAACCACATGTAGTCGAACGAATCCTCACGATCGCAACGGAACAAGCACTAACGAGAAGAAGCAAGCAATACGGTAAACACACAACACAAGAACATGACAATATGCTCAAGCAAGTATGAAGCAAGACTAGTCTATATATGATGCAATACATGGCAAGGTAGGAAGCACAGAAAAACAATACAAGAACATGACAACACGCTCAAGCAACTATGATGCAAGACAAGTCTATATATGATGCAATACATGGCAAGGTAGGAAGCACAGAAAAACAACACAAGTCAACAAGTTTAAATAAGGCCAGAAACTACATATAACAAATCCGGTAAGTCCTCATATGCATAGTTTGAAATTAGTCCAGATCGGAACAAACTTAATTTAAAGTTGTTAAATAGCAATTTAACATGCACCATGATGATCTACACGAAATTCTAGTCAAGTTTCATATAAAGTTTGTTTAATTCGGAGCTACGGCCTAGAAGATATGAGCAAAACAAGACAAGCAAGGCAACGGTGCAAGATACACCCAAACATCAAGCAAACACACTCCAAACATGTAAACAACATGATATTATGATTCTACATGCAAAATCACACAAGTTTCATATGGGACACGCTCAAAACAGAGCAACGGGCTAAAAGATACACATGAAACAAGATATAGAAACAAGCTGAAGTTAACAGCCACATAGCAACTTTGGAGCAAGATATATATATGCTACAACACCCAAACATGTTAACAAGAAGCATGGATGTGAAGTAGACATGTTACTTAACAAGTAAAAATTTAGAACACAACCAAAAGCTTGCTGGAACACATTTAAACAAGCATGGAAAGTTGCAACAAAATTATCCAGACTTAGCCAAAATCTGGGAAGGCAAAAACATCATCCCGATGCTGCCTTCGGGGGCACAAAACAACATGCATATCAACTCTAATAAGAACATAAAGAGCATGGACATGTAGTAGACATATCCTACAGCAAACAACTCCATTGGAGCAACTCCATAGGAGGCATGGATCAATAGCAACAAGCTCCACCAAATTGAACATGCTGATAAAATCTTGACAGGTATATTGTATGTCAACTTGAGAGCAAGAAATAAATAAGCTACAGCGGGCCATATGAGCAAGTAAGGGCATGAATGGATAGACAATAACATGAACAACAAGGAATGATCATTAGCCACCCCAAAACAAGCATGGATTTGACTAGGGCATCAAGCAAACATAGCATCAGGATATGACAGATTCCAGACTTAGTAGAAATTTCACTAAGTATAAAACAGTTATGTTGGCATGGCATGTTTGCAAGCATGTTTAAGTCAACACAAGGCATATCATCGAAAGTTAAATGCACCACATCAAAGACCATATAATGGTGCTTCTAAAACATCTACACATGTGGCATGAAAACAAACACACCAGTAGCAAAGAGCAATTGAAATCAGCATCTCATAGCAAGTTTCAGAACTTAATAGCCACATGCACTTTTGCAACAGAGATTAACATGGTAATATGAACTCAAACAAGCATGCTACTGCAACCATCATGTAGTACACTTCACAATGAACATTTTGACATATCATAAGCATCATTTGGATAAACATGCACCAAGTTATCATATCTCAAACATGGCAACAAAATAACAAGTAGCAACAATTTATAACAAGGAACACTCTTGCAACAGATATTAGAGCATCTAGATGAACTCAAACAAGCATGGCACAATGGAACAAAGTGTAGAGCATATCACCACGATCATTTTGACATATTATTCACTCAATTTGGACATACACACAAATAGTTACAAGCTCACAAAGATGCAACAAAATACTGACAAAAAAGGACTTAGCAGTTTCTACTCAGGAAAAAAAACAACGACCGCAGTTTATTAAACGACGCACGGAGCGGGATATTGGTGGGCTCTCACCAGATGGGCCTGGCCCAGTAGAAGAAGAAGACGCAGCACGCCGGAGGGGAGGCCGGTAGGCCGGGGCTGAGGGAGGCCCACGCGGGG
>LR738714.1:464678282-464688694 GCA_902687465.1 Secale cereale
CGGAGGAGGAGGGAGGAGGGGGAAGGGGAGGAGGGAGGAGGAGTGATGGAGGGAGTACCTCGGTGGAGGAGCAACGCGAAGGCGGCGGCGGACGACGGGGCGTGCGGGGAGAGTGACTGAGAGGGAGAGTTAGAGGGTCGGCCACGTGGGAGGATAAGGTAGGATTAGTAGTAGCCCGGGTTCGGGAAAGGCGCTTCTGCTACGGAGCATAGTAGTAGCGCTGGTTACGTATACGCGCTACTGCTAAGTGGGGCTAGCCATTTTTGCCTAGTTCAAACTTAGCAGCAGCGTGTTTTGCCAGTACACGCTACTGCTAAATTGAGAGGAGTATCACGGTTTATTTACAGGCGCTACTACTAAGTAGCAGTAGCGCATGATTTTGTCCAGCGCTACTGCTAAGATGTTGTGTATAAACTTTTTCCTAGTAGTGTGAATATGCTAGAATCTTACTTGGATGCAGGGAGGTGAAGAAAATTCCCCACTCAGCTGAAGGAATGTTAGGTGAACAATACTATGACTTCTTTTACGAAGTTGAAAAGGCTGTGACAGTGGGGGCTGATAAAAGCCAATCTTCCATTGCAGTAGACAGTTGTGCGTCTCCTTCTTTTCCCAAGAAAGCAAGGGTGGACTTATACCCTGCTTCCTCTGTTGGGCAAGGAGAGACCAACACTTCTATGGTTGGTAATTACTCATCTCAGAACTATGAGAAAGGGGTACAACAGTTGTCTGCTGTTAATGAAAGTGAAGAAGAGGAAAGTGATGAGGGAAATCATACTGAGCTGCTGATTGAAACCATGTCCAGAGAACATGCAGCTGTAATAATGCCCTATTATGATTTTCAGGTTGGTAACACTTCTTGTGGGAATATTTATGATGAGCTGGAGGTTGAGGGGGTGGTTGGATCTCCTACTTCTGATGTTAACATGCAGAAAGATGCTTGGGGAATGATCACTCCTATTCCTCCCTCACCTATGTATTTCTGTCATGATGGAAAAACTCATGGGGGCATGTTCCCTCCCTTGTCAGATTATGTGGTTTAGCCCTCCCTACCTCACATTGTACCCCTTGAGGAGGGGTCCATAGAAGGGGGAGAGAATTGCAGCGCCTATACTGTTGAGTCTCCATCTGGGTATCCAATTCATGACACTATGGTCCATGAGGGACATGCTCCACGCAGACAAATGCAGAAACTGGAACGAGTGGAAGAAGTGGCCACAAACAGGATGAAGAAGCATGACTCTGAAGGTACGGAAGTTCCCAACTCAAATAATCAATTCTCTGCTTTGTCTGATACTGCCGTTATATTACGTGCTTCTCTGATGGGAGTGCAAATACCTGACGATGGTTTTTCTACTATAGATGTTTTACGTGAACTAGAGCTATCTAGGAACTTGTTGCATAATAAAAATAGTGATGCAAATCCTCCTAATATCACTATCAATGATGGGTTGGGCAATGATATTCCCTTATCTTTAACTTGGGATGATGATAATAAGGAGGATGAGGAACCTTTTATCATTGTCCAGTCGAAACAAAAGAAAAAGAAAAACTCAACATAGGAGATCGATAGTAGCTTTGTCTCCTAATGATCATGTTAGACCTATGACGAGAAGTCAAAAGAAAAAGGGAGAGGGTAGGGCTGCTATAGATCCCGACAGACCTACCAGAGTGACGGATAGGCCTGAATGATACAAATGAAAGGCATCTTTTGGAATTGTAGGGGGGCAGGTAAGAAATGCATGTCTACATGTCTCACTGATATGATTAATGCCAATGAGGTAGACTTTATTAGTCTACAAGAAACTATGAAGGAGACATATAAGCCTTCCATTTTTAGGAAGCTGGATCCAAATCAAAAGTTCCATTGGGAATGGGTTCCTTCTAGGGGGGAATTTGGAGGCATCCTTTGCGGTCTTAGTAAAGATAAATTTGATCTCCTTATAACTAAACATGGCAAATACATCCTACAGTTAGATCTGTTCGATAAGACCAAGAACTATAGTTGGGCTGTGATGATTTTATATGGTGCTGCTCATGATGAGCATAAACCTGAATTCATTGTAGAATTAACTTCTATGTGCCATAATACCAATAGGCCGTACTTGGTTGGGGGTGACTTCAATATCATTCGCCACAGCGGAGAGAAGAACAAAAAAACATCTAAGTCTCATTTTTCAGATGTGTTTAACTCTGTCATCCACCTACTTGGATTGAGGGAGATTTGTATGCCAGGACGGTGTTATACTTGGTCTAATAAGCAGGAAAACCCAACCCTAGAAAAGTTGGATATGGTGTTGATGTCCCTTGATTGGGAGGATTTATATCCCCTTGTTTATGTCAACAAGATGGTCAAGGAATTTTCTGATCACAACCCCTTGTTGTTGGATGGAGGGGTGGCTTCCTCTAGAGCACCAAGGAATAGGTGCTTTAGGTTTGATAATGCTTGGCTTAGTAATCCAGACTTCCTTCCTCTAGTGACTGAAATTTGGTCAAGACCGGTATACTCTATTAATCTCATCGACACTTTAAACATTAAATTGAAGAGGCTCAAGAAGTTCTTTAAAGGGTGGGGGGGCAATTTGTTTGGACATAACAAAATCAGAAAGAAACTTATCAAACTCAAGCTGCAAGAGCTAGAAAGGCTTGAGGATACTGTTGGACTTTCCGGAGAGGCTTATACTAGGAAGATTGATATTCTAGTAGAGCTTAATGATATGTATGTTGAAGAAGAGCTTCATTGCACCAGTTGTCTAATGAGAGGTGGCTTTTGAAAGGAGACAATAACACTGACTTCTTTCACAAAGTGGCTAATGGGCGTCGTAGAAAAATTCCATGATTTCTGTTGAGTGCGGACGTGTGACTATAGAAGGGACCAAAAATTTACCATCCCATGCCACTGAATATTATTAAAAAAAATTGGGCCGGCTCCTGGCAATCTTTGCCACATTGGTGCAGATTTATGGTCTCAAGAGGAGAAAATTACTCCTGCGGATAACGATGACCTGATTCGACCTTTTTCTCTTGGGGAGATTAAAAAGGCTCTTTTTGATATGAGATCTAACCGTGCCCCTGGCCCAGATGACATCCCCGTTGAATTCTATCAACATTGCTGGGAGGTGGTAGCCGAGGACCTGTTTTGCTTCTTTGAGTGGTTCCATGAAGGCAGGTTGGATGTGCAACGCCTGAACTATGGCATTATAACCCTATTGCCTAAGTCAATATATGCTAGAATAATCCAGCAGTATAGACCCGTTTGCCTGTTACCTTGCCCTTAAAAATTGATCACAAAAGCCTTGGACATTAGGGTTAGCAAGTATGCTCATAAGTTTTCCAGTATTCAACAAAATTCTTTCATTAAAGGGAGGCATATAGTTGATGGCATACTTTCTTTACATCAGGTGATGCATTATACTCATATCAAAAAGCAAGTGGGGGTGGTACTTAAGCTTGATTTCGAGAAGGCCTATGATAAAGTTAATTGGGAATTCCTATTCGATTGTCATAAGAAACGTGGATTTAATTCCAAGTGGTGCGGGTGGGTATCTCAAATCCTTAAAAATGGCACGGTAAGTGTCAAGATCAATGATGAGGTTGGTCCATACAGACAAAGTGCTAAGGGGGTGCGGCAGGGTGATCCTCACTCCCCTTTCCTGTTTAACCTTGCGGCTGAATGCCTGACTAAGATGGTGCTCGCGGCTCAAAAAATGGTCTTATTAAAGGGCTAGCTGCCGATCTTATTGAATGAGGGGTTGGCATCCTTCAATACGCTGATGATACAATGAATGTGTTTTGAGCTTGATATTGACAAAGCTATCAATATCAAGCTTTTGCTCTATCTCTTTGAGCTCATGTCAGGATTAAAAATCAATTTTGATAAAAGTGAGCTTTTTGTTATCGGAGGGGATAATGAAACTGATCTAACCTATGCTGACAAGTTTGGTTGCCAAGTGGGCACATTGCCTATGAGATACTTGGGAGTTCCAGTCACATACTCCACTCTTAAGAATATGGAGTTGGATTTCCTGGATGTTAAAATGATTAAAAAGCTTGATGCCTGGATTGCATATGCGGCATCCTCCGGGGCCAGACTCACACTATTGGGATCCAGCCTTGATGGGATTCCATCACTGGTACACGTCGGTCCTAAACAAACGGTTTTTAACCCCTTTCCGCGACGGCATTTGGGACCGTCGTGAAGTGAGTCTGGGCGATAGGGGGTCCTTCCCACACGACCCAGAAACCATTGGGGATATACCCTCCTGGCACACACGCTCGGCAAAATGAGGTCGTGTGCGAACGTCAAGCGCTCAAATACGGAAATACGTATAGTAGAGCTACAAAAATACAATTATATGACGAAATTGTTTTCGGTCGCACGTACATCCCACACAGTCTGTCCCCGCTAAATGCTTCCGTTCGTATGTATATCCCACACAGTCGCTCCAAGGAAAACGTTTCCATTCACAGATACATCACACACAATTTTTCCCGTTAAATCATTTGCATTATTGGATGTATCACACACGATCCGTAGAAGAAACTGTGTGGCAAAGGCTGTCCATCACACACAGTTTTTATGTGGTAAACGTTTGCGCAAGGTGGCCTAACGCAAATAGTTTTCAAGAGAAAGTCGTGTGTGATTGTTCATTGATCCAACACGGTTTATTCCTAGAAACTGTGTGCGTTGCCTGAGGTCATCGCCCATGGTATTTTTCCAATAACTGTTTGCAATATCAAAACCCAGTTAGCAGGCTAATTCGCCATTAGCAGGCTAATTGCCCTATTATTAATAATCCATTTATTAATCTAATTGACATTCATATTAAGCACACAATATATTTCATTTCCATATTAAGGAAGCAGAATTTCATAATTGAAATACATCAGAGTACAACATGATATAGCTTCAGCACTCAGCTATCCCATTACACAACTGCACGAGCACCAAGTTCCACATGCAACATGTAGAACCTTTGGAAATTAGCATCATAGACGGTATATAGACAGATGCATCTCATCTGGAAAACTGCTGAAGCGGAAGGCGAATATTGATTCTTCATTCATGTTGAAGGTCTTTGCAACTTTAGGCCAGTGCCTGTGGATGATTGACCGTCCATCCTTCATCCTCATCGGGAACACTTCAATATTGAACCGTGGGTGTTGTATGAAAACCTTCCTCGCCTCCTGACCATAGAGGTAATTTGAGAAGTAATCATCAGTGAACTGCTTTGGAAAGACCTGAAAACAAGGATGTGCATAAATATCTTCTCTATATTGGAAATGGGGCAAAGGAATAAAAGAAAGGCAAGGTATAATAGTTAGTACCATCTTGTAGTGAACTGATTTCTTCTTCATTGTGCAGACAAAGATCTTATTGTTTTTGTTGCTAATTTCTTTATCCTAACAATCTTTCTGAGTTTCTTAATTTGATTGATATTCATGGACAACTCATTTCCCCATATGCAAAAAGGGTCAAACAGTGGGTCAAAACCTCTGACAGCAGGACCTACATGTGCAAGACCAAATTGTTAAAAAAACAAAATATTAGAATGGTTCCTGCAATTGCACAATAATGTGCTATTAGAGGACGGACCATGCACATGCTAACCTCGATTGTAAACCTCGGTGCTTCCCATTGTTTCCCTTCAACACATATAAGGTAGTTAGTCATCAGGTTAAGTAAGGGTTCGCATGCTATCAGTAAAATATATTGATGGAAAATAAGCACACCGCAGATTCATCAGATTAATTCAAGTCACACGGAAAACCCATTTATCCAAACCAAGCATAATTAGGAACTAGGAAATATAGCACTTGTATATGTTTCTCATGTATTAAGTGCAACCAAATTCGATTTATTCCTCACATGCACAACAATACAAAATTCTACCCACGACAATCAGACATCTTATTGCAGAATTGAACAAAGCAGTTAACTAAATACCACAACAAATGAACCAAACATTAACTGAGCACCACATTGCACAATATAATATACTCCTAATAGAAGATCATACATTTAACCAAACAGTTAACTACAGCCAATTGTAGCAATTGTATTTGTTTGTCATGTATTTACTACAGCCAAATTCAATTTATTCCTCACATGTTATACAATAACAGAATTGACCCACAACTATTGAACATCGCATTGCAGAATTGAACCAAACAGTTAACTAAACACCATAACACAAATGAACCAAACGTTAACTGAGCACCACATTGCACAATGTATAACCAAACCAAGCATGCTTGACAACTTGGAAATATAGCAATTGTATTCGTTTCTCATGTATTTTGTAAAGATAAATTTGATTTATTTCTCACATGGAAGACAATACAAAATTGCAACCTGAAGAATTGAACATCACATTTGTAGAATTGAACCAAACAGTTAATTGAAGACGATAACTAATTAACAAAACAATTAATAAGTGAGCACCACACTGCACGACATATAGAACATATACACTAGAGCCACATATTGCATGGTAAAATTAGATAGCACAATTCACTAGAATTTGTGAAGGAAAGGCAGGAGCAGCACACGCAACGGGCAAACTGAGCATGCTTAACCGGCGTAGCTAGCAAATGGCAAGTTGCTCCTCCAAGATCTGGGGGTCAGCACGAATGGCAGCCATCACGACCTCATCCGCGTGTGCGGCCGCGATTTGCTTCTCCGCTGCCAAATGCTCCTTGAGATCCTGGCTATACTGCGTGCACCATGGCTTAGGGCGGCACTTATTTGGTGGAGGGGTCGGTGATTTGCGTGGAAGGTGTCGCGCTCGCGTCGGCGGTCGGGGCATGTGGGATGCGGAAGGAGGAGGAGGATGGGGGTCTGTAATGCCCAGGATGGGACTATACCTCCTACGTGTCGAGGCACGACTTAAAGGTATAAGCCCATCCTAGAATGATCTCAAGTTTGGTATCTTTGCACGACTCATGTAAAAGAGGGATTAAATTGCAAAAGGAGATAGTTGGCTTACACTCGCCACTTCACACAATACAATACATAAGCAATACATCATTCAAAACATCACAACCCGACTACGGGTGAAGATCCAAAGAAAGATACCAAAACAACATAAAGCCACAGGTCAGGATCGAATCCTAGTAGAAGAACCACTACTGAACATCGAAACGTCACAAGCATACAGTTAAACTCTTCATCGAGATCCTGGTGAAGTACTGAACCATCCTCTGCATCAACTCGGCTGAACCTGCATCTGGTGTGGTGAAGTAACTGTGAGCCACAGAGGACTCAGCAATCCCGTTCCCGGGTAACATGACTATTTAAGCCTTGGGTGAGGACAAGGCTAAAGAAGAACGAGAGGTGAAGGAACAACAAGAGTCTGCAGCAGCAACTAGCACTAGCTTACGTAATAGAGAGCGAGAAGAGAAGGTGCCTCGGTCGAGAGATGATCACGAAGTGATCCTAACTAAAGCCAGTCAAACATAACCCCACCGTGTTCAACTCCAGAATCCCTATTCGGAAATTGACAGTCACGGTACACACGTTGGTAGTGTATTGAAACATTGTGTCAAGTTATCTACAACCGGATATTAACAAGCTCCCATCTGCCACATAACCGCGAGCACGGCTTTCGAAAGTTCAAAACCCTGCAGGGGTGTTCCAACTTGACCCATTACAAGCCCACGATCCGCGGAGTCGCAACTCCATAGGTGGGAAGACCCGAGTATTCTCGGAATCCCGTGCTCAAGATACTCCGAACTAAGGTAAGGCTAATCCAGCAAATCCTCCCGGCGTGTCGACACCCTGATAGTAGCCGCGCGTATCTAAGTCTCAGGACACGACCGGATGGGCGATTCTACAGGTGTATGCCAGATACCTCGGGTTGCCCCAAGGCGGCCCCGCAGAACCCCCGTTTCGGACCAACACTCATGTGGAGCACTGGCCCGGGGTTGTTGAATTAAAATAAAAGGGATAGCTAGTTCCTATGCAAGTTTTATTAGTTATTAGGCAAATAGTACCAATGTTGGGACTTGCTGGAAAAGACTTAGCACTTAGCGGTTTATCAAGGGGGTCCCATACACCCCAACCGTGTTAGGAACGCATAATCAAGGAACATAACACCGGTTTATACGGTTCCTAACGGCATGAGTGGAACAAATCACCAAGCAAAAGGCTTAGCCTTCCACCCTTGCCAATATATAGATGATTTCATTTAAGCATTTATATAGTGTGATATAACCCAACAACTTCAACATGAAGCAAGCATCTTCAATCTTCACCTGCAACTAGCAATGCTATAAGAGGGGCTGAGCGAAGCCTACGTATAGCCAATCAATGGTTTGCATAGGTAGGGTGGTTAAACAGGTTCATGGTTACAAGTAGGAGGCTGACAAGAAGAACATGGGCATCGAGGCAAAACTAAAGAACGATACTCTAGCAATAGGCAAAGATAGTAATGTTATCGGGGTTCGGTCATCTTGCCTGGGATTCCACAAGGGAGAAGAACGGATCCATGAAGTAGACGGAGCAACATAGTCGAGCGAATCCTCACAACTCCGGAACGAAACTGAAGCTAACAAGAGAAGCAACCGGAAAGAAGCAAACAACTCGGTAAACACACAAGCATAGACATGGCATACGATGCACATCCAAGTATGATGCATGTCCGGTTTAATATGCATGGCAAGGCAAAGTGCACAAACAACACTACAAGTTAAGTGGAGCTCAATATGCAACGAGTTGCATATTGACGAAACACCACATTAATTATTTAATTGACTTTTGTTATTTACAAGACAAGATTAAATGTTTTTTTAACATGGCAAGAGGTGAAGCATAATAAAACTACACTATTTAGACATTTTAAATGAGGCCGGAACTAACAACAACAAATTCCGGAAAATCCCCATGAGCATGTTTAGTAATGATAAGCAACAACAATTCCCACATTATAATGTTGTTAAAATGATGCGGATGACATGATCAAGTTTATGCAATTTTATTAGAAGGTTAACAAGAAGATGATATGAAGCATCGTCACCGTGGTGGAAGGAAAAGGGTGCCACGGCAACAATTCCGATAATGATGCCACGGCAACATATCGGTTCCGGTAACTCATCGAGAGACCGGTGCAAAAGGAAAGATGGCGTGAGCGAGTCAAACGAGATGAAAGGTGGGGCGATCCCGTCACCGGGTTCCCACGGGTCGGCGACGAGGCAACCGAGGAACATGACAAAAGGTCGGAATGGGCACGGTGCACACACGGGAAACATCTCATACAACACGAGCAAGCATCACACGAGTCATCGTCTCGGGTTATACCTTCGAAACACTCGTTTCGGGACGGTTCGAGATCGTAGAGGAAGGAGTCGTTCTCGCGAGTCGTAGAGGAAGTAGTGTTTCACGTTTCCGAAGAGGAAGTAGTTGTTCACGTAGAGGTACACGTGTAGTCGTTCACATCCCGTTCGGAGAGGTACTTGCGGTCTCGGCGACGGTAGGGGTACACGGCGACGGTAGTTGTTCACGTTCGTAGATGTACTCGTCATCGTAGCCGTTCGGTCGTCGTGGTACTTGGTCGTGGTACTTGGCATCGGTAGATGTACTCGTTCCGTTCGGTCTTGCCGGTCTCGTCTCGAGTCGTAGTTGTACACGGGTCATCTGTCAAAACCACAGTACAAGGCAAAACAAAAAGAACAAAAGCGGCAGCACGCTTGCGTGAAGGGCCACGAGGCCATGGCAGCAGCAGCAGGGTTCGGAGCTCGGCTCCACGGAGAGCTGGGGCGCCGGTGCTTGCCTGGAGGCAGAGGGACACAGCAGCGCTGGGCCATGGCCTTGGCGAGGCCGAGGCGACCGAAGGAGTTGTTCGAGGCCGCGGGGCTCCATGGCGCAGGGACTCGGGGAGCTTGAGGAGGAGAAGGCGTTGGTCGGAGGGAGCAGCACGGGGCGGACGGCGCTGCACCGGTGCGGACGCGCTGGAGGACGGTCGACGAGGCGACCGTGGCGTCGGGCGCTGGGGATGGTGCGGGCCTGGCCTCTGGAGGGTCGATGCGGGGCGGCCTCGAGGACGGAGGGGCGCGGCTAAGGCCTCGGATCCATGGCGTTCGAGGAGGCCTGCGCGGAGGCGAGGCGCGTGCGCTGTAGACGGGGCGGACGGGGAGGACGGGGCCGAGACGGCCTGGGCGCGCGTCGGCGTGGGATGGAGGCGCTCGGGCTTGGCGCTCGAGGGGCGTCGCAGAGGAGGGATCCGCGGAGGGAGGCGGCTGGCGCCCTGGACGAGGAGAGGCGAAGGAGCGCTGCAGGCTGCGGCGTCCGCGCGGGTCCTGGCCGACCCGCGGGCGAGGAGGCGATGGAGCTGCGGCCTGGCTGGCCTGCTCGCGCAGAGGAGGAGGGGGCGCTCGGGAGATGAGGCAAGGGAGCGAGAAGATCGGCTCGGGGGGGG
>LR738714.1:464696937-464818268 GCA_902687465.1 Secale cereale
GGGGGGGGGGGGGGGGGGGGGGGGGGGGGGGGGTCGAGGCGCTGGGAGTGAGCGAAGGGAGAGAGATCGAGAGGAAGAGCTGGCGGCGGGCGAGGGGAAAACGAGGAGCGACGGGTCGGGGCTAGGGTTTGGTCGGGCTGTGGCCTGGAGTCCAGAAGGTTGGGCCAGGGAGCCGAAGGGAGGATGGGCCGCTGGTGGAAGGAGGAGGCCCAAGAGGCTGGAGGACCAACTCCCTCTATTGATTCTCAGCAGAAAAAATATATTAAATAGAGAGTGTCCAAAAGAAAATAAGAAAGGAAGGTCATGAATAGAAAAAATAAAAGATGGAACATTTTTGTAAGGCTTTACGGGATATTACCAACCCAACAAAAATAGTTCCAACAAAAAGGGAAGTGCAAACTAAAATGATTAGCTTGCCTTAAGGAGTTTGAAAGGAGTCTAGACTTTAGGAGGAGCCTCGGTACAACGGAAAAATAAATATTGGCAAGGGTTTTTGAAGGAGAAACTCGAAGTAAGAAAGCATGGGGAAAATTATGCACGTGTGTTGGTTAATTCCAAACAAATGGAATATTATTATATAGCTCCCTAATAATATTGGGAGGCTTTTATATGTTTTAAAGAGAAGACATTCTTCCCTCGATTTAAATGGACCGAAGGTCCACACGATTATTTAAGTTGAGATGCAAGATAAATATGACATGATGGCATGATGACATGATGCAAATCAAAAATAAATAAATAAAGCAAGCACAACTGAAACACACGGGGGACCCGGAACATCTGGAATCTTCTGGAATCTTCTGGGATCTTCTGGGACGTCGGTCTTCGGGCGTCACAGGGTCGGGTATGGATTACCTGCCTGGATAGACGAGGCCGAGCAGCGTGAAGGAGGGTCGCCGACGAGGAGGCGGCGCTGCAAGCAAGGAGTGAAGGTTTCAACTTGGAAAGGAAGGCGGAAAGAGGGGAAATGTGGCTTTTCGTAAGGGGGAGGGGGCGAGGAGGTAGATATTTCCGTGGAAGCCGAATATTTGGAATCGCTTCAGCCAAAACACTGGCGCGCAAAGTGTCATCAGACACGGTCCCTTATTTAGAATTGTGTACAATATGTGAACATCACAAATGATTCAGATAGCTTCACCCGTGTGTGTTGAGTTTCAACGTCAAAAGTTTTGGTTCGAATTTCCATGGTTATAGTGGTCATCCACGTCATTGCATAATTTGGGTACACAAAGGAGACTACAGCACACCCACATTTCTTAATCGAGCAAGTTCAGCAATTAAACAGAGGTAGCTGACCTAAACATTACTCTAACAAATTAAAGACCGGCACTCTTAATTAAACAAAACAAAGAGTACTACTATGGCTGGTGCTCGTCAATCTCTGCCGCCACTTCCATGTCCAGCTCACGCCCGATGATCTCCTATGGAAGGGGCTCCATGGCATCCATCGCACCATACTCGGCAAGCATCTCGCCATCGGCATCCGCTATCTCTTTGGAAAAGGCCGCCACGAGCTGGGCGTGGGCGGACG
Source organism: Secale cereale (assembly GCA_902687465.1). Taxonomy (NCBI): domain Eukaryota; kingdom Viridiplantae; phylum Streptophyta; class Magnoliopsida; order Poales; family Poaceae; genus Secale; species Secale cereale. Next base: position 464,698,469 of record LR738714.1, read on the forward strand.
CGATCTGGGCTTGGACAGGCTCCGTCGTCGCAAGGTATGCGGCGGAGGAACGGACGACTTCTCAAACGCTCTCGACGATTGCTAGCTCTTCGGCCATGGGTTGCCGACCATTGTCGGAGAAGCTTTGTTCGATTTGTGCGGTGACCGCCAGGAGCTGGGTGTGGGTGGCCTCGATATGGTCATGGGCGGCCTCCATCAGGGCTCAGGCCGCCGCTGCGGGACAGACAGCTGATGTGCCGCTCTCGCCAGTTGCTATCCCTGAGGCAGATGTTGCTGCCGCCACCTGAGAAGCAACAATGGCCGTTCGGGATGCCTTTGCCGCCCGGTCGCAGATTGCGGCCGCGCTCATGCACCTTGTCAGCACGCCCATGGTGGCTGTGGCCGCGCTCTCGCCAGAGTGGGCCACTGATGTTGCCCTCACGACATGGGTCCACGTGCCCATCTTTCACCGGCGATGATTGAACAGTGAAATGATATTTGGGGAGCGAGCTGGTGTGCTTGAGACGCCAGCTGTGGACTGTAGCCGACACACCTTCTCGCGTAAGCGATAGGCGTACTATACACCAACGATGCTCTAGGATATTTTGTGCTGCATCTCACACGGTTGGTGATAATAAACTATGTGCGATCTACTTGATTTTTCATCTTGATTTGGATTACATAATGGGGTCACAGCGGCATTGGATGGTGTTTGAATTGCTAGACCTTTTATCTGGAGTGAACATGCAACTATATGTGTGTCGTAAAAGAACTGAATTATTCAGGGTTCGTTTGAACATTTTATACAGTAAATTGGTTTCCTAGCCATTTCAGGTGCATAGTTCAAAATTAAACGACATGCACATGCTCCGGTGCACCAACATAGGTTGTAAAATCATATATGTGTCCATGGGTTTATGCGTATCTCCCATGCAAGAAATGGGGATGAAATTCGAACACCACGGCATCGTAGCTCTCCGGAAAACGTCGATGTACTTGCTTTTGTAATTTTAGTAAATCCTAAATTCGTCCGAAATTCATGAAACTTGGCATGCTATCATGGAGCGGCATCAACGTGACATGGTAAAAATTATGTCCCATTTGGGGTAGGTTTGGGTATATGCTTCTCATAAACCAGAGCTTCTCACAACAAGTGTGAAGGTTCGGTAGGGAACGTTTCACCTTTCTGGACGAAACGATATCCGTTGCCTCTTCTCGATTTGAATTTTTTCCTAGTGTCAACATAGAACAACAGGAGTGTTGTGTCAATTTTTGGGATTTTTCGGGGTTCGCTTGGACATTTTTATATGGTTTTTTATATATGTGCCCCTGGTTCCTTAGCTCTACTCATTCATCCCCACGCTCTTAACTTTAGCTCAGTTTTCCCCACTCCCTTGCCTGAATCCCTCAGAAGATGTCACAACGGACGTCTCTGTCGGGTCAGTGCTTTGACCGTTAACTTTGACGAGTGGGGCTGTGTTGGGCGGTGTAGCTGTTCGACTGTTGGGCCGTCCCTTGCATTGAATGCATGTGCGCGCCGCTACGACAGAAGCCTGCTATGCATGCACCCAACAACCCTCCCTGGATGCGTTGATGCGCGCTGCCACGATGCGCCGACCGAGCCTGCATGCGCTGATGCGTGCCGCCACGATACACTGACCGAGCCGCTTTCGTGCATGCCAGCCACCACGGATGAAGCGACGGTCGCTGCCGCTGGTTCCTCTCTTCTCGCATGCTTGTCTCCTCGATTTAGAGCATTGTTTTTTACGATCAGTTGCGGCCTTTTCGATCCACTCGCATCTGCACACATTTTGCTACGGCAAATAAATTAAAGAAATATGTTGTGGCTGCATGCACTAGCTAGGTGGATACATGGACTCGGTGGTTACTAACAAAGCGAGCTCTCTAAGTAAATAATCAACAAACATGTAGATACGGCCAACAAGCCCATAGCACGATCACATAGTTGAAACTAGGAAGAACTTCATAATAGAATAGATATAAAACTTAATAATAGAACTTGATAAAAGGGCCAACAATCCCATAGCATCTCCAACATAGTTCAATTACAACTTAACATAACATAGACTAAAAATAAATAGATAGAGGGTTTAGAACCCTAGACGCCGCCTTCTCACCTCGCTCCTCCTCCGAGCGCCCTTCACTTCTCCTCGAAGGCGTTGTCGATGGGGTACGGAAGAGTGTGCATGTGCGACGTGGTGGGGAAGATGTTGGTGTACTCCGTGAACATGTTGTGGGTGGTGAAAGTGATGAACTCGCAGCCACACCAAAACACCCGGCCGAGGAGGTAGAAGGCGTCGAATGTGTTAGTGAAGTGAGCAAGGAGAGCAACCACCACCCCATTTTGGATGACCTCCTCGACACGGAACATCCTTGGAGATCCCCGCGGGAGGTGGTGGTAGCCAGAGGCGAGGTAGAACTCGGTGAAGTCCCTTGCGGTCCTCCACCTTGATATCGCCCACACACGTAGTGTGCGCTCAACGTACAGGCCAGGAGGGTAGAGCCTCTCCGGCACGGTGGGTGGGAAGTGGTAGGTTGGTCTAGTGTACTGCATGGCTGAGGATGTGCTAGAAGAAGGAGAAGTGGTCGAAGAGCAAGAAGGGCAGATGGCAGAGATGATGGGAGATGGATAAGGGATGGCAGAGGTAGAGGGTGGCTTAAATAGCCGTAGTGCTACATGTTATTTTGGACTTGGCAATAACGGGGTCAAATGTGAAGTAGCCCGTTTTCAAACCCACCGCAGCATCGGGAGTGTACACGCATGGGAAACGATGGTTTGAAAAAGAAAAAGAAAAAGAAGCTAATTGCACGCGTGGGAAAACGATGCAAAAATACCGAGCCAGCACGTTCACAAAAAACAGAGCAAACAATGCAAAAAATAACGACGCAATTCGACGGCCCAACCAGAGCTTGGTTTCCTTTTGGGCCCAATAACAATGTTTTTTTGCGGAGTCAGTGGTGGGCCAGCAGCCAAGCACAACCAGTAGGATCGCCTCTCACGGATCGCCCCACGATCCAATAATGTGGAGACGGCCATGTGATCCAACGGCGCGGAGCCAGCACGCAGCGAGCCCACCTAATTCCTTCTGGAAGACCAGATCTGAGGGCTGTCTCTTGGCGCTAAGGTATGATCGGACGACTGGCGTTTGGAGCTAGGGTTAGGCGAAACCCCGCGGGGTTTAGAGGGGTTTTGAGCTGGTCAACGGGGTTTCGGAGGCTCTGACTAAGCATAACTAATTTAGAAAAAAATGAAAAAATATGAAACCTTCGCCGTTCGTCGTTTTATAAGACAAACTAACAAGGAAAAATACTAAACTTGGTCTACGGACATTTTCATGAAAAAATCCTAGTTGGCACGATCGAGGTCAAATGAGAACAATTAATTTTAAAAAATCAAAAAATATATAACCTGCGCACAATATTGTCTTATGTGACATGTTACCAACCAAAAATCATAAACCTGGTCTATGGTCATTTTCATGAAAAAACCTTCACACATATGAGCTATCACGTACAACATTTCATAGAGTCCAAGGAGAGGAGGTAGGGTTACCTTCTGTTTTTGAAAAAAATCACCAAAGCTTTATTTGAAAGTGAATAAGAAGGATCTGAAGTTAGTTTTCCATTTTCATATTTCAAACATGTTTTTGATAGTTTTTATATTAAAGCATATGTTTTCAAAAGAAAATGTAAAAATATGAAGATCAATTAAAAAAATAGTGAGACTTCGAATCTACACTATGGAAAGTTAATATGTGTTAATAAAAAACATTTGGCTCATTTAGAGTAGGTCCAAAAAAACTTGATTACAAATGGGCTATTTACCCTAGCCTAGGAGCTCATTTGGAGCACATTTCTCAAATTCAAATTTATTTGACCTCCTCTAAATCATTTCAAATTTTACACACATGATCTCCTACACAAACATAGATAGTTTGCCAAGGTTTTACTTGTTTTTGCATTTTCTTAAATTTATACTGTCCAGGTTTGCCAAGGTTTACATGATCTCATTTAGAGCATGCATTTGATTTCCTACACAACATGTGTGATCACTGCAGCACCTAAAATCATAGTTCACAACATCTAAACATAACTAACCATATATTCAGGACAGGCAAATATACCCAGTGGCAGAGGCAGAAGGGGGGCCAGCCAAGGCTCGGGCCCTCCCCAACATCCTAATTTCCTTGTTAATATGCATATGAACAGTGACATCTTTTCACTGTTACCTGCAGCTGGCCCTCCCCAATATCCAATTATATGCATCCCTGCCTCCGCCACTGAATATACCACAGACAAATTTAAGGACAGACAAATATAGATAGCATCAACATAGCCAAAGATAACCAAATTCATGAAAACTAAATTCAGTTCAACACACCATAACCAACGAGATTCAATTCAACAAACAAAAGTAACCCAACAGATAAACTTAAGGGACATCTAGTTCACAACATCAGATCACATCGGAGTCAGGGCCTTTGCGAGGGCGGCATGCTGCCCCCTGATCATGTAGTCCTACCCACGAATCACTACATCCTCCGCATGAGACAGGAGGTGATCAAAGCATAAATGAGAATGGATGTCAAACACCCTGTCACCGTCACTCAGCCACAAACATTGAGATACCTAGTTTTTAAATTCTAGTAAATCCAACTCTCGTCTGAAATTCATGAGACTTGGCATGCTATCATGGAGCGGCATCAACATGTCATGGTAATTGTTTTGTCCTATTTGGGGCAGGTTTGGGTATATTCTTCTCACAAACCAGAGCTTCTCACAACAAGCATGGCGGTTTCGATAGGGAACGTCCCACCTTTGGGGACGAAACGATATCCATTGCCTCTTATTTCTTCCAAAAAAAAATCTCGTTTCAACATAGAATAACAGGAGTGTTGTGTCAATTTTTGTGATTCTTCGGGGTTCGTTTGGACATTTTTATGCATTAACTGAGTTTTCAATGCATTTATGTGCATAATTCAAATTTGAACTACATGCACATGCTCCAGTGCATATACATTAGTTGAAAAATCAAAATTGTGTCCTTGGGTGCATGCTTAGGTCCCATGCAAGAAATGGGAATGAATTTCAAACACCAGGGCACCGTTGATTGCCGACAATTCATTGAGATGCCTGGTTTTTAAATTCTAGGAAATCCAAAACTCATCTGAAATTCATGAAACTTGGCATGCTATCATGGAGCAGCATCAACATGCCGTGGTAAAAAAATTCTCCCATTTGGGGCAGGTTTGGGTATATGCTTCTCACAAACCAGAGCTTCTCACAACAAGCATGATAGTTTTGGTAAGGAATGTCCCACCTTTGAGGACGAAATGATATCCAATGCCTCTTATTGATTTCAATTTTTTTTCTCGTGTCAGCATAGAACAACAGGAGTGTTGTGTCAATCTTTGTGATTTCTCGGGGTTCGTTTGGATATTTTTATGCATTAACTGAGTTTTCAATGCATTTCTGTGCATGATTCAAATTTGAACTACATGCACATGCTCCAGTGCGTATAAATTGGTTGAAAAATCAAATATGTGTCCTTGGGTGCATGCTTAGGTCCCATGTAAGAAATGGGAATGAATTTCAAACACCAGGGCACCGTTGATTGCCGCCGAAACATTGAGATACTTTATTTTTAAATTCTAGTAAATCCAAAACTCGTCAAAAATTCATAAAACTTGGCATTCTATCATGGAGCGGCATCAGCATGCCGTGGTAAAAAAATTTGTCCCATTTGGGGCAGGTTTGGGCATATGCTTCTCACAAACGAGAGCTTCTCACAACAATCATGCTGGTTTCGGTAGGGAACGTCCCACCTTTGGGGACGAAATGATATACATTGCCTCTTATTGCTTCCAAAAAAATTCTCGTGTGAACATAGAACAACAGGAGTGTTGTGTCATTTTTTGTGATTTTTTGGGGTTCGTTTGGGCATTTTTATGCATTAACTGAGTTTTCAATGCATTTATGTGCATAATTCAAATTTGAAATACATGCACATGCTCGAGTGCATATAAATTGGTTGAAAAATCAAATTTGTGTCCTTGGGTGCATGCTTAGGTCCCATACAAGAAATGGGAATGAATTTCAAACACTAGGGCACCGTTGATTGCGGCAAAACATTGAGATGCATGGTTTTTAAATTCTAGTAAATCGGAAACTCATCTGAAATTCATGAAACTTGGCATGCTATCATGGAGCGGCATCAACATGCCATGGTAAAAAATTTGTTCCATTTGGGGCAGGTTTGGGTATATGTTTCTCACAAGCCAGAGCTTTTCACAACAAGCATGATGGTTTTGGTAGGGAATGTCCCACATTTGGGGATGAAACGATATCATTGCCTCTTATTGCTTTCAAAAGAATTCTCGTGTCAACATAGAATAACAGGAGTGGTGTGTCAATCTTTGTGATTTTTCGGGATTGTTTGGACATTTTTATGCATTAACTGAGTTTTCAATGCATTTATGTGCAAAATTGAAATTTGAACTACATGCACATACTCCAGTGCATATAAATTGGTTGAAAATCGAATCTGTGTCCTTGGGTGCATGCTTAGGTCACATGCACGAAATGGGAATGAATTTCAAACACCAGGGCACCGTTGATTGCCGGCAAAACGTTGAGTACTTTATTTTTCAATTCTAGTAAATCCAAAAGTCGTCTGAAATTCATGAAACTTGGCATTCTATCATGGAATGGCACCCAACATGCTGTGGTATTTTTCGTGTCAATTTTGAGAGAAGGCGCACTCGAATAATGACAGTCAACAAAGGCATTTTGAAAAAACAGATGCCACTTTTATATCTCAAACGTTTGTATAATTCAAACCGTCTGCGTCTTGTTGACCATTCATGTGACGCCACGTGTCTTGTTTTTAATGTCTGTAGGAGGTGCCGTGCGGACAACTGCTTGACCTAGACTGGACGGGAGGTGTGCGAGCACCGTCCGATGCGCAGGCTGACCGAGAGGCGTGCAAGTTGTCCTCGAATGCACAGGCTCACCGGAAAGCGTGCAAGCAGTACGCTGCGCAGGCTCACTGGGAAGCGAGCCCTTTGACTTCCATGGCTGCCTGCCTTGCTGGCATCCTCTCCATTAATGGTGCCCAAGTCGCAGTTTAATTCGGTTTTAAAATATAAAACATTCATCGCAAACGTTTTAGTTAGAACACCCGTATGCAAACCGACAGCTTCCCCAGGAAGCAAAGAGAAAATGTGCCGAGCAGGATTTCTGCAGCTCTTGATCGCAAACGTTTCAGATAGAACACCCGTATGCCAAGCGAGAGCAGCGCGGGATTTGTGCATCCCTGCAACGCAAACGGTTGTTTGGATGACCCGTGTGCAACCACGTACAAACAATTTTGTAAGATTTATCAATCCTTGTAACACCGCGATTTGTCAAAATATGAAGCTAAAAATCACTAGCAGTATCTAATTTTTGCAACTAAAATTCAGTAATTAAGCATAGATTTCATTTATAGATTAAGAAATCGTTCTTAATTTATACAAACAGTTCAACTCGACAGCTGAACCGACCAAAGTTTTCACCAATTGTTGCCAACCACGTACTGAAATAGCTAGTTCAACTATATATACTAGCTAAATTTAAGTACGTTGTACAGTTCCACCACATCTATAGTCAGATAAACTGAACAATATAGCCCCTAAATACTACTACTACAACAACTACTACTACTGCGGAGGGGCTTTGTACTAGTTCCGGCTGCCTCTCCTCTGTCGAGCGCGCTCAGTAAGAGGCGGAGGAGGAGGAGCCTACCGACGACCTGGGCAACCGCAATACGATGCCTGCCGCTGTTGCAGCTTCAGCGATGCTCACCTCGAACGCCCTCTACCGCTCCGGATGACCCCTCTCGAAGCGGTAGTTTTCCTCGTAGATCTCTTGATTCCTCGCCTCTGAGGTGGCGTGTGCCACGGCCACGGCGGCGGTAAGGCTCTTTGCGTGCTCGACGAGACGATCCTCCTCCTCCCACAGGAACTCGGTGTAGCGCACAAGGTCGCTAACACACGTGCGGGCATCCACCTCCGCCTCCCGCCTTCGGACGGCGGTGGCAGAGCGGGTGATGACCCCGGCGGTCGACGGTGGGCTGGCGGCCACAACCACCACCTCCCTCCTTCGGGCCGCGGTAGTGGAGCGGGTGATGGCCATAGTGGATGGCATTGGGGTTGCGTCCACGACGGCTACCTCCCGCCTTTGGGCCGCGACGGTGGAGCGGGCGATGGCCCTGGCTTTCGACGGTGGTATGGCGGCAACGGCGGCCGGCAACAGCTGCCGACGGGCAGCGGCGGAGGAGCGTGTGGTGGGTGTTCCGTGCACACCCAACAGGGACACCACGCGCACTACACTACGCCGGGGACTGCGTCGCCGTCGCGGTGTAGCCTCCTAGCTGGAGTTGTCCTCTCATGACGGCGGAGTGGCTGAGTGACGATGATGGACCGGTGCCATTGGCGATTGTGGGAGAAGCATACGAGATAAGTTACAGGGAGCGAAGGTAAAATGCGACGCAGGACTCGCTGGCCGTGAGGGTTTTTATAGCAGACCGGTAAGCATTGGGATTTTGGGGGATTTCACCGAGTCAGTCGGGAAGCTTGCGCGGGAACCTGCGAGGTTGCGCAGGAACGAGCTCACCGTTGATTCATTGGCGCCACCGTTTGGCCAAAAGAATACCCCCGCGCACTGCGCAAGCTTTCATTGTAAGTCATCTACGGCAGCGGGGTGACAAGACGTGCGAGAGGAGGACAAAAGGCCACGTACACATACGGTTAGTAAAAAAACGTTTGTGATTTAATTACCTACTATACCACCGTCCTGATTTATAAGTATGATTTAACTAATAAAATACAAATGCATGTCGCCAAAGATTATATAGTTGGATTTGTATTTGAACATAGTTTCCAATTATATAATTTTTAAAACATGCATTAACATTTTGTTGGTTAAATTTGAGGCCAAAGTATGGCCCAGAATATAAAGGAGACTATATAGACTAGACGGAGGTGGTAGCACATGGCCGCTCTCTACGCAGCGACGCAACTGTCGGCCGGCTTGTAGGCGACCATTTTCTGCGTGTTCAACTACTCTATGTGTGTGGTTGCTTGCGATTCAGGCGGCCGTGGCGCGCTCTGCTCTCGCTTCCCTCCGGGTGCTCTGCCCTCGTCCCTCCACGCGCGTTGTCAGTGTTTGGGGTCGGTGCACGTTTGTGTGCAAGCGGTTGCGCCGGGCGCGGTGCGATGATCCAGTTACCCGCTGCAAAAATTGCCATGCGGACGTGCCGAGAATCCCTGCCGCCCGGCCCCCTTTTATTCCTGCGGCCATTTACCTTCATCTCTCATCTCACACAACACAATAAGCACACCCACGAGGACACATACAGAGAGGACATACGGCGGTTCCAATGGCGCTCCCCGTGGCTCCAATGGCGCTCCCAGCGGCCGACGACAACAACGGCGGGCGGTTCACCACGCATCACGTAGTGGACACCCACGTGAGGGGGAAGGCCCTCTCAGTGGTGTACACGAACGATTCGATCTCGGTGGAGAGCTCCATCCAAACTATGGAGCAGTTCCTTGCTGAGGACAAGTATTAAGTGGTCGGCTTCGACCTCGAGTACACCATGGGTCATGCCGGGCAAGATCGGAAGGTTGTTATCGCCTAGTTGTGCATGCGACATGACCTCCTCGTCTACCACTACCACCTTGCCACAAGGCCTTGCGAGCGTTTCTCCAGGTTTATCAACAGCTCCGACTACAGTTTCGCTATGGTGGACACCACCAACGATCTAAAATCGCTCAAGGTTTCGGACTTGAAATGCCTGAATCTTGTCAACATCCAGCACCACTACAAGGCCTGGGGCAGCGACAAAAACAAGCTGAACTCCCTGGTTGACCTCGCCTCAGTCATCATCGACCCCTACTACACAAAGATGAAGGAAGAGAGCAATAAGGAAAAGAACGCCTAGCACAGTGTGTGGCATGAGAGACTGGATGAACAACATGTCAAGTACGCGGCCATGGACGTGTACACAAGCTACGAGATGTACAGGCGGATCGTTGACATGAGGAACTGTCTTCTAACTGACCCAGACGAGGGATCGAGCCACATAGCAGTGGCGGGAGCGTCACAATAAGTAGATGACTAGACGATCATTTCTCCTACTTTAGAATGCATGCAATTGTTTATTGAGGTGTGTGCGAATGATCTGTATAGTCACTTATGTAATTGGATGTTTATTTTAGTTATATATATACACACATGTTATTCTACTGTAGACAGTGCAATCACATGGCTTATTAGCAGCAATCATCTGTGTTATTATTCGTCTTCGCACACATTTCTGATTATGGACCTGTTTGCCGCGTATCACACGCATCTTGTTCAGTTGAACCGTTTCCATTGTGTTGCCTAATCACACACAGTTCATCTTAGTGACCGTATGATGTATATCGCACACACCTTCGTCCGGCTGCCTGTTTCTTTTGTTCCTCCTCATCGCAAACAGTTAATTGAACTGAACTGTATGCCCTTCATCGCACACGTAACAAAAATTTGAACTGTGTTTGATGCATCCGTCATCGCAAACGTTTTGCACCTTTTTTGACGGTTCTTTTACACGACCGTTTGCGATTATGTCATTGCACAAAGTTTCGTCGAAGGGTCTCTGATCGTAGTGTTGCATTAGCACCATCTTGCAGTAGTGCATCCTACCTTATGTCGATGTTCAATTTCAATAAAACTTTTATTGAAAAGATGGATAAACATCGTAGACTATTCTTTTGGAGGAGAAAAAAATAAGAAACATGGATACCATATGGTAAAATGGGCGGGAGTGTGTCGATCTAAGAAAATTAGGGGGCTCGGGATCAAGGATCTTCATAAGCATAATATTAGCCTGCTTGTTAAATGGTGGTGGAAGCTCGAAACGAGTGATGGACTTTGGCAACGTGTCGTGAGGGCTAGATACTTCAAAAATAAAACAGTAGCTAATATATGGAGTCGCTTCTCAGACTCTCCATGCTGGAAAGCTATCATCAAAATTAAAGATACTTATATGGCAGGGAGGAAAATTAACATCAATAGTGGAAACCTGGCTAGGGTCTGGCACGGTCCTTGGATAGTTAATACTACATTGTGTGATCATTTCCCTGATCTGTTTAGTATTTGCCAAGATCAGGAGGGCACTATTGCATCTTGGGTTATGAACAACTACAAACTTGGTTTCAAGCGCAGATTGTTTGGTGAGCTGGGTGATCAGTGGTATTGGATGGTCATGGAGGCTAAAAAGCTACCTCTGAATGACTCTCCAGATACAATTTCATGGGCACTTAACAGTAAAGGAAAATTTGCTACTAAGTCGGTTCATGAGTGGTTAGAGAGAAATTTATCTGGCCCTAACTATAAATATGTGTGGAAAGCTATTATCCCGCTGAAAATTAAAATCTTCTTATGGCAGCTATTTCAAAATGTTGTGCTTACGCGAGATAACCTACGCAATAGGAAGTGGCCTGGAAATCCTATGTGCTCCTTTTGTACAAGTGTGGAGACAGCGAACCATTTGTTCTTTACTTGTCCGCTTGCCTGTACGGTTTGGGGAGTACCGGGGATGACAGTTGGAACTTCTTGCTATCCTCGATCGCTTTGGCAAAGTTGGGCTTGGTTATATAAGTTCTTTCCAGGAAGAATAAATTTCTATATGATGATCATTGCTACCATCTGTTGGTGGATTTGGTACCTCCTTAAAAAAAGTTGCTTTTGACAAATATGTTGCTCGTACTCCACTAGAGGTAGTTTTCACTGCTTGCTCGTTTATGTTGTATTGGGCAGGTTTGCTTAAAGAGGAAGACAAAATGAAGCTCCAAGCTGGGGTGAAGAGGTTGGCTCGCGCGGCTGCTGCACTGGCGGACAAATCCGTCGCTTGTGGCAGACTTCTCCTTGGAAACGGGGACGTGATCCAGATTGGCTAGCTGGGATCATTGCTACTGTTTTTTAGTTCCATGTCCACCAGGGTTTCAAGCCCGTTGGGCTAGTCCTTCCTGGTAGCTTTTGCTTAGCGTCGGAGTATACAAACAGTTTCATCCTTTGAACTTGTTTAGTTGGGCAGTGGCTTGTAAGTGTCATTAGGTTTTCGTCCCATGGCGGATGATCTGTTCCAAGGTCATCCTGCGGTGGGTTTCCTGATGATGCGCCAACTCACTCTCCTCTTTTCAGTCTCCTTTTACTTGCAGTTGGCTTCATTATGGTCTAGTTTCCTTTAGTAAGTGGTTGGACAAAAAACAGACTAATGTATTTTCGTTGATTGCAAAATTAATGAAAAGGGGTGAGAGCCTGCTTGGAAAAAATATATAAGACAATAATCCCTAGTTAATCTCTAAGGCCCATGCATGTGTACGGAAAGTGGTGGGAAGTGTGGGAAGTTTAGTACCATACTGCTATAGTAAGAAGAGAGAGACCTCTTTATAAGGGCTGCTCCACCACTTGCTATTGGGAGCTTGGGAATAGGAGTTGTGCATGCGCGCTCCTCGTCCGTCGCCGCCTCGTAATGATGTGCGCGCTATGGGTTGCGGGAATGAGCCGATCCAAAGCTTATTTTTGCCGGTCAAGAATGGTTAATTAATCTCGTATTAATTAATGAGTCGCTTACGGAAGTGCCATTGTGGGCCTGAGCCCAGGCCACCCGATGGCCTATATAAGAAGGCGCTGGACAGTGGAGTGAACCTTAACTCAGTTCCCTCACTCCCTCTCACACAACCCTAGCCGTCATCTACTATTCCTCTCTGTGTGCTGCTTCCGGCGATCCCATCCCGACAACCGCATGCACGGTTGGTTGGGAGAGCAGGTGCCTCTGGAACCCTGTCATTCGAGATCCTGCCCGGGAGAACGGCAATAAGGTTTTTGGGGATCGTCTCGACGTGACTGCTCCCGATTCGTCTCTGTCTGTCTCCATCCGCCTCTACTTCCACTACTTCCCCTGCATCGATACCATGGTCAAAGACGCTGCCTCCAAGAAGAAGGCCACATACGACGCCAAGGTTGCTGCTGCCGCCGCCGCGTTGGCCTGGCCAACCGGAGGGTATGATATGTTCATCCCTCGTTTACTCGTACATGTGCTAGCCGTATATATGCCGTTCACAGATTTTTTGGTTCTATGCACTGTACGAGCTCACATGCTTAGGTATCCGTATGAGATGCATACCGTATTTGTCATGTTTACTATTTTCTCATGGATTAGATTAGTCGGAAAAGTGTTAATATTTCCAACAATCCAAAAACCTTATTTTAGGCACTTTTTGACTCATGGCTTCGCCGCTACACTGAAATCGTAAAAGTTTACCGGGACGCATTTTAAGCGTTGGCAGACTAGGACTACCTTGTGGCTCACAGCAATGAACGTGTTCTGGGTTGGCGGTGTGTCTCCCACAGTAGCGATTGCTCCTGAATAGGAGAATGCGTTTAGGGAGGCAACCACCACCTTTGTGGGAGGCGTTCTTACTGTGATCGGAAACAAGCTAGTTGACGCATATCTCCATATGTGTGTTGCCAAGAATTTGTGAGATGCGCTCGAAGCAAAGTTCGACGCAACCGATGCTGGCAGTGAGTTGTATGCCATGGAGTGGTTCCATGATTACAAGATGGTTGATAACCGTCCTGTATTGGACCAGGCTCATGAGATACATTGCATTGCTAAGGAGTTGGAGCTCCTGAAGTGTGAGTTACCAGACAAGTTTGTCGCGGGTTGCATTAATGAAAAATCCCCTCCTAGTTGGAGGAACTTTGCTACTTCTCTCAAGCAATTGAGACATGAATTCTCTATTGAGGATGTCATTGGTCATCTCAGTGTTGAGCAGAATTCGAGAGCAAAGGACTCACGTGTGAAAGGGGCAGAGGGTTCTTCTAGCGCCAATCTGGTGTAGAATAATTTCCACAAGTTCAAAGGAAAGAACTCTGTCCAGCAGAATACTACCTTCAAGAAGAAGGGTAAGAAGAAAGATAGAAAGAGAGATGGCTACTTTACTTGTGGTTTAGAGGAACATTTGGCAAACAAGTGCCCAAACAAGTACAAGAAGCCAGGATAGGACTCCAAGTCTGTCAATGTCACTTTGAGCAACAATGATATGGCATCTGGGTATGGTAATCTATTTACCATACTGTCAGTTTGTCAGTCCACAGATTGGTGGGTTGATACTAGGGCCAATATTCATGTGTGTGTTGATGTGTCTCTATTTTCTTCTTACCGGGTTGCACGAGATTGTTCTATCCTGATGGGGAATGGCTCGCATGCTTCTGTTCATGGTGTTGGCACTGTAGATCTGAAGTTTACTTCAGGAAGATCGTGCAGCTGAAGAACGTGCAGCATGTCCCCGCCATTAAGAAGAATCTCGTTAGTGGCTCCCTTCTATGTAAAGAAGGGTTTAAGCTAGTATTTGAGTCCAATAAAGTAGTCGTATCTTGGTATGGACTGTTTATTGGAAAAGGATATGATTGTGGTGGTTTGTTCCGCCTTTCCCTAGAGTATTTCTGTAATAAAGTCGTGAACAGAATTCATTCTAATGTGAACGAATATGAGGTTTGGCATTCATGTATTTGTCACATAAATTTCGGTTGTATGAAGCGGCTAGCTAAGATGGATCTAGTTCCGAGTTTCACTTTAGCCAAAGGCTCTAAGTGCCATGTGTGTGTGCAAGCAAAGCAACCTCGTAAGCCTCACAAGCCTGCGAAGGAGAGATGCATGGCACCGTTAGAGCTCAAACATTCAGATCTCTTATGAGATGAGTGGTGTGTTGACTAAAGGTGGAAAGAAATACTTCATGACGTTGATTGATTATTCCACTAGATTTTGCTATGTGTATTTATTAAATACAAAGGATGAGGCTCTACACTACTTTAAAATCTATAAGGCTGAAGTTGAGAACCAAATTGAGAAGAAGATTAAACGAGTTTGTTCTGGTCGTGGTGGAGAGTACTTTTCTAATGAGTTCCATCTATTCTGTGCGGAACATGGTATTATTCATGAGAGGACGCCTCCCTACTCACCCTAGTCAAACGGGGTTGCCAAACGGAAAAACCGTACTCTAACAGATTTTGTTAACGCCATGTTAGATACTTTGGGTTTATCCAAGGCATGGTGGGGGAGGCTGTATTGACATCATGTCATGTCCTGAATAAAGTCCCCGCAAAGGATAATCAGACTACTCCCTATGAGAAATGGGAAAAGAAAAGAACTACACTCTCCTACTTGCGCACTGGGGGCTGTTTGGCGAAAGTCAACATGTCGATCACCAAAAAAGCGTAAGCTTGGACCAAAGACCGTGGATTGCATTAATTTGGGCTACACTAAGAATAGTGTCGGCTATAGATTTCTAGTAGTGAAATCTGAGGTACCTGACCAGAAGGTCGGTACAATTATAGAGTCTAAGGATGCTACATTCTTTGAGAATATTTTCCCCATGAGAGATATGCAAAGCACTTCTAGACTGGAATCTAATGAGACTCCTGAACCTGCCATTCCGATGGAATATTATGAACACAAAAGTGATGGCGAATAAGCTCCTATTAGGAGCAAGAGACAAAGGATTGGAAAGTCTTTTGGTGATGATTTCCTCTTGTACCTCGTGGATGATGACACACCCACTTCCATTTCAGAAGCTTATGCATCTCCGGATGCTGACTACTAGAAGGATGCGGTCCGTAGCGAGATGGATCCCATCTTGGCTAACGGGGCATGGGAGATCATTGATCGTCCTTATGGTTGCCAACTATTGGGATGTAAGTGGGTTTTCAAAAGGAGTCTTAGGTCTGATGGTACTATTTAGAACTACGAGGCTAGGCTTGTTTCCAAGGGTTATACCTAAAAGAAGAAGAGGATTTCTTCGATACTTTCTCACCTGTGGCTAGACTGACGACCATTCGAGTCTTACTCGCTTTGGCTGCCTCGCATGGTCTTTCATTCATCAGATGGACATTAAGACGGCTTTCCTTAATGGAGAGTTAGACGAGTAAATTTACATGCAACAGCCAGATGGCTTTGTAGTAAATGGTCAGGAAAGAAAGGTGTGCAAGCTAGTGAAATCTTTATATGGCCGGAAACAAGCGCCTAAGCAATGGCATGAGAAGTTCAATACTACTCTGACATCTCCAGGCTTTGTTGTTAACGAAGCTGACAAATGTGTATACTATCGCTATGGTGGGGGCGAAGGAGTAATAATGTGTATGTATGTCGGTGACGTACTGATTATTTGGGACCCACCTCAAAGTCATTGAGGAGGTCAAGGATTTTCTATCTCAAAACTTTGAGATGAAAGACCTAGGCGTGGCTGATGTTATCCCGAACATCAAGCTACTAAGAAATACTGAGTGTGGAATTACACTTTTGCAATCCCACTATGTTGAGAAGATTTTTAGCAATTTTGGATATTCGGACTGCAAACCTTCTTCAATGCCATATGATCCTAGCCCGCGGATTCAAAAGTTTGAAGGAACGATTGTGGATCAGTTGAGATATTCTCAAGTGGTTGGTTCATTCATGTACCTAGCTTGCGCTACTCATCCTGACACCTCATTTGCTGTGTGCAAACTGAGCCGATTTGTTTCGAAATCGGGAGATGTGCATTGGCATGCTGTTGAGTGATTGCAAGGTACTGTGAACTATGGAATTCAATATTCTGGGTACCCGGTGGTACTTGAGGGGTATAGTGATTCGAATTGGATATATGATGCTGATGAGATGAAAGCCACAAGTGGATATGTCTTCACACTTGGTGGTGGTGTTGTTTCCTGGAAGTCTTGTAAGAAACTGATCTTAACGAGATCGACTATGGTAGCAGAACTTACATCATTAGACACATCATGCGTCGAAGCAGAATGGCTTCGAGAGCTTTTGATGGATTTGCCGGTGGTTGATAAACCAGTCCTGGTTGTCCTTATGAACTGTGACAATCAAACTATTATTGCCAAGTGTAAGAGTTCATAGGACAATATGAAATCCACAAAGAACATAAGAAGAAGATCAAAATCTATCAGAAAATCAAGAAACTCCGGAGTGATAGCGTTGGATTATATCCAAACGGTTAAGAATCTGGCAAATCCTTTTACGAAAGGGCTATCATGGACTATGATAGAAAATGCATCGAGGGAGATGGGTATGAGACCCACGCATGTTGCCATGGGGGTAACCCAACCTATGTGATCGGAGATCCTATGAATTAGGACCTTTGAAAACAATCTAACGGTCAACTGAGGAGAGCATCCTTAATTAACCCACTCCATTGGAGATGCAATAATACTCTCAGTTCTGTCAGGCAGGCTGACTTTTGTCTTAATGTGTTCCAAAGCTTATGTAAGCAAGATGCTAACCTACAGAGCATTCTTTGGAGGAACACACCTATGTGAGCCCGACTACTGGTCACAATCTATGAGATTGGGTGATCTCTAGGAAGCTCATGAGAAGGTAAGGAGTGTGACTAATAAACTCCACCTATGGGGTTTAGCCTTTGGCAGCCACATATCAACTGACAATTGGCGAAACTTCTACACGCCAAAGTGACAATTCAAGGCATAGTCCATTGTTCAGTTGTGAAGAAGTCTAATCCCATTGCTCTAGGTGGAAGTTCAACTTAACAGTCTCCACTGAAAATTCTGGTATATCAAACATTGTTTGGAACAGTTGACAAACTTATGTGCCTCGAGATATGGTGGGGGGTTGATGGATTATGGATGGGCTTAGGCCCATATAAGACAATAATCCCTAGTTAATCTCTAAGTCCCATGCATGTGTACGGTGATACGTCTCCAACGTATCTATAATTTTTGATTGTTCCATGTTGTTATATTATCAATCTTGGATGTTTTATAATCATTTTATATCATTTTTGGTACTAACCTATTGACATTGTGCCAAGTGCCAGTTGTTGTTTTCTGCATGTTTTTTACATCATAGGAAATCAATATCAAACGGAGCCCAAACACCGCGAAACCTTTTGGAGATTTTTTTGGGCCAGAAGAAACACTATGGGCCCTGGTGGCACCTAGGGGAGTCGTGAGGAGGGGACAACCCACCAGGGCGCGCCAGGAGGCCCAGGCGCGCCCTGGTGGGTTGTGCCCACCTCGGGTGCCCCACCGGACCGCCTCTTTGCTCTATAAATATCCCATTATTCCAGAAACCCTAGGGTAGTCGATGAAATATTCATCCTGCCGCCGCAGAGTCCAGAAACACCAGATCCAATCTAGACACCATCACGGAGGGGTTCACCACTTCTATTGGTGCCTCTCCAATGATGCGTGAGTAGTTCTTTCTAGACCTACGGGTCCGTAGTTAGTAGCTAGATGGCTTCCTCTCTCTCTCTTTTGATTCTCAATACAATGGTCTCTTGGAGATCCATATGATGTAACTCTTTTTGCTGTGTGTTTGTTGGGATCTGATGGATTTTGAGGTTATGATCAGATCTATATTTTTATATCCATGAAAGTTATTTTACTTTCTTTGATCTCTTATATGCATGATTGCTTATAGCCTCGTATTTCTTCTCTGATATTGGGTTTTGTTTGGCCAACTTGATCTATTTATCTTGCAATGGGAAGAGGTGCCTGGTAGTGGGTTCGATCTTACGGTGATCAATCCTAGTGACAGAAGGGGAACCGACACGTATGTATCATTGACACTAAGGATAAAACTATGAGATCCATATCTAATGCCATAGATAAACGGATCTTGTCAACATCATCTCATAGTTCTTAATGCATTACTCCATTTTTCCATTAACTTAATACACTAGATGCATGCTGGATAGCGGTTGATGTGTGGAGTAATAGTAGTAGATGCAGGCATGAGTCGGTCTACTAATCTTGGACGTGATGCCTATGTAATGATCATTGCTTGGATATCGTCATGATTATTTGAAGTTATATCAATTGCCCAACAGTAATTTGTTTACCCACCATTTGCTATTTTATCGAGAAAAGCCACTAGTGAAACCTACGACCCCCGGGTCTTCTTTCTCATCTATTTGCCTTTGCTTTTATATTCAGATCTACTAAACCAAAAACCCGAAAATACCTTGCTGCAATTTATCTTATTTATCAACCAATCAACCAATATTTATATCTCTCTCACGTTCGTTACCCGAAAGGGATTGACAACCCCTTTAACACGTCGGGTTGCGAGGTGTTGTTATTTTTGTGCAGGTGTTGTTTACGTTGTGTTGCTTGGTTCTCCTACTGGTTCGATAACCTTGGTTTCACACCTGAGGGAAATACCTACCGCCGATGTGCTGCATCATCCCTTCCTCTTTGGGGAAAACCCGACATAGCTTTAAGCGACATCAAAAGGAATTTCTGGCGCCGTTGCCGGGGAGCACCTTCAACATATACCAGGTTCCTAATCACAAATCTTATCTCCTTGCAATTTACATTATTTGCCATTTTCCTCTTGTTTTCATCTCCCCCACTTCACAAAAATTTGTAGTTTTATTCGCCTCTCTTTTCCATTTGTCGTTTTTCCGGTCGGATCTATCGCCACTTGTGCTCTTGTTTACAATTGCTCAAAAATGACGCAAGAGAACACTAAGTTATGTGATTTTTCCAATACCAACAACAATGATTTTATTGGCACTCTGATTGCTCCTCCCACCACTAGTGCAGATACTTGTGATATTAATACTGCTTTGCTGAATCTTATCATGAAAGATCAATTTTCCGGCACTCCTAATGAGGATGCGGCGTCCCATCTCAATACCTTCGTGGAATTATGCGACGCGCAAAAGAAAAGATATGCAGACAATGATATTGTGAAAATGAAATTGTTTTCGTTTTCTTTGCGAGATCATGCAAAATTTTGGTTTTCTTCTTTACCTTGCAATAGCATTGATTCTTGGAAAAAATGCAAAGACGCTTTTATCACTAAATATTTTCCGCCCGCAAAAATTATATCCCTTAGAACCCAAATCATGAATTTCAAGCAACTTGAACATGAGCATGTTGCACATTATTGGGAAGGATGAAAATGAT
This sequence comes from Secale cereale, assembly GCA_902687465.1. NCBI lineage: Eukaryota > Viridiplantae > Streptophyta > Magnoliopsida > Poales > Poaceae > Secale > Secale cereale. The sequence goes on from LR738714.1 coordinate 464,718,491, forward strand.
GCTAAGGAATTGCCCAACTCATGGGTTAAATCTTTGGATGATCATACAATTTTTTTATGCGGGATTGAATTTTGTTTCTCGAAATCTTTTGGATTCCGCTGCTGGTGGCACTTTTATGGAAATCACTTCGGGTGAAGCTACCAAATTGCTTGATACTATTATGGCGAATTATCCGCAATGGCATACCGAAAGGGCACACACAAGCAAAAAAGATTAATGCGGTTGAGATTGACTCTTTGAATTAGAAAGTTGATGCTCTTAAGAAAATGGTTGCTAGTAAAAGTGCTCCTATTGATCCTAAAGATATGCCTTTATCTACCTTGATTGAGCAAACTAGTGATGCTATAGATGTGAACTTTATCTCTAGAAATAATTTTAATAACAACGCTTATAGAGGTAATTTTAATCCTAGGCCTTTTCCTAGTAATTTCTCTAATAACTATGGTAATTCATATGGAAATCAATCTTACAATAATAATAGGAATACCTCTGATCTAGAGAATAATATTAAAGAATTTATCAATACTCACAAGGTTTTCAATGCTTCTGTAGAAGAAAAATTGAATAAGATCGATGATATGTCAGGAGTATCGATAGGATTTCTCATGATGTAGAAAATCTGAAGTTGAATTTTTTTGTGCCTAAAGTTGAAGAATCAATTAAAGCTCTTTATGTTTTTATGGATGAAAGTAAGAAAAGAACCGCCATGCTTAGATCTAAACGATAATTTTTAGAAAAGGCGTTTTCTAGTGATTGCTTTCATAAAAATGATGAAGACATTAAAATGATTGGTGTTTCTTCCATTGATTCTTTGTTTAGTAAAGTTCAACTTGATGATAAAGGGACTGAAGAAGAGTCAAGTTTAGGTATAAGGTGTCCCAATATTTCAGAGGGTGAAAATCTTGTTGAAATTTTTGATAAAAGTGGGTTTGGAGAGGTCAAGACTGTAACTGGTGATGCATCCACTATTTTGGATTACAAAGACTTTAATTATGATAGTTCCTCCTTGATTGATTGTATTTCTTAGTTGCAATCCATGATTAATTCACCCCATGCCTATGAACAAAATAAAGCTTTTACTAAACATATTATTGATACTATGATGAAAGCTTTTGAAGAAAAATTGGAATTAGAAGTTTCAGTTCCTAGGAATTTGCATGATGAATGGGAACCTACCATCAAAATCAAAATTAAAATTATGAGTGTTTTGCTTTGTGTGATTTTGGTGCTAGTGTTTCCACTATTCCGAAATCTCTTTGCGATGTTCTTGGTCTTACCAATATCGAAGATTGCTCTCTTAATTTGCATTTGGCGGATTCCACTATTAAAAAGCATTTGGGAAGGATCAGTGATGTTCTTATTCTTTCAAATAGGAACTATGTACCCATAGACTTTATTGTTCTTGATATTGATTGCAATCCGTCTTGCCCTATTATACTTGGTAGACCGTTTTGCGCACTATTGGTGCGGTGATTGACATGAAAGAAGGGAATATTAAATTCCAATTTCCCTTGAGAAAGGGCATGGAACACTTCCCTAGAACCAAGATCAAATTGCCTTATGAATCTATAATGAGGGCAACTTATGGAACATCCAACAAGGATGACAATACTTGAAATATTGGTATTATGCCTAGCTAAGGGCGTAAAACGATAGCACTTGTTGGAGGCAACCCAATGAATAAAATATATTTTTCCTTTTTCTTTTTTGTTCTTGAGTGTTTACACAATTATGCTACTGGTATGATTGTGTCTTTTGTGTTTTAATTAGTGTTTGTGCCAAGTAGAACCGATAGGATCTTCTTGGGTGATATTTGTTTGATCTTGCTGAAAAAGATAGAAAATTTGGGCTCACGAGAAAAATTCTCATTTTTAACAGAAAAGTGATTTTTAGTTGATTCTTTTTGAAGAAGATTAATATACAAATTTCTCACGTGGAATTATTTTTTTCAAGATTTTTAGAGTTCCAGAAGTTTCCGAAACTTCCAGATTACTACAGACTGTTCTATTTTTGACAGATTATGTTTTCTTTGTGTTGTGTGCTTATTTTGATGGCTCTATGGTTTTCTTTGATGAGTTTTTGCCATAGAAAAGTTGGAATAAAGTAGATATAATATAAAAACAAAATATGAATTGGTTTGATACAGTACTTATAGTAGTGGTTTGCTTTCTTATACTAACAGATCTCACGAAGGTTTTGTTGAAGTTTTATGTGATTGAAGTTTTCAAGTTTTGGGTTATCTTATGATGGATGAAGGAAGGATGGAAGAGCCTAAGCTTAGGGATGCCCCGTCATCCCAAGCTATTAATCCAAAAATGAGCAACCAACTAAGCTTGGGGATGCCCCCGAGTGGCATCCTCGCTTTCTTCCAACAATGACCAGTATTTCACTCGAAACTATATTTTTATTCATCACATGATATGTGTTTTGCTTGGAGCGTCTTGTATGATATGAGTATTTGCTTGTCTTTTTGCTTTTTAATTCATCAATCCTTGTTGTACACACCTATTTGATAGAGCCAAAATTATGCCATGACTTGTTAGAATAGCTCTCTATGCTTCACTTAAATCTTTTATGAGCTAGGACTTGCTCTAGTACTTCACTTCTATCATTTTGAGCACGGTGTGCTTATTTATTTTTGAAGAAATACTCTCTTGCTTCACTTAGATTTATTTGAGAGTTAGTAAAATTTTAAAGAAATTATCTCTTGCTTCACTTATATTATTTTGAGAGAAAGAAAGAAAAAATTATGATCATGATCTTCACTTATATTTGCTTGAGCTTATCAAAAGCAACACATGAAAATTACTCCCAAAGTGATAGATATCCAAGAAGGATAAAGTAAAAAATGTCATGAAGATCATTGCACAAAATAAACTTGATTCCTTGTAATAGTTTTGAGACATGATGATATGATATGTGAGTCATATTGATAAGTAATTGTGTGTTAGTAAGAATATTAGTGTTAAAGTTTGTGATTCCTGATACATCTCCGTCGTATATATAAATTTTTATTGTTCCATGCCAATATTATACAACTTTCATATACTTTTGGCAACTTTTTATACTATTTCTGGGACTAACATATTGATCCAGTGCCCAGTCCCAGTTCCTGTTTGTTGCATGTTTTTTGTTTCGTAGAATATCCATATCAAATGGAGTCCAAACGAGATAAAAACTGACGAAGATTTTTTCTGGAAAATTTATGAATTTTGGGAAGAAGAATCAACGCGAGACGATGCCCGAGTGGGCCACGAGGCAAGGGGGCGCGCACCTGACCCTTGTGGCCACCCCGTAAGGTGGTTGGTGCCCTTCTTTCGCCACAAGAAAGATAATATCCGGATACAAATTGTGTCAAAAATTCAGGCCAATCGGAGTTATGGATCTCCAGGAATATAAGAAACGGCGAAAGGCTAGAATCTGGGAACGCAGAAACAGAGAGACAGATCCAATCTCGAAGGGGCTCTCGCCCCTCCCATGCCATGGAGACCAAGGACCAGAGGGAGAACCGTTCTCCCACCTAGGGAGAAGGCCAAGGAAGAAGGAGAAGGAGGGGGGCTCTCTCCCCCTCGCTTCCGGTGGCGCCGGAGTGCCACCGGGGCCATCATCATGCAACGGCGATCTACACCAACACCTCCGTCATCCTCACCAACATCTTCATCACCTTCCCCCATCTATCTACAGTGGTCCACTCGCCCGCAACCCGATGTACCTTCTACTTGAACATGGTGCTTTATGCTTCATATTATTATCCAATGATGTGTTGCCATCCTATGATGTCTGAGTAGATTTTCATTGTCCTATCGGTAATTGGTGAATTGCTATGATTGGTTTAATTTGCTTTTGGTTATGTTGCTGTCAATTGGTGCCCATCATATGAGTGCGCGCGTGGATCACACCGTAGGGTGAGTTGTATGTTGATAGGACTACGTATTGGAGGACAAGAGTGACACAAGCTTCAACCTAGCGTAGAAATTGATGCATACGGGATTGAAGAGGGACCAATATATCTTAATGCTACGGTTGGGTTTGACCTTAATGAACGTTAGTAGTTGCGGATGCTTGCTAATAGTTCCAATCACAAGTGCATAGAATTCCAAGTCAGAGATGACATGCTAGCAGTGGCCTCTTCCACGTATAACTTGCTATCGGTCTAGTAACGTAGTCAATTGCCTAGGGACAATATCGCAACTCCTACCACCACTTTTCCACACTCTCTATACTAACTTTATTGCTTCTTTACCTAAAACAGCCCCTAGGTTTTATTTACGTGCTCTTTATATTCTTGCAAACATATCCCGTTACACCTACAAAGTACTTCTAGTTTTATACTTGTTCTAGGTAAAGCGAATGTCAAGCGTGCGTAGAGTTGTATCGGTGGTCGATAGAACTTGAGGGAATATTTGTTCTACCTTTAGCTCCTCGTTGGGTTCGACACTCTTACTTATCGAAAGAGGCTACAACTTATCACCTACACTTGTGGGTTATCAAGACCTTTTTCTGGTGCCGTTGTCGGGGAGCAATAGTGTGGGGCGAATATTCTCGTGTGTGCTTGTTTGCTTTATCACTAAGTAGATTTTATTTGCTGTTCTAAGTTGTTCTCTATCTTTAGTTATGGATATGGAACACGAAATACCAATAAAATTAGGTGTACTTTCTACTCATGGAGATGGGGAACCTCCTAAAACCCTCAATGCTCAGTATGTGAAAAATATTATGTACTACTTTGATAATCCTGAGAAAACCCCATTCAACTACATAATGGGAGTAACGTTGGATCAACATGAATACTTTAGGGATTATCGCTTGACACAAAAAGGGAAACTATTATGGGATCAAATTTATATGTTGCATTGGTATGCTCGGCAACTATGCTTGAGATATGATTATACTTGTTCCTCTAGGATGAAGGCTCCACACCTTCCCTTTTCATGCAAATTTAATGATAATGAAACCTTAGCTTCTTATGCTAATGGTATATATGATTATTATGATGTGGAACAAATAGAAGAATTTGTTGCTTTTAAGGGTGCTTATGAAATTGAATCTTTGTTTAAAAAGTATGATGCTTTTGATGATGATGTTTATAGGCCTGAAAATCTTGCTATATTGAAATATTGCTATTTGAATTATGAATACAATGCCAATATTGATGCGTTTATTGAGAAGGTCTCCGCTGTCCAAGAAGAGACTAATATTTTGCAGGAATCTATGGAAGAAGAAATTAATGACACTGTGAGCTCATTAGATGAAAAAGATGATGAGGAGAGCGAAGAACAAAAGGAGGAAGAGCGGGTTAGCTACCCGTGCCCACCTTCTAATGAGAGTAACTCTTCAACTCATACATTGTTTAATTTCCCTTCGTGCTTACCGAAGGATGATTGCTATGATAATTGCTATGATCCCTTTGATTCGTTTGAAATATCCCTTTTTGATGAAATTGATGCTTGCTATGCTTGTGGCCAAGATGCCAATATGAATTATGCTTATGGAGATGAACTTTCTATAGTTCCTTATGTTATGAATGAAATTGTTTCTATTGCACCCACACATGATAGTCCTATTATCTTTTTGAATTCTCCCGACTACACTATATCGGAGAAGTTTGCACTTATTAAGGATTATATTGATGGGTTGCGTTTTACTACTACACATGATGATTTTAATAGCTATAATATGCATGTGCTTGCTTCTCCTACTTGCAATTATTATGAGAGAGGAACTACATCTCCGCCTCTCTATGTTTCCAATACGATAAAATTGCAAGAAACTCTTTATACTATGCATTGGCCTTTACTATGTGTGCATGAATTGTTCTTTTATGACATGCCGATGCATAGGAAGAGAGTTAGACTTCGTTGTTCCATGATATATGTTACTTTGTGCTCACTACTAAATCACAAATCATTGTTAATTAAAATTGGCTTTGATATACCTTGGGATCCGGGTGGATCTGTTACTTGAGCACTATATGCCTAGCTTAATGACTTTAAAGAAAGCACTGTCAGGGAGACAACCCGGAAGTTTTAGAGATTCATTTATTTCTGTTGTGTGATTTTACAAAGTCTAAAAACAAAAAATAAAGAGGGGAACCTAAAACTTTTCCAAAAAGAAAAGCGAAAGTGAGAAAGACGAGCATTGTTAAAGTGGGAGCTAGCCTTGAACTTTGTTCATGCCCATGAAAACTTTGTGAACCTTGATTATAGAAATTTTCAACAAAATAATTATCCCCTTGTACAATTCCATTGTATTATAAAAATAATGTGCCAAGAGTTTCCTTTAGGATGATTAAACTGCTTGTTGGTTTGTGCGGTGCAAAAACAGAAACTCTGGCTGTAGTGCGCGATTTTACATTTTTTTACTGGAACGTCGAAAGGATCTGAAACCTTTTGCACAGTCTTGCTATACAAATTTTTTATTTTCCCTAATTTTGCCAGAATTTTTAGGGTTACATAAGTATGGTTAATGTTCAGATTACTACAGACTGTCCTGTTTTCATAGATTGTTGTTACAGCTTCATTATTTGCATATGTTTGAATTCTTGTTGAAGCCTCCTTGACTTGGGGCCATAGAATTGTGATAGCATACGGTAGGTAATGTTTGTTAATAATTATACAATAATTTTAGAGCAGTAAATGATGGGATTTCATTGATCATATGCACTAACCCCGCCACTAAAAGTTTGGTTAAGTTTTGTGTGGATGAAGTGTTCGAAGATCGAGGAGGTCTCGATATGAGGAGAAGGAGGAGAGGCAAGATCTCAAGCTTGGGGATACCCAAGGCACCCCAAGTAAATATTCAAGGAGGCTCAAGCGTCTAAGCTTGGGGATGCCCCGGAAGGCATCCCATCTTTCTTCAACAAGTATCGGTTTTCGGATTCGTTTCGTTCACATGATATGCGTAAATTCTTGGAGCGTCGTGTGCTTTTTATTTTTCCTTTTAATAAATGCACCATGCTGGTATGAGATAGTCCTTGATTGATTTATAGAATGCTCTTTCCACTTCACTTATATCTTTTGAGTATGGCTTTATAGAATGCTTCATGTGCTTCACTTACATCATTTGAAGTATAGATTGCCTGTTTCTCTTCACATAGAAAACCGCCATTTGTAGAATGCTCTTTTGCTTCACTTATATTTGTTAGAGCGTGGGCATATATTTTGTAGAAAGAATTAAAACTCTCTTGCTTCACTTATATCTATTTAGAGAGTTGACAGGAATTGGTCATTCACATGGTTAGTCATAAAATCCTACATAAACTTGTAGATCGTTGAATATGAATGTTTGATTCCTTGCAATAGTTTTGCGATATAGAGATGCTAATATGTGGGAGGTACTAGTGAATGGTTGTGGTTTAGTAAAAATATTGGTGATAAGGTTTGTGATTCCCGAAGCATGCACGTATGGTCTCCTAACTACGTAACCAAATTGGTGCACATTGTATTTTGATTGTTTATCTTTGCATGAAGGTCGGGGGCGCGCGATGGTTAACTCCTACCAATCTCCCCCTAGGAGCATGCATCGTAGTATTTTTGCTTCGAGGGCTAATAGATTTTTCCCAATAAGTATGTGAGTTCTTTATGACTAATGTTGAGTCCATGGATTATACGCACTCTCACCCTTCCACCTTGCTAGCCACTCTAGTACCGCGCAACTTTCGTCGGTGCATCAAACCACCTTATACCCTTCCTCAAAACAGCCACCATACCTACCTATTATGGAATTTCCATAGCCATTCCGAGATATATTGCCATGTAACTCCACCGTTCCATTTGTTATGACACGCACCATCATTGTCATATTGTCTTGCATGATCGTAAGATAGCTAGCATGATGTTTCCATGGCCTGTTCATTTTTTGATGTCATTGCTACGCTAGATCATTGCACATCCCGGTATACTGCCGGAGGCATTCATATAGGTTCATACTTTGTTCTAGTATCGAGTTGTAATATCGAGTTGTAAGTAAATAAAAGTCTGATGATCATCATTATTAGAGCATTGTCCCAGAAAAAAAGGCCAAAAAAATAAGAAAGGCCAAATAAAAAAGAGAGAAAGGCCAAAAAAAGGAAGGCCCAAAAAAAGAAAAAAAAGAAAAAAAGGAAAAAAGGGGACAATGCTACTATCTTTTTTTCCACACTTGTGCTTCAAAGTAGCACCATGTTCTTTATAGAGAGTCTCCTATGTTGTCACTTTCATATACTAGTGGGAATTTTTCGTTATAGAACTTGGCTTGTATATTCCAACGATGGGCTTCCTCAAATTGCCCTAGGTCTTCATGAGCAAGCAAGTTGATGCACACCCACTAGTTTTCCTTTGAGCTTTCATACACTTATAGCTCTAGTGCATCCGTTACATGGCAATACCTACTCACTCACATTGATATCTATTGATGGGCATCTCCATAGCCCATTGATACGCCTAGTTGATGTGAGACTTTCTCCCTACTTTTGTCTACTACCACCTTCTATTCCACCCATAGTGTTATGACCATGGCTCACTCTCATGTATTGCGTGAAGATTTGAAAAGATTCGAAAAACTAAAGTATGAAAACAATTGCTTTGCTGACACTGGGATGGGCATGAGGGGTACCTTGTGTTAAGAAAAGGGAGCATAAAAGACTATATGATTTTGTAGGGATAACGTTCTTTAGCATTGCTATTTTGAAAGACTTGATTGTTTGTTGGGATGCCCGAGTATTAAATTATTTTATGTAAAATGATAGACTATTGCTTTGAATCACTCGTGTCTTAACATTCATGCCATGATTAGATTACATGATCAAGATTATGCTAGGTAGCATTCACATCAAAAAATTATCTTTTTTATCATTTACCTACTCGAGGACGACCAGGAATTAAGCTTGGGGATGCTGATACGTCTCCGTCGTATCTATATTTTTTTTATTCCATGCCAATATTATACAACTTTCATATACATTTGGCAACTTTTTATACTATTTTATGGACTAACAAATTGATCCAGTGCCCAGTGCCAGTTCCTGTTTGTTGCATGTTTTTTGTTTCACATAATATCCATATAAAACAGAGTTCAAATGGGATAAAAACCGACGGGGATTTTTTTGGAATATTTATGAATTTTGGGAAGAAGAATCAATGCGAGACGATGTCCGAGGGGGCCACGAGGCAGGGGGCGCGCCCTAGGGGGTCAGGCGCACCCCTGACCCTCGTGGCCACCCCGTAAGGCAATTGGTTCTCTTCTTTCGCCGCAAGAAAGCTAATATCCGGACACAAATCGTGCCAAAAATTCAGCCCAATCGGAGTTACGGATCTCCAGGAATATAAGAAATGGTGAAAGGCCAAAATCTGGAAACGAAGAAACAGAGAGAGATCCAATCTCGGAGGGGATCTCGCCCCTCCCATGCCAGGGAGACCAAGGACCAGAGGGAGAACCCTTCTCCCACCTAGGGAGAAGGCCAAGGAAGAAGGAGAAGGAGGGGGGCTCTCTCCCCCTCGCTTCTGGTGGCGCCGGAGTGCCACTGGGGCCATCATCGTGCGATGGTGATCTACACCAACACCTCCGTCATCTTCACCAACATCTTCATCACCTTCCCTCATCTATCTACAGCGGTCCACTCTCCCGCAACCCGTTGTACCCTATACTTGAACATGGTGCTTTATGATTCATATTATTATCCAATGATGTGTTGCCATCCTATGATGTGTGAGTAGATTTTCATTCTCCTATCGGTAATTGGTGAATTGCTATGATTCGTTTAATTTGCTTGTGGTTATGTTGTTGTCCTTTGGTACCCATCATATGAGCGCGCGCGTGGATCACACCATAGGGTTAGTTGTATGTTGATAGGACTACGTATTGGAGGGCAAGAGTGACAGAAGCTTCAACCTAGCGTAGAAATTGATGCATACGGGATTGAAGGGGGACCAATATATCTTAATGCTATGGTTGGGTTTTACCTTAATGAGCGTTAGTAGTTGCAGATGCTTGCTAATAGTTCCAATCAAAAATGCATAGGATTCCAAGTCAGGGATGACATGCTAGCAGTGGCCTCTCCCACATAAAACTTGATATCGGTCTAGTAACGTAGTCAATTGCCTAGGGACAATTTCGCAACTCCTACCACCACTTTTCCACACTCGCTATACTAAATTTATTGCTTCTTTACCTAAAACAGCCCTAGTTTTTATTTACGTGCTCTTTATATTCTTGCAAACCTATCCCGTTACACCTACAAAGTACTTCTAGTTTTATACTTGTTCTAGGTAAAGCGAACGTCAAGCGTGCGTAGAGTTGTATCGGTGGTCGATATAACTTGAGGGAATATTTGTTCTACCTTTAGCTCCTCGTTGGGTTCGACACTCTTACTTATCGGAAGAGGCTACAACTGATCCCCTACACTTGTGGGTTATCAATCCCCTATGCAAGCACGAAAGTCAATAATTATGCAATGAAATTATATCCTACTTGTGGTGCATTATTCGGTGTTATTTATGCTCAATGTTCACTTACGAGATTATTTGTTTCATGGTTGGTCGCTTCCCAGTCTTTTGCTAGCCTTCATTTTGCACTAAGTATGATCTCTACTTGTGCATCCAAAGTCCTTTATCCCGGTTTTGCCTCATGAGTCCACCATACCTACCTATATGCGCTATTCCCTTGCCGTTCTAAGCAAATTTGTATGTGCCATGTCTAATTTTCAAAATAAATTTCCCTTTTATGTGCCTGTACCGCTTGCGAGGCAGTGAGGGGTGGCCAATATTTTCCATGTTAGATGTGTTATTCTCACGATGAGTGTTTATTCAATTGTCATTGCATGAGAGTACGACAAAGGTATTAGGGATGCCCAATCCCGAAATGAAAAACAAATTTACTTTATGTTGTCAAATAATAAATTCCTTGGAAAGTGTTGGTATGGAAGGCAACTGTGGATTCGGCTAGCCATGACTTGTGAAAGTTTGGTGGAAAAGAAATAAACTTTATTTTCTGTTTGGGAACCGCCTATGATATATCTAGCACGAAAAGTGTTGGGAACCTCAAGTCATTCTCGTTGGTGGGAAAAGTATACCTCCCAAAAAAAATTATCTCTCAATTTAAGCTTTGAGCTCTGGAACCTCTACAAATCCCTACTTCCCTCTGCGAAGGGCCTTTCTTTTACTTATGCAATTTTCATTTTTGAATTTGAGTCTCCATCTTCTCTTACAAGCACAAACTAGGAAACACTATGATCGTACTTGAGCATTGGGTGTAACTAATATGCGAATGTCACATCCCTAGCTTCTGGTACTGCCTAGTGTGTGCATCTTGCTTGCATCGTGTTTAATTTTTCAGAAAGTTGAAATGGGGATTGATCAAACCCTAGCACCAAATGAACTCAACTAGGTTCAAATTAAAATCTTTTTCAATGAACCCAAAATGCCCCTTAGAAAAGTTCATCATTTTTGGATTGGTTAAAAACCTCTGCCAAAAATGTTGCACATAATTCTAGGACCATTCTGGATTTTTGAATTAAATCATAAAGTATTTGCATTTGGGCATTTAAATGCTATATATATTTTAAATGTCCAATTATTCATGAACTAAAATGCTCACTGTTGGAAATATTCCAAACAGTAGCCTTGAGAAGTTTCATGAATTTTGATATTGCTTTGGTATCTTTAAAATAAAGCCAAACAGCTGCAGAAAATTAGAAAACAGAAATAAAGAGAGAGAGAGAGAGAGAGAGAGAGGTAGAACTTACCTGGCGCTCACCTGGCAGCCCATCTGGCCGGCCCAGCCCACCAGTGGCAGGGAGGTCTTCTTCCTCCCGCAAGTCGGATGAACGGCGCGTGCCCGACGCGCTCACGGCCACCGCACGCCACCTCCTGCTTACCGCCGAGGCCCTGGACGCGTTGATGACTCCCTCGATGCCGTCCCGATCGCGCCGACCGCTCCATTCCTCCCCCTCGCCCTCCCGACGCCATGGTTGAACGCCACCGTCGCCGCCGCTCGCCGTAGACATGGCTACATGCCACCCCTCGCCCAACCAGTAAGACAACCAGATCCGCCGCTACGCCATGAAGCTACACGCTGACGCACGCGACTGCGGGAGCCCTACACGCCTCCGACCTCATCTTCAACCTCCGGCCACCGGCAACCTCGTCGTCGATTCGTGACGGTTGACGCCTTCCTGAGCCTCCTGAGACCCCCGTCGACCCCGCCGTGAGCTCCTACACAGTTCCCCCTTATTTATGCACTCGCTCCCTCGCCCACGTCGTGGTTCCTCCAGGAGCCATGAGCTTCTCGCTGCCGATGATGTTACAGCCATGGCCACGGTCACTTCAGCCCATGTCCGAGCACACCGGCGTGCTCAGTGCGTCTCCGCCAGTCCGTAGCCTTCAGCAGTTCCCCCTCCGACGCTCTCTAGCACCAAACCCGACTGCTCCCGAACTTTGGCCGCTGCCGCGAGCTCGTTTTCGGCGAGCTCGGGCCACCTCAACGCATGCCGCTTGCCCAGATGGATGCCGGCGAGTCCCAGCTCCACGTAGTGCCTCTCGGCCTTCGATTTGGTCGCTGGAGGAGCGTTTCCGATGCCCTCTGTCGTCTCGGGCGTCGTCGGTGACGAGCCGATGGTCAGCTCCGGCGAGTTTGACCCGGGTTGACCCTGTTTTGACCCCCTCTGGGTCACTGGCATGTGGGCCCAGAACCTGTTTAGCTAGGCTTAGGATTAATTAGTGTTAACTAAGTTAGTTAATTAGATGGGTCACTCACACATGGGGCCCAGGCCCTATTAACCTCTAGTTTAGTTTTTAACTTAATTAGTTAGCCCTGAGAGACTGACCAGTGGGACCCACTGGTCAGGTTTGACCCTGGCCGCCCTATTGACTTGCTGACACCACACGGACGTCATGCTGACGCAGTAAATATTTTCTAGGATTTTAAATAAATCAGAAATGATTTATTTATTTCAGAAAATATCTAAAACTTCTAAAAATCACAGAAAATAATCTATAACACCAATGAAAATAATTTATATATGAAAAATGATCAGAAAAAATCCAAAGAATCTATTTATGGCATTTTCATGCATGTTTAAACAACTTACAACCACTATTTAGGACAATTTGAATAAATGGCATTTGAATAATCACATATGGAGTTTGAATTTGAACCTTTGGTTCAAACCAACTTCATTTAATATGGTTACTAGTTGCATTAGCTCAATCAATAGCATATTGCCATGTCATGATCATGCATCATATTACCGCATTGCATTGATTGTGTTCTTTCTCTGTTTGCCGGTTTTATTCTCTCTTAGTAGACGTGGTTCCGACGATGAGTTCGATGACACCGATGAAGATACAGTGATATCTTCAGAAGTGCCAGGCAAGCAAAACCTCTTTGAGCATTCCGATACAATCACACTCTCTCGCTCTTGCTCTCTTTTACTGCATTAGGACAACAACGCCTCAATTGTTACCTGCTGCGGTAGTTGAACCCCTTTCCTCTGCATGACCTGTCATTGCCACAGTAAATAGTTGAAACCCACTAGCATGAGTAGGAGTTGTTTGAGCCATGTTGTGCCTACTCATTCATGCTTTCTGGTTATGCCTGCTATTTCTTAGAGTTGTGTCAAGACAGATTCATCGGGGATGAATTGGAATGTGGTGAACATGTCCTACTATTGAGAGCTAAGTGTATGAACACGATTTGGTAAAGGTAGCGATGAGAGGCCATGTAGGAGTACATGGTGGGTTGTCTCATTGCAGCCGTCCTCAAGAACTGAGTTCTGTGTTTGTGATCCATGACCATTTACTACCATACATTGGGCCCGAAACCAATGGACCCTCTCGACTTATTAATCAACCTGATCTCTGTCCAGGAGTTGCAATTAGTTTCTGGTGTTTGTAGCCTACTGGAGGCCGTACGCAGTGCTGACCCTAGGGGTGGGCTGTGATGCGGTAGGTACGTAGCACGGTGTACCGAGTCGCCCGTTTGGTGTCTCGGGAACCCTGTACACATCGGTTGGGGCCGTGAGCGACACCCCGGTCGGATCTCCCCACGGATGGAACCCAAATAAGCGATAAACCTAGAGTAGAGACTTGTGTGGTTAGTCAGGTCGTGGCTGACACCCTCGCCAGGCTTCCGCTTGAAGGTTGCCGAGATACATGATGTGTACATGGCGGTAAGTGGTGAGAGCGTGTGTGAAGAAGTACACCCCTGCAGGGTTATAAATGATCTATTCGAATAGCCGTGTCCATGGTAAAGGACTTCTGGGTTACATGTACAGTTCATAGACAAGTGGAAGTGGATACTCTAAAACGCGCAAGATAAGCGTGAGTGCTATGGATGGCCTTCTCGTAGGGAGACGGGAGCGGATCCATAGTGGTGTATTGATTGGTGAATATGTGGACTCATGTGCGCCACCTCAAAAGAGTTACTTGCAGTCGTAGTTCAGGATAGCCACTGAGTCAAAGCTGGCTTGCTGCAGTCAAACTCCACCATCCCCTTTGTTGATAATGATGCATATGTAGCTAGTTCTGATGTAAGTCTTGCTGAGTACCTTTGTACTCACGTTTGCTTAATTTATGTTTTTGTAGAGAGACTTCAGTCTCACTAGTGGTTCCACGTGGACTTTGACGTTTACCTTGTTACCACAGCTACGATCTTGTACCCTTGGGAGGGTCTTGTAGATAGTCTGGCTTCTCAGGCTTTTTCATTTGTAGTTGTCTATACTCAGACATGTTATGCTTCTGTTGCCTGTATGCTCTGTATGTTGGGTCATGAGACCCACTGTTTGTAATAAATGCTATGTTGGCTCTTCTGGGCCTTTATCTATATGAGCTGTTGAGTTATGTTGTGATGCCATGTTGTACATCACATACTTGCATGTTATGCGTACGTGTAATGTGTATTGCTATGTGTGGGATCTGTCGGTGTACTAAGGTAGGGGTACCTCAGTACCCCAACTTGTGCACGGGCAGTAGCAGCTTCCCGCGGCAGGGCCTACCACGCGCTTGCCGGAGACCTTCCTGCTCTATATAAAACCATTCAAAAACAAAGTATGCAAGACAGAAGATCAAGACCCCGGCAAATGGAGCTTGCCGGGAAGGCCGTTCCAGGCTCAAGATTACTTCACTCACGCAAGACCCTGGCAAGAGGAGCTTGCCAGGAAGACTAGAAGATTACGTTGCAGAAGACATACCTCGGCGCAACGTGCGCCCCGACAGGGCCCGGGGGGCGACAAGCTTCAGAGCCCGACAAGCTCCCGGGCCCGGCAAGGTCAAGACCCCGGCAAGGTGCTTGCCGGGGAGAGTTGCGCTGCGTGCCCGCGCTCCAGCTCATCGAACCACGCGTCGCCCTGGGGCCACTCCAGGGACGCGTGGCGGATGGCTGTGCAGCCTGGGGATACAGTGGCGCTCCACGGTGGTAAAGCCATCGCCGTGGCAAACGGAGACGCAAGGGCGGGCGCTTTTGGGGTCGACGGCGACGGGCATTAAATGCTCTTGTCCCCCACTGTCAAAGCAGGTAGCGACCACTGTTCATACACTGTAGCTCCACTATTCCCGCACTGTTACAACTACCACCACTTTTACATTTTTACCCTTTCTCCTACGTTGACACCTGTCGGTGACCCCTTGCACTATAAAAGGAGGCCCATGCACAACGTAGAGGGGGTTCGGAACCTAGATCGCTCATACGCTTGGTGTAGCTAGTTCTTCAAGCTCCCGAGCTCTCCAACTCAATACAAACTAAGCAGGAGTAGGGTTTTACGCGTCCATCGCGGCCCGAACCTGGGTAAACTGCCTGCGTGATCTCCACGATCTGCTCTTCGTGCTCCCTCTGCCCTCTTACCGCACAAGCAAGGGGCTCCGGTCCCATAGGTGTTCGTGGCGGACAGTTTCCCCCGACATCTTTGGCGTGCCAGGTAGGGGGCGTCGAGGTTGTGCGAATCTGATCCGGCGTTCACGCGGGCGCATTCTTCATCAACCTCTCCAGTTTCATCAGCAACCTCATCAGCAACTGCGCCATGGCTCCGAAGAAGAAGGCTTCGGAGGTCGCAGGCCCGTCTGCGTCTCATCCGCCGCCACCGGAGCCAACGGTGGGCGGGGGAGACGCCGTCGGAAGGGTGGTCGCCGGCGAGGACACTCGCGGCGCCACCAAATCCAAGGACAAGACGGACGACCGAGCCTCGGTCTCCGTGGACGCGCCACGTCCGTCTCAGCAAACGACAACCCAGCAGCGCCATGCCACAGGAGGTGGCATCCGCTTGTTGGGCCAAGGGCAAGCCGAAGGCTCGCGGGATGCTCCGGACCACCGTCCGGGCACAAGCAAAGCGCGGACGCCGGGGCGGGACCCTGCTCCTTCTAACGCTGTTAGGAGTCCGAGCATATCCCGCTCCTCACACCGCTCGCCCCCGCTCCCCTCCACTCCAGCAGAAGCGCTCGCAAGGGCGCAACTGCTCCTCGACTTCCCTCCAGCGGCAGACAAGGCCGAAGACTGGAGGGCAACCATCCAGAGCCTGATCGCCTTCGCCAACAACGACTCTCCACAGCAGCCGGCGACCTCGCGGCCGCGGCAAGTCGAGAAGACGAAGGAAGACGGCGACAAGACCGCCGGGGGTGCAACCACCGTGCACTCCCCGCCGCAGAAGCAGAAGACGCTGCCCCGCCGGAACAACGCCGACGACGGCTCCACGGCGTCGTCGGACCCGCGGGCTCTTCGGGACCAGCGCCAAGTCCTTGACGACCGGCGACAAGAAGACGCTCGAACAACAATCGAGCGCCGCCGAGAAGCTCGGCGACAATCGGATCAGCGAGCTGGAGCCGTTGTCGACACGCGCGCGCCCGGCGAACCAGGCGACTTGCCGTACGCGGCGGGTTGCCCTGCGTTTACCCGTGAGCTGCGGCGCGTCCAGTGGCCCAGCATGAAGAACTTCAAGCCCGACGTACCGGAGAAGTACGACGGCAAGACGCACCCCTCGGAATTCCTCAGCATTTACACCATCGCGGTGCAAGCTGCCGGGGGGCGCGACGAGAAGATTTTGGCAAACTACTTCCCGCTCGTGCTTAAGCCGAACGTCCGTTCGTGGCTTATGCACTTGCCGGAAGGCTCCATTTCTTCTTGGGCGGACCTTTGCCATCAGTTTGTTGGCGCCTTCACAGGCGGCCACAAACCCCACGGCCAGGAGAGCGATCTCCACATTCTGGCCCAGAAGGAAGGAGAATCCCTGCGCAAGTATATCCAACGCTTCAGTCGTGTGCAGCACAACATCCCCGACGTCCACCCTGCCGCGGTTATCAGCGCGTTCCACCAGAACGTGCGTAACCGCCGCATGCGTGAAGAAATGGCCATGACCAAGATACGGGATGTCAGCGAGCTTTATGCTCTAGCTGATAAGTGCGCGCGCGCAGAAGAGGGGAGGAGACTCCCCGGGGAGGATACCGGCGCGGGGGGAAGCGACAGCGACGACGCTGCCCCGGCAAAGAAGAGCCGGCGGCGGAACAACAGGAGGAAGAACAAGAAGGAAGTGCTTGCCGTCGAGAAGTCCGGCAAGGAGGCTCCCGCCAAGCAAACACAGGCTGGCGGCTCCGGCAAGGAGCCTGCCCCTGTGGCGGCAGCCGACAAGCAGGACGGCTCCGACAAGCAATACTGCAAGATCCACCGCACCAAGGGCCACGACCTCTCCAACTGCAAACGCGTCGAGTACCTCGTCGAGCAGTAGAAAGCTGAGTACGAGAGGCACGACAAGGAGAAGGCCCAAGGTGGCGGAGGAGAACCAAGCAAGAAGCGGCCATTCAATGGCCGGGGAGGACGCCGCGGCAAGGCAAAGCAGCGGCAAGGTGACCGACCTCCCCGGGGCCGCGACAAGGATGAAGAAGACGACGACGAAGACATGGAGGATGAGGATAACAGGGAGCAGGAGTTCCAGAAGGCCACGGAGGTCCTGTGCGTCGACGGTGGCGCCTCTCTGCACACCTCCCACAGCCAGCTCAAGCAGTGGGTGCGCGAGGTGAATGCAGCAGAGCCGCCCGTGGAGTCGCGCAGGCTCCTCAAATGGTCCAGCACGCCCATCATTTTTGATCTTGAGGATCACCCTGACCGCACCACTGCTGTCGGGTGCTTGCCGATGCTGGTCTCACCCACCATCCGCAACCTCAAGGTCACTAAAATGTTGGTTGACGGCGGGGCCGGGCTGAACTTGATCTCCTCTGCTGTGATCAAGAAACTCCAAATCCCAGACGGCGAGCTCGAAGAGACCGGTTCTTTCCAAGGAATCAACCCGGGGAGGAGCAAGCCCAAAGGGAAGATAACTCTGCCAGTGACCTTTGGCGGGGAGCTCAACTTCAGGACTGAGCGCATCACATTCGACGTCGCCGATATCCCGTTGCCATACAATGGGATACTCGGCCGTCCCGCCCTCGCCAAGTTCATGGCAGCTTCCCACTACGCCTACAACGTACTCAAGATGCCGGGGCCGATAAGCGTCATCACCGTCCATGGCGACAAGAAAGATGCGCTTGTCTGCGCCGACAAGATATACCGGGATGCAGCAGCTGCGGCAGAGAAGGACACACTTGCCGCTGAAGCTCCCGGGGGGAAGAAGACGAAGACCAAGTCCGGCAAGTGCTCTGGGGCCCACTCCGGCAACCGCACCTCTTCGGAGTGCTGCACTGCCGTCGAGGACGTTCCATCGAGCTCCACCGGCAAGTGTAAGAAGGGGATGGCCGCTCCTCCGGCAACCAAGAAGGTGTCCGCCAAGGAGGACGGCACTGGTGGTACCTTCACCATCAGTGCCACACTTGATAGCAAATAGGAAAGCGCGCTCGTTGCCTTCTTGCGGGCGAATGTCGATGTGTTTGCCTGGCAACCATCTGACATCCCCGGTGTTCCCAGGAAGGTAATTGAGCACAAGCTTGCTGTTTGTCCTCATGCGCGACCCGTCAAGCAGAAGGTGAGGAAGCAAGCCGTGGAGCGCCAAGAATTCATTGCTGAAGAAATCAAGAAGCTAGAAGCAGCAGGCCTAGTTAGAGGTGTGATCCATCCGACGTGGTTGGCAAACCCAGTCGTCGTGCGCAAGGCCAATGGGAAGTGGAGACTGTGTATAGACTTCACCGATGTGAATAAAGCATGTCCCAAGGATCCATTCCCTTTGCCGCGCATTGACCAGATCGTTGACTCCACCGCCGGATGTGAGCTACTCTCTTTTCTTGATGCATATTCAGGCTACCACCAGATCTTTATGGCCAAAGAAGATGAAGAGAAGACTGCATTTATCACTCCATGTGGCACTTATTGCTTCATACGCATGCCATTCGGACTGAAGAATGCAGGATCAACATTTGCAAGGGTAGTGCACACTGCTTTCGAGCCACAGATCCACAGAAATGTAGAAGCTTACATGGATGACATCGTGGTGAAGAGCAAGAGCAAGGATACCCTGGTCCAAGATTTGGAAGAGACATTTCAGAACCTGCGCAAGATACAGCTCAAGTTGAACCCCGAGAAGTGCGTCTTTGGAGTCCCCTCCGACAAGCTTCTCGGGTTCTTTGTGTCACAGAGGGGGATTGAAGCTAACCCCGACAAGATTAAAGCCATTGAGCAGATCGAGGCCCCGAAGCGCGTCAAGGATGTCAGAAGGCTTGCAGGTTGTGTGGCTGCCCTCAGTAGGTTCATTTCGAAGTCTGCGGAACGCGCCCTACCTTTCTTCAAAATCTTGAAGAAGGCAGGTCCCATGAAGTGGACTCCGGAAGCGGAGGCAGCGCTGCAGGATTTGAAACGGTACCTATCCTCCACTCCAATACTTGTCGCACCTAGACCACAGGAAAAGTTGTTGCTATACCTAGCGGCAACCAACCAAGTGGTTAGTGCTGCGTTAGTAGCGGAAAGGGAGGCCGACGAGGAATCTGCACCACCGGCAAGCGAATCCAGCGACAAGCAGGGGGCTGCTCCGACAAGCTCTGGCCCCGACAAGGCCAACTCTGCGCAGGAACAGGAAGAAGTGCGGAAGAAGATGGTGCAGCGCCCAGTGTATTTTGTGAGTTCCCTCTTGCAGGGGGCTAGATCAAGATACTCCGGGGTGCAGAAGTTGCTTTTCGGCCTCCTCATGGCCTCGAGAAAGCTGCGCCACTACTTCCAGGCACATGAGATAACAGTGGTCACTCGCTTTCCGCTGAAGAGGATATTGCACAATCCAGAAGCAACAGGCAGGATCGTTGAGTGGGCACTGGAGCTGTCGAGCTTTGGACTCAAGTTTGAAAGTACCTCAACCATACAGAGTCGAGCTTTGGCAGAATTCATAGCTGAGTGGACCCCAACGCCCGATGAAGAAATTCCAGAAACGAGTGCACCCGTACAAGAAGCGACAAGTGAATGGGTAATGTAATTTGATGGTGCCTTCTCGCTGCAAGGCGCCGGTGCTGGCGTGGTACTCATCGCGCCCACCGGAGAGCACCTCAAGTATGTTATCCAGATGCACTTTCCAAGGGAGCAAGCGACAAACAACACTGCTGAATATGAAGGTTTGCTCGCCGGCCTCAGGATTGCGGCCGAACTTGGGATCAGAAAGCTGATTGTGCGGGGAGATTCTCAGTTGGTGGTCCGACAAGTTAACAAGAGTTACTAGAGCCCTTTGATGGAAGCTTATGTAGATGAAGTGAGGAAGCTTGAAGAGCACTTTGAAGGTCTGCAAATGGAGCACATCCCAAGAGCTCACAATGACATTGCAGATGGCCTTTCAAAATGTGCTTCAATGAAGTTACCTGTGGAACCAGGGACCTTCTTACTCAAGCTAACTCAACCATCCGTTACACCATCAATTGGGCAGTCCAAGAAGAGAAAGTTTGTCTCCGGCGACTACTTGCCAGCGGATCTTCCTGAAACTGCCGCCAAGGTCCCCAAGATCAACGATCAGAACGCTGAGGAGCAGTCTGCTCCTGCAGATCCGAGGATCTGTGCAGTTGAAGCAAGTGTTCCCGACAAGCCTCACCCCGGCGAGCTTGCCGGGGGACCATCAGCTCCGACGGAGCCAGAGGTTCTTGCCGTAGAAGCTGAGGTCCCCGCAGCGGCCCTCATGCCCTTAGTCCTTGCCGTTGAACCTCAGGCTCCGGCATGGGCGCAGCAGATCGTCCGTTTTCTGCAGACTGGAGAACTTCCCGACGACCCAGAAGAAATAGAGAAGATAACCAGGCAGTCAAGTATGTACCAGTTCGTGGATAACGAGCTGTACAGAAGAAGGCTCAATGGTGTCAGGTTGAAGTGCATCTCCAGGGAAGATGGACAGAAGCTGTTGGCAGAAATACACGGAGGCATATGCGGCCACCACATCGGCGCAAGGGCGCTTGCCGGGAAAGCTTTCCGGCAAGGGTTCTTTTGGCAAGAAGCCCTCCAAGATGCAACTGCACTAGTAACCAAGTGTGAAGCGTGCCAGTTCCATGCAAAGCAGATTCATCAGCCAGCTCAAGCTCTCCAAACAATTCCTTTGTCCTGGCCCTTCTCGGTCTGGGGGCTCGATATCCTCGGCCCCTTCCCCCGAGCCGTCGGGGGCTTTGAGTACTTGTACGTTGCAATCGACAAGTTCACAAAGTGGCCAGAAGTGGAACCAGTGAGAAAGGTGACAGCACAGTCAGCGGTCAGGTTCTTCAGGTCGATTGTTTGCCGTTTCGGAATCCCTAACAGGATCATCACCGACAACGGTACGCAATTTACTAGTCGCACCTTCATGCAATACGTCCAAGACCTTGGCGCCAAGGTCTGTTTCGCTTCTGTTGCTCACCCGAGGAGCAACGGTCAAGCAGAGAGGGCCAATGCTGAAGTGCTGCGCGGACTCAAGACAAGGACCTTTGACAGGCTGCACAAGTGCGGAAGAAACTGGATAGAGGAGCTACCGGCGGCTCTTTGGTCAATCAGAACGACACCAAGTCGAGCCACCGGACAGACACCCTTTGCTCTAGTCTATGGAGCAGAGGCAGTTCTCCCCACGGAACTCGTATACGGATCTCCTCGAGTACTCGCTTATGATGAGCTTGAGCAAGAGCAACTGCGACAAGATGACGCATTGCTCCTCGAGGAGGAACGTCTCCAGGCTGCGGTACGAGCTGCTCGATACCAGCAAGCCTTGCGCCGCTATCATAGCCGCAAGGTCAAGGCCAGGAGTCTCGAGGAAGGCGACCTTGTTCTTCGGCGTGTTCAGTCCGCCAAGAATTCCAACAAGTTGACGCCGAAGTGGGAAGGCCCTTATCGGGTGAGACAAGTCACAAGGCCCGGCGCTGTCCGTCTTGAGACCGAAGAAGGCTTACCGGTGAGCAACTCCAGGAACATAGAGCATCTTCGCAAGTTTCACCCATAAGGCGCGGTTGCCGTGATCCGCTCCGGCAACCACCTTTTGTACAAGCTTTGCCGCTGTTGCATGTAACCCTTTGTACAAAGCCGGGCGCAGACCCCGTGCATCAGTAAAGTTTTTGTGTTTTGCGCTATTTGCCTTTTACATGCTTTCCTTTGCTATTTGCATGAATTATTTGGCATCTTGTGCAACATACACATCCGGTAAGCATTAGCACGCCGAAAGGCTATATACTTGTTTTCCTCTTCTTTTTCCTTGCCTCTTAAGCAGAAGGAATGTTCCTCGCGCACAAGTTTGCCGGGGGGGAAGGAGATGGAAGAGGAACCAAGTGCTGTTCAAGAAAGAGAAGCCTTACCGAGAAGCAAGCAATATATGAAAGCTAAGTTATTAGAATTTGAGCAGTTCAAATTTTTAATTTTTTAGTTGTCTTCCTTGAACAATCACACTTTGTATGAAAAACCTGTGCGCGGAGGAACCTACCCGTGGCTAGCCGCACCCTTGTCTTGTTTTCGAGTACGCTCAACGACCTGAGTGAGCTGCGACAAGTGTCGCGCCCTTGGTTCGTTTTCGAGTTCACTCAACAAGCCGAGCGCGTTGCGACTAGCTACGGCAAGGTTGCTTGCCGGTAAGACCTTGGCCAGCAGGCTGCTCAGAGTCCAGCACTCAGCGCTCGCGGCAAAGGACCCTTGCCGGCAAGCTCCCTGGAGGCGTAGGGTGAAAAACATACAAAGTAGATGACCAAGACAAGGAAGATAACATTGCACTGATTGATCAAAATAAGATAAATATCTTACAAAGGATAACTTGTTGCAATGATTAATGAGTTCATAACACCCTATGCAGCAACGAAAAGAGATAAAGAAAAAGGAGGCCTAATCTACGCGGTCGCCCTCAATCCTGGAGATCTTGTTCACTTTGGCGATGATGTGGGCGACCTGCGCCTTCAGCGCCTCCGTGTCCGCGTCGGCCGGCAAGCTGCGGAGAACGTTGGTGAGGTTTATACCGGGATTGCGGTATACAATCTTCGTCAGGATGCGCTCCAAGGTTCCCGCGCAGAGCTAGCGCGACTCCTCGGCCAGTTGCGCGGGGAGCTTCTTCCGAAGATCTGCAAGAGCCGGCGCGATCCCTCTGAAGAAGAGGCTGAGCTTGGCGCTGTGGGGGAGGTTTGGATCCGGAGAGTAGATGAGATGCTCGACCTTCAGCGCCAGCAGCTCCTGATCATTGTTGGATGCAGAGGACACCAAGTCATCGGTACACACCTCTACGGTCCGGCGGAAGTTCTCAGCTGCAGTATTGGCGCTCTCCACCAAGCCTCGCTCCCTGCGGAGCTCTTCCTTCAGCTTGGTTTCCCGGTCCCGGACGGCGTCGAGCGAGTCCTTCAACGTGGAAACCTTCAGCTCCAGATCCTCTATAGAATCCTTGGCGGCCTTCAGCTCGTCGCCCTGCTTGGAGAGGCGCACCTGGAGTTCGGAGTTGGTGTGGGCGTCCTTCTCGCGCTCTGTGTTGAGCGCGGTGACCCTCTCCACGCTCGCCTTCAACGACTCCTCCAGTTGCGCAACCTTGGCCGCGAGCTCCTCCTTGGCGGTCTCCGCGGCAGCCGCGGCGGCTTTCGCCTCCTTCAGCTCTCCGCCAAGGGCCTGCTCCCGAGCGGCAAGGTCTTCCTCGTGGGAGTCGAGGTTGACCTTCCGTTGGGCGAGCTCTCCTTCTCGCCGGGACAGCTCCTCCCCGGCGAGTCGCTGCTGCTCTTCGGCTTCGGCCTTCTCTAGGAGCCACTCCTGGTACTCCCCGGCGAGCCTCTCGCGCTCCTCCGCCACGTCGCGGAGGGCAGCCTGGTTGGCGGCGCGGAGCTCTGCCGCGCGCTTCTCCATCTCAACGGCGGCCTTGGCGGCAAGGGCCTCCCGAGACGCAAGCTTCGCCTGCCTGGCCCGGTAAAGGGCCAGGAGCTGATGAAGCAGCTTCTCCTCCTCGGGCCCGTCGCTTCCGCCGGGCGCCTCGACGATCTTCAGACCCGCGGAGGCGAGGACCTCCCCATCAAAGGCCTCGCCCTCCGCAGGGGCTCGCGATGAAGAACCCCACGGCACCTGGATGTAAACGCCATTGGGGGCCTCAAGATAGTAGGCAGATGGCTCCTTCTCGGTGGAGGGGCCGGCGGCCGGCGCAGCGCTCGACGCTCCTGCCGCCTCCGGGCCGGCAGTTTGGCCGCCGTCCCCCTCCCCGTCCGCCACGTCTGCGGCCGGAGCGGTCTCCTCCGCAGCCGGCTCGGCGGCTCCCGCCATGTCCTCAGCAACAGGGGCGTCGCCGCCGCCGCCCTGCGCGCCCTCCTCCTCGACGACGATGACTTCCGTCTCCATCTGCTCAGGGGGAGGAGGATCTAGAAGAAGAAGAAAAAGTAAAAGAAGTTCAAGCAAATATCCAAAAAGAGACGAATCCGAGAAGACAAAAGTACAGAACTTACCTTGACGGACGTCGTCAGCGGCGGGCTCCCTCGCCGGGGAGCTTTGCCTTGGCGGAGTGGCCGCCCTCGCCGGGCTACTCGCCCTGGGCGGGGTACTCGCCCTTGGCGGAGTACCCGCCCTTGGCGGAGTGCTCTCCCTTGCCGGAGAGTTCGCCCTTGGCGGGGACGGCGGGGCCTGCGGCTCCTCGGGAGCGACCTCCGGATGCTCCTGCGGTTGTGGCTCCGCCTCTGCACAAGACAATCAAGACAAGACGAAAACATCAAGATATCAGCACAAGACGAAATTCTCAAGCGTGCCCGACAAGCGGAAATATGGAACCCAGACTTACGCTGGGGGCTGCGCTGGGGGCTGCTCCTCGGAGCAGCGCTCGGGTCCGGCAGGCTCGTCTCCGGCACGTCCCCAGTCGCCGCGACGGGCGAGTCGTCCGCGACCTCGACCACGGGCACCTTGGCCTTCTTCGCCACTCGCTGGGCCAGGGTCCTGAGATCGAAGCAAAAGCAAGATTAGCATCAACAAGAATCAAGATAATGTTAAAGAAGATGCAAAAACCTCAAGTTCTTACTCATGTTCCTCCTCGTCGTCGTCGTCGCTCAGGGCGGAGAAGTCAAACGCCACCTGAGGCGCGTCCGCGCGAGGAGCAGGAGGCGAAGACTCCCTCGGGCGCTTGGCGGTCCCCGGGGCTGGGGGCTACGAAGACCCGGCCCCTGTGGACGCCGAGGCCCGGGGAGCAGGCGGAGCAGCCGCTCCGCTCTGCGAAGACCCTCCTCCGCTTGGCGCTGCCGTGCGAGGCGCCTCCGCCGTAGCCTGTGCGCGGGTCGCCCCCGCCGTGGCCTGTGTGCGGGTTGCCCCCGCCGTGGTTGGTGCGCCGGGCGCCCCCGTCGCAGCTTGACTCCCCCGGGATGCTCGCGCTGCCCGGCGAGTTGGTTGTTGTCGGGGCGCCTGCGCCCTCGTCCCCGTCGTCGCCTTGCGGAGACGTTTCAGCGGAGACCGCTTGGGACTCGCCCGGGGCGGGGAGGTCTCCGATGACGAGGAGACGTCGTCGGCATAGAGCCCCAGAGACCCGTCGGAGTCCTCGGCGGCCTCGGCGTCCTCCTCCTCCTCCTCCTCCCCGGCAGGCTTGCTGGACCCAGCGCCCTGCACTGTGGCCGCTCTCCCTCCGGCACCTCCGCCCCCTCCGGCGCCTCCGCTCCCTGCGGCACCTCTGTTCCCTCCGGCAGCGCCGCCTCTTGCCGCGGCCTCGGTCACGATTCCGGGGATCCCGGAGTGCCTCAAAGAAGGGACCCCGGCGAGCGCGTCGGGAGGAAGTTGCAGCAGTCTGCGGATCTCCGCCTCCTCCGCTTGGCAGGACGCATCCGCAGCCTCTGCCTCATCAGGTGTATAGCCAAATTCTCCTGCCGCTGCAGCTGCAGCGGCCTCTTCAACCCGAGAAGCTATATAGGCAATCTCTTGGTCGGTGGTGTCCCGTGTGAGCCCTTTGATTTCATCCTTGTTCTTCGCCACCTCCACAAGGTTGTCGAAGAAGCTGATGATGTCTGATGACTTGGGCGGAATCCATGTGCGGTCCACGTCGTGCGAGTCACACGCGGGCATCATGGCGCGAAGAGGATCCCGGGCCGTGCTGTTGCAGAGAGGCACCACTCCCCGGGGAGCTCTGAACCATTCTGGATGTGCCGGGTCGTGCTTAAAGAGTTCCCGGACCATCCCCTTCAGCTCGAGCGCCGTGAAGTTGAAGTTTAGCCCTGGGCGCAGCCTCATTATGTCCGCCGCGTTGCCGTACTCCCATGCCGGCCTCTTCCTATCCTGTAGAGGGGCAATGCGGCGGCGGAGGAAATCTGTGCCTACTTCTCCGACAGACAACTTTGCTACCCGAAGATGAAGAATCCGGACGAGGGCGACGTTGAGCTTGATGTCGTCCGAATCCAGCTCGCTCCAGTCCCTGTCGCGCACGATGGGTGTTGTGCGCGGCGCGGTGAAGGGTTGCGGCTCGTCCTCGACTATCCAACACCAGTCTGCACGCCACTCCTCCCACTTGCCGCGGAGCTCCCCCGGCAAGTAGGACTCCTTCTTGTTCAAGCGGAAGACCCAAGATATTCCTCCGGAGAGGGGTGCGCCGGCCTCTGCTCTAGGGGTGAAAAAGTGCCTAAACAGCGCTACGTTTGGATAGATCCCAATATAGTTTTCGCACATATGTGCGAAAACCGCCATCGTGAGGATGGCGTTGGGGGTGAAGTCAAGAAGGTGGAGGCCGTAGGTGTGCATGATGTCGCAGAAAAAGTCGGAAAAAGGGGGACAAAGGCCGCAATGGAAGAAAGCTGCGAAGAAGAAGTACCCGCCGGGGTAGTTGTCCTTGGCGGCGGCGGGGTAGGCTCTGGTCCGGGGGTGCGCCTTGGTCTCCCCGGCCCAGAACAAGTAGTACTTGTTCCAGAGCTCCCGCGCGCTGAGCCACGGCGAGAAGACGACGTTCCGCTTCCGCAACAAGGTGAGCCTCGCCGCTTGCTCCGATTTCTCCTTCTTGGTCTTCTCCGCCTGCGCCTTCTCAGTCTTCGGGGCCATGGCGGAGGCGGCGAGGGAAGGGGGACGAAGAGTTCGGCGGCGCCGCAGATGCGGAAGACGGCGGAGGAGGTGTGGAGGCGGAGCGCAAAGGGGATCTCTGGAGATGGAAGAAGAAGCAATGAAGGCGTAGGAGGGGAACCGCTCCTGCTTCCTCTGCTTTTATGGGGAAGTGGGGGACGTTTCGCTCTTTCCATTAAAAGAACGTGGCCACGTCCCATCCCACGACGCCGCAATCGACGCGTGCCGTTACGGAGGGACGCGGCGGATGCGGAAGTGGATTCGGCGTGCCGTGGGCCGCGCGTGTCCGTGCACTGTTTTGGGCCTGGCCCAACAGCGCTCGGCACCGTGTGTGGCCCAGGCCCGGGGGCTCCTGTCGGTGTACTAAGGTAGGGGTACCTCAGTACCCCAACTTGTGCACGGGCAGTAGCAGCTTCCCGTGGCAGGGCCTACCACGCGCTTGCCGGAGACCTTCCTGCTCTATATAAAACCATTCAAAAACAAAGTATGCAAGACAGAAGATCAAGACCCCGGCAAATGGAGCTTGCCGGGAAGGCCGTTCCAGGCTCAAGATTACTTCACTCACGCAAGACCCTGGCAAGAGGAGCTTGCCAGGAAGACTAGAAGATTACGTTGCAGAAGACATACCTCGGCGCAACGTGCGCCCCGACAGGGCCCGGGGGGCGACAAGCTTCAGAGCCCGACAAGCTCCCGGGCCCGGCAAGGTCAAGACCCCGGCAAGGTGCTTGCCGGGGAGAGTTGCGCTGCGTGCCCGCGCTCTAGCTCATCGAACCACGCGTCGCCCTGGGGCCACTCCAGGGACGCGTGGCGGATGGCTGTGCAGCCTGGGGACACGGTGGCGCTCCACGGTGGTAAAGCCATCGCCGTGGCAAACGGAGACGCAAGGGCGGGCGCTTTTGGGGTCGACGGCGACGGGCATTAAATGCTCTTGTCCCCCACTGTCAAAGTAGGTAGCGACCACTGTTCATACACTGTAGCTCCACTATTCCCGCACTGTTACAACTACCACCACTTTTACATTTTTACCCTTTCTCCTATGTTGACACCTGTCGGTGACCCCTTGCACTATAAAAGGAGGCCCATGCACAACGTAGAGGGGGTTCGGAACCTAGATCGCTCATACGCTTGGTGTAGCTAGTTCTTCAAGCTCCCGAGCTCTCCAACTCAATACAAACTAAGCAGGAGTAGGGTTTTACGCGTCCATCGCGGCCCGAACCTGGGTAAACTGCCTGCGTGATCTCCACGATCTGCTCTTCGTGCTCCCTCCGCCCTCTTACCGCACAAGCAAGGGGCTCCGGTCCCATAGGTGTTCGTGGCGGACAGTTTCCCCCGACAGGATCCGACACCTAGTTGTTTACCCTTGGTAGCCTATCTTACATGGAAATGTCTCCTAGTGCTTCCACTGAGCCTTGGTAGCTTGCTACTGCACCGGAACACTTAGGCTGGCCGGCATGTTTCGTTCTTCGTTCCTCTGTCTGTCCCTTAGGGGAAATGTCACGCGTTATTCCTTTAAGTCCTTGTAGCTTGCTACGACTTGGGTTCATACGTTCATGACGGACACGTTCGTTGCTGGGTCATGTATGCATGTCTCTGTAATTTAGCGCCACTTTTGGGTTATAACTAGTCATGTCGGTCCGGGTTCTCTGTCATATGGATGCTAGCGACACTATCATATATGTGTGCCAAAATGCGCAAACGGTCCCGGGCCAGGTAAGGTGGCACCCGTGGGGATACCGTGCGTGAGGCCGCAAAGTGATATGATGTGTTACATGCTAGACCTGTGTGACTTAGGATCGGGGTCCTGACAGCGAATGTGTTTCATGAACGGATCAAAGGTTGAGCATAATGGGCTAGGGATAACTTATTTTAGCATTGATATTTTGAAAGACATTGTTGCTTGTTGATATGCTTGAGTATCTAAATTATCATGTCAAAACTAGACTATTGCCTTGAACCATATAAAATTCCAAATGTCCATGCTATAAAGAAAAGAATATGATATGACTTGATAGGCAGCATTCCACATCATAAATTCTTTTTTTATCACTTACCTACTCGAGGCCGAGCAGGAGTTAGGCATGGGGATGCCTATAATTTTTTATTGTTCCACGTTGTTATATTATCAATCTTGGATGTTTTATAATCAATTTATAGTCATCTTATATCATTTTTTGGTACTAACCTATTGACATAGTGCCGAGTGCTAGTTGTTGTTTTCTGCATGTTTTTTACACCGCATGAAATCAATATCAAACGGAGCCCAAACACCGTGAAACTTTTTGGAGATTTTTTTGGGGCCAAAAGGAACACTATGGGCCCTGGTGGCACCTGGGGGAGTCCCGAGGAGGATACAACCCATCAGGGCGCGCCAGGAGGCCTAGGCATGCCCTGGGGGTTGTGCCCACCTCGGGTGCCCCCCGGACCGCCTCTTTGCTCTATAAATACCCCAATATGTTGGGAACGTAGCAGAATTCAAAAAAATTCCTACGCTTCACCAAGATCAATCTAAGGAGTCATCAAGCAACGAGCATAATGGAGTGCATCTACATACCCTTTTGTAGATCGCGTGCGGAAGCGTTCGAAGGAACGTGGATGAAGTAGTCGTACTCTTCGTGATCCTCGTCACCGATGATCCCAGCGCCGAACGGACGGCACCTCCGCGTTCAACACACGTACGGTACAGCGACGTCTCCTCCTTCTTGATCCAGCAAGGGGGAAGGAGAGGTTGACGGAGATCCAGCAGCACGACGGCGTGGTGGTGGATGCAACAGGAAAACCTGCAGGGCTTCGCCGGCGCCCTGCGAGAGGAGATGGAAGTGTGACGAGAGGGGGGAGAGGCGCCAGAGGCTTGGGGTGCGGCTGCCCTCCCCCCCCCACTATATATAGGGGCCAGGGGGGCGCCGGCCCTAGGGAGATCAGATCTCCTAGGGGCGGCGGCCAGGGGGAAAGACTTGCCCCCCAAGGCATAGGGGGCGCCCCCTCCCCCTAGGATTTCAACCCTAGGTGCATGGAGGGGGGGCATGTGGTGCGCCAGCCCACCAGGGGCTGGCCCCTTCCCCCTTGCGGCCTACAGGGCCCTCCGGGATGGGTGGCCCCACCCGGTGGACCCCCGGGATCCCTCCGGTGGTCCCGGGACACTCCCGGTGACCCCGGGAATTAACCCGATGGCCGAAACTGGACTTCCTATATATCATTCTTTACCTCCGGACCATTCCGGAACTCCTCGTAACGTCCGAGATCTCATCCGGGACTCCAAACAACATTCGTGTTTCCATGTGCATGTATCTCTACAACCCTAGCATCACCGAACCTTAAGTGTGTAGACCCTACGGGTTCGGGAGACACACAGACATGACCGAGACGACTCTCCGGTCAATAACCAACAGCGGGATCTGGATACCCATGTTGTCTCCCACGTGTTCCTCGATGGTCTCATCGGATGAACCACTGTGTCAAGGATTCACTCAATCCCGTATGTTATTCCCTTTGTCTATCGATACGGTACTTGCCCGAGATTCGATCGTCGGTATGCCCGATACCTTGTTCAATCTCGTCATGGCAAGTCTCTTTACTCGTTCCGTAATCCATCATCCCGTGACTAACTCCTTAGTCACTTTGAGCTCATTATGATGATGTCTTACCGAGTGGGCCCAGAGGTACCTCTCCGTCACACGGAGTGACAATATCCCAGTCTCGGTTCGTACCAACTCAACAGACACTTTCGGAGATACCCGTTGCATACCTTTATAGCCACCCAGTTACGTTGTGACGTTTGGCACACCCAAAGTATTCCTACGGTACCCGGGAGTTGCACAACCTCATGATCTAAGGAATAAATACTTGACACTAGAAAAGCTTATGCATTACGAACTATACGATCTCGTGCTAGGCTCAGGATTGGGTCTTGTCCATCACATCATTCTCCTAATGATGTGATCCCATTATCAATGACATCCTATGTCCATGGTCAGGAAACCGTGACCATCTGTTGATCAACGAGCTAGTAACTAGAGGCTTACCAGGGACACGTTGTGGTCTATGTATTCACACATGTATCGCTGTTTCTGTACAATACAATTCAAGCATGAATAACAGACAATTATCATGAACAAGGAAATATAATAATAATCTTTTTTATTATTGCCTCTGGGGCATATTTCCAACACAATATTCCAGAAACCCTAGGGCAGTCGACG
This sequence comes from Secale cereale, assembly GCA_902687465.1. Classification (NCBI taxonomy): domain Eukaryota; kingdom Viridiplantae; phylum Streptophyta; class Magnoliopsida; order Poales; family Poaceae; genus Secale; species Secale cereale. Next base: position 464,750,014 of record LR738714.1, read on the forward strand.
AAATATTCATCCAGCCGTCGCAGAATCCTAAAACACCAGATCCAATCTAGACACCATCACAGAGGGGTTCACCACTTCCATTGGTGCCTCTCTGATGATGCATGAGTAGTTCTTTGTAGACCTACGGGTCCGTAGTTAGTAGCTAGATGGATTCCTATCTCTCTTTTGATTCTCAATACAATGGTCTCTTGGAGATTCATATGATGTAACTCTTTTTGCGGTGTGTTTGTTGGGATCCGATGAACTTTGAGTTTATGATCAGATCTATCTTTTTATATCCGTGAAAGTTATTTGAGTTTCTTTGATCTCTTATATGCATGATTGCTTATAGCCTCGTATTTCTTCTCCGATATTGGGTTTTGTTTGGCCAACTTGATCTATTTATCTTGCAATGGGAACAGGTGCCCGGTAGTGGGTTCGATCTTATGGTGCTTGATCCCAGTGACAGAAGGGGAACCGACACATATGTATCGTTGCCACTAAGGATAAAACAACGAGATCCATATCTAACGCCGTAGATAAACGGATCTTGTCTACATCATGTCATTGTTCTTAATGCATTACTCCATTTTTTCATGAACTTAATACACTAGATGCATGCTTGATAGCGGTCGATGTGTGGAGTAATAGTAGTAGATGCAGGCAGGAGTCGGTCTACTAATCTTGGATGTGATGCCTTTGTAATGATCATTGCCTGGATATTTTCATGATTATTTGAAGTTCTATCAATTGCCCAACAGTAATTTTTTTACCCACCGTTTGCTATTTTCTCGAGAGAAGCCACTAGTGAAACCTACGGCCCCCGGGTCTTCTTTCTCATCTATTTGCCTTTGCTTTTATTTTCAGATCTACTAAACTAAATACCCAAAAATACCTTGCTGCAATTTATCTTATTTATCAACCAATCTACCAATATTTATATCTCTCTCATGTTCGTTACCCGAAAGGGGTTGATAACCTCTTTAACACGTCGGGTTGTGAGGTGTTGTTATTTGTTTGCATGTGCTGTTTACGTTGTCTTGATTGGTTCTTCTACTAGTTAGATGACATTGGTTTGACATTTGAGGGAAATACCTACCGCCGCTTTGCTGCATCATCCCTTCCTCTTTGGGAAAAACCGACATAGTTTTAACAACATCATACGGCAAGTGGTGGGAAGTGTGGGAAGTTTAGTACCATACTGCTACAGTAAGAAAAGTGAGACCTCTTTATAAGAGCTGCTCCACCACTTGCTATTGGGAGTTTGGGAATAGGAATTGTACACACGCACTCCTCCTCCTCCACCCGCCTCGCCTCGCCACGCCACGCCTTGCCTCGTCACGATGCGCACGCGCGAGCCGAGCCGAAGCTTATTTATGCCGGTCAAGAATGGTTAATTAATCTCGTATTAATTAACGAGTCACTTACAGAAGTGCCACTTTCCGAGACATTGGACCGTGGGATGTTTGTGAACTCGGTCGTGGGCCTGAGCCCAGGCCCATCTACCCTACAGCCTATATAAGAAGTCGCTGGCCAGTGAAGTGAACCCTAACTCAGTTCACTCACTCCCTCTCGCACAACCCTAGCCGTCATCTACTGTTCCTCTCTCAGTGCTACTTTCGGCGATCCCATCCCGACGACCGCATGCACGGTTGGTTGGGAGAGCAGGTGCCTCCGAAACCCTGTCGTTCGAGATCCTGCCCGAGAGAACGACAATAAGGTTTTTCGGGAGCGTCTCGACGTGACTGCTCCCGATTCATCTCCGTCTCCATCCGCCTCTGCTTCCACTACTTTCCCTGCATCAACACCATGGTCGAAGACGCCACCTCCAATAAGAAGGTCATGGACGATGCTGAGGCTGCTGCTGTCGCTGCTGTGTTGGCCCGGCCAACCGGAGGGTATGATATGTTCATCCCTCATTTACTCGTACATGTGTTATCAGTATATATGTTGTTCATAGATGTTTTGGTTCTATGAACAATACGAGCTCAAATGCTTAGGTATCGGTATGAGATGCATGCCATATTTGCCATGTTTACTGTTTTCTCGGTGATTAGATTAGTCAGAAAAGTGCTAATATTTCCAACAACAAACTCTTCCCTCCAAGCTTCATCGGCGAGGCTCAGCTTACCGCTTCGACAGCCAGTGGCGGGAAGGGGATCGTGGTGCCTTCGCTCTAGTTAGTAGCTTAGCTAAGGATTTTATTAGTACTCTCACAAGTGTGGTGCTCGGGTGGATGATGACGCTTCTTCTTCGAGTTTGTCTTCCGGACTCAAATCCTTTTGTTTAGATATAGTCGGCGGAGCTTTAGCAAAGATTTCAAACTTCTCCTTCAAACGGTGACGTTAGAGTTTCATCGTATAGCGAGATTTGATGACAGGTGATTCAGATCTATTCAAGGGTTCAACAATGACAACTGCGTCTACAAGGTGTTGGTCCTTAGAGGCACATGCTACAAGGCGTTAGTCAACCCGGCTCCGGTAGGGAGAGAGAGCAATTTTTTTAAATAGAACGAAAAATTTGCCGCATCTATTAATTAAGAAGAGAAAAAAGTGTTTTGTTATAAGCCCGGAATTACAAAAGTTGTTACTCTTCCGGAATGCTGGTCCCTAACTCTTTTGCGGCCACGAGAGCCCAAAGCTTAGCTTCAAGATGTTACTGGGCAAGATTGTTGGCGGAAAGAACTTGTTGCGAAATACACTCGCATTTCGTTCATTCCAAATAGCCCAAGAGATTAGCATGGTGAGGTGATACGTCTCCAATGTATCTATAATGTTTGATTGTTCCATGCTATTATATATGATGTTTTGGATGTTTAATGGGGTTTATCTTACACTTTTATATTATTTTTGGGACTAACCTATTAACCCGAAGGCCGAGCGCAGATTGCTGTTTTTTGCCTATTTCAGGGTTTCACAGAAAAGGAATATCAAACGAAGTCCAAACGGAATGAAACCTTCGGGAGAGTTATTTTTTGGAATGATATCTTCACGAGAGACTTGAGCACCAAGGCAGAAGAGAAACATGGTGCCCACGAGGATCCAGGGCGCTCCCCCTCCCCCCTGGGCGCGCCCCCCACCCTCATGGGCCCCACGTTGCTCCACCTACGTACTTCTACCTCCTATATATACGCATGTACCCTGAAAACATCGAGGCAACAGAGAAAACCCTAATTCCACCACCGCAACCTTCTGTTCTCGTGAGATCCCATCTTGGGGCCTGATACGTCCAAAACGTATCTATAATTTCTGCTTGCTCCATGCTTCTTTTGTGTGATATTGTTATGATATTGATGCACTTCCATACACTTTTGATCATATTTGGACTAACCTATTAACTCAGTGCACCACAGTGCCAGTTCCTATTTTCTGCTGTTTTCTATTTCAGGTTTCCCCCATATTAAAAGTGCTCCAAAAATTCCGGGAAAAATACAGGAAAAATCAGCGTACAGGAAGCTTCGCGAAGAACCAAAGCGGGGCTAGAGGGGAGCCAGGGGAGGCCCAGGCGGCCACCTGGCGCGGCCCCACACCTGGCCGCGCCAGGGGGGCGCCTGGGGCCCCTGCTCCGCCTCTGGCTGCCCCCCTTCGCATATATATCCCTCTCGTCCCGAAACCCTCGAGGACGGAACCCTTTTTCACGATCTCGCCTCTGTTCCGCCGCCGCAGCGCTTCCAAAATCGGGAGCATCAGGAGAACTCTTCCCGGCACCCTGCCGGAGGGGAGAACCACCACCGGGAGCTTCTCCACCACCATGGGTGCTTCCCGGATGAGTCGTGAGTAGTCCACCTTGGACCATGGGTCCATGATCAGTAGCTATGTGATGTTCTCCTCCTCTCTTTGTTCTTCATGGTTTAGACCTCGTGAGCTGCCCTACATGATCGAGGCACATATGTAATCTTTCTGCTGTTGCTTTGCTGAGTTTGCTGGGATCTGATGGATTATGAGACTATGTTCAGATTGTGTTTGAGTAATATATTTGATTCGCCTCTTTTATATCTTTGTTCTTGAGTAATTCTTGCATGTTCTCCGTTGCTGTTTATTGCTTTGGCCAAGTAGTAGGTAGTAACTCCAAGAGGGAGCGGTATGCTTGATTGTGGGTTCATGCCCCCTGATGACTAGCTTGAGTGACAGAAACATGAGTCTAGGGGATGTGTTGTTGCCACAAGGGGGAAAACAACGGTGCTTGTACTTGCGGGTGCAAGGATTGTTTACTTTACACAAAGTTCTTTTAATGCAGTTGTCTGTTGCTTTGAGTTTACACTTTGGGTGGGATTCACAACTTAATACCAGTGAGATGTTCTGGATAGAGATATCAAGGTGGATGATTAGTAGTAGATGCAGATGGAGTTCGGTCTACTTGCCTTGGCGTATCGCCCATGCTTTTGAGCCTCTACCTTTCTTTGCAGCATAGTTAGCATTGGTTTGCGCACATAATCCTGTCAATTGCCCAGATGTAATTTTTTTACCTCGCTTTGTTATTTTATCGTCTTTTGGGAGAGAGACATCACTAGTGAACATCATGGAACCCCGGTCCATATTACCACCGCTGATCACACCTTCTATTTACTTCCTATTTTTATTTCCTAGTTGCAGTCATAGCTATCATTATTATCTCTTGTGTTTGATCCTTTGTAAACAACAAGGCCGGAGGGATTGACAACCTCTCTGTACTCGTTGGGAGCAAAGTTATCTGTATCTGTGTGCAGGTCCTATCAACCGCTAAGTTTCTGGCGCCGTTGACACCTACTTGTCGACCCTCGGAGTCTCATGGGATTTGATCCTTGGTATCTTTGCCAAGGGAAATTTGCCGCTACGCTACATCTCAACCTTCCACTTGGGGTAACCAACGAGGGGCGAGAAGCCATCAAGCAAGTTTCTGGCGCCGTTGCCGGGGACTCCACTCTTCAAGATAGGGGAGTTGCATGCTATCTTTTATCTTTGCTTTTTAGTCTTGTTAGTTTATCTTGCAGTTTTTGCTTTAGTGTCCCTTACCAAAAATCACAAAAATAGTTATTTTGCTTGCTGCTGCTATGGGTTCCATCGAGAACACCAAGTTGTGTGACTTCACTAGTCATAACAACAGTGACTTTATCTGCACGCCTATTGCTACACCTGCCACTTGAGCACCTTCTTATGAGATTAAACCTGCTTTACTGAACCTAGTTATGAAATATCAATTCTCCGGTGCTGGAGATGATGCTGCTTTGCACTTAAATAATTTTGTTGAGCTCTGTGATATGAAAAAGTACAAAGAAGTAGATAGTGATATTGTTAAGCTTAAGCTTTTTTCCTTTCTCCTTGAGAGGAGGAGCTAAAATCTGGTTTCAATCCTTGCCTAGGAATAGTATAGATTCTTGGGACAAGTGCAAGGATGCCTTTATTGGGAAGTACTACCCCCCTGCTAAAATTATCCAACTAAGGAGTAACATCTTGAATTTTAAACAATTGGATAATGAACACGTTGCCCAAGCTTGGGAACGCATGAAATCTCTTGTCAAGAACTGCCCTACTCATGGTTTGACTACTTGGATGGTTATCCAAACTTTTTATGCAGGCTTGAACTTTACCTCGCGGAACTTGTCAGATTCGGCCGCGGGAGAAATCTTTATGTCAACTACACTTGGTGCTGCCACGAAGCTTCTCGACGAGATGATGACCAATTATTCCCAATGGCACACCGAACGCGCTCCAACAGGTAGGAAGGTAAACTTTGTCGAGGAGATTTCCTCCCTAAATGAAAAAGTTGACTTGATCATGTCTCTACTTTCCAAGCAATCTTCTATTGATCCTCATGATGTTCCTTTAAATTCTTTGATTGCTCAAGATCAAGTAGATGTGAACTTTATCTCTAGAAACAATTTCAATAACAATGCTTATAGGAGTATTTTTGGTAGCAACCCTAGACCGTTCCCCTCTAATTCCTATGGGAACAACAATGCTTATCGTAGCACCAAGAACTCCACTTCTGAACTAGTATGCTTAAAGACTTCATCACTACCCAAAAGGCCTTCAATAAGAGTGTAGAAGAAAAACTAGACAAACTAGATAATCTCTCTTCGAAGGTAGACAATTTAGCCCATGAGGTAGAGTTGCTTAAAATTAGAACTTCTCCTCTTGAGGAGAGGAAGACCACTCCTATGAATGCTATTCAAGTGCAAATTAATGAAAACATTAGGATGATGGCTAAAATTAAAGAGAGATGGGCTAGAGAAAAGGAGGAAGAAGATAGAATTAAGAGCCTTCCTACCCACCACACTGTTGCTACTATTCAAGTTGTTGAGGATATCCAAACTCGTAGCACCCAATGCACTCCTAGTCCCATTGGACCTATTAATGGTGATGCTATGACCTCAACCGTAGAAGAAGAAACTCCTATGACCATAGAAGCTACCAAACAAGTGAGCCTAAAGGACACCACTACCACTTTACTTGATAGTAGTGACCTTGATTTTGATAATTGCACCCTTTCTAAAGTTATTGGTTTTCTTCACAAGATGTCTAGAGATCCCCACACTAGCACACTTAATCTTGCCTTCACGGAGCATATCACTAATGCTCTCATCAAAGCTAGGGAGGAGAAGCTTAGGGTAGAAGCCTCCATACCTAATAAGCTAGAAGATAGTTGGGATCCTATGATTAAAATTAAGTTGAATAACTTCTCTTGCTATGCTTTATGTGATGTTGGAGCTAGTACCTCCGTTATGCCCAAAAGAATGTATGATATGCTTGAATTGAAACCTTTTGAACCTTGTTCTTTTGGTGTTCGTCTTGTTGATTCTCCCGTAAAGAAATCTTTGGGGAAGATCGACGATGTTCTTATCATTGTCAATGACAATTATGTTCCCATTGATTTTACTATTATGGATATTGAATGTGAACCTTCTTGTCCAATTATTTTGGGACGTCCTTTTCTTCGCACCGTTGGTGCTATCAATGACATGAAAGAGGGGAATATAAAATTCCAATTCCCTCTCAAGAAAGGGATGGAACACTTCCCTAGAAAGAAGATTAAGTTGCCTTTTGAGTCCGTTATACGGGCTAGCTATTCTCTTACTCTTGATAAAACTTGATCTTCTCTTTTTGCATCATGCCTAGCTTAAAGGCATAAAAGAAAGCTCTTTTGGGAGGCAGCCCACAACGAATTAGGTTTTATTTTGCTTTTGTTGTGTCTTGATGTTTGTTACTACAGTAGCATCATCATTGTATCTTTTCTTTTCAGCTTTGTGCCAAGTTTAGCCTCCGATTGCAAGAAAGTTCAAAAGTTGTGACGTCCTGTCCAGAAAACAGATTCTGTCTTTGGACAGAAAAATTCGAATAAAATCACCAGATCATCTTTTTGATCTGAATTGTTTTGATAGCGTGCTCTATACAATTGGATTTCGAGCGTCTGTTCTGAGTTTTTTGATTTGAGTTGCAGAAGTGCCCCGAAAAAATTATTTACTACCTGCTGGTCTGTTTTTCACAGATTCTGTCCTGTTTTGCCTTTTCTTCGTTTTGCAAACCTTGAGCTTGCTTTTTCTTTGTAAAAACCTTTTGGCATTCTTGAGAAACAGTAGCTCTTCAAGATTATCTTTATTTCCAGTAGGGAAAAATTATTTTATTGTGGGTACTAACCTCGCTAATCAGATTATGATGAGTTATGTATGAAGGGAGTTTTCAAGTGTGCGAGGGAAGATGATAAAAGAAGATTCAGGAGGGTCAAACGCTCAAGCTTGGGGATGCCCCCGTGCACCCCCAAGAAATATTCAAGAAGACTCAAGCGTCTAAGCTTGGGGATGCCCCCATGCATCCCCTTCTCCATCAACAATTATCAGTTCGCCTTTCGTTCCACTATGCTTGGAGTGTCTTGCTCTTAGTTTCCTTTTTAGTTTCTTTAGCTTTGCTTGCTGTTCATAACAAGTTAGAACCCAGCTTTCTTTGTGTGGGAGAGAAACACGCTCCACTTCAACCTAGAACACAACATAGGATTTTCATGCTTATCTTTGTTGTGTGTGTTCTTTGTCTTTCCATAGCTGCTGTCATGTTTAGCTCTTAGTTTTCATGCTTTTCTTTTTAAAGAGATTGTGTTTAGTTGGTTGCTAAACTCTCTTGAGTTTTCATGTTTATCTTGTTAAGAGAGTTTGCCTGTTGCACTGAGTTGTGTGTCTTAACTTAAAGTAGGTAATTGAGGTTGCTATTTAATTTTAGTAGTAACTTGCAATAGTTTTGAGGTATTGCCATGAGTAATGTCTGAACTTTTGGTGTCAAGAGCTTTAGCCTATTAGTGATAGATGTCGTATTTTGGGCAATCCGTGTTTATTTTCGAAAACCTACAAAATAGTTGAGAACTTTAGCTACTAGATGGATCACTAATCTTTGGAGGGATCGAATATTAGAGTACACTCACGTACCATGAGTCGAGGATGCGCAAGGATAACCAAACCCCCATACACTCCTCCTCGGGGTACTTGTCTCTTCGTGAACCTCCTGATTAGATTGAGAGTTACCGATAATAAGTGCATGAGTTCTTCCGACTAATGTGAGTATTCGAAAGTTGATACTTCCACCTAGCCATATTTTTCTAGCCTCTTCGATACCGTGCATTGCCCTTTCTCACCTCGAGAGTTGGCGCATACTTCGTCGGTGCATCCAAATCCTTGGCACGATACGCTCTGTCATCATAAGCCTCATTATATCCTTCCTCAAAACAGCCACCATACCTACCTATCAAGGCATTTCCATAGCCTTTCCGAGATACATTGCCATGCAACATCAATCTTCTCATGACTTGATCTTCATGTCATACATGCTTTTTGCTTGATCGATGAGCCGCATGCTAGTTGGGCCTTGCCCTAATCATTGCTACATGACGCACTAGTATCATTGCATATCCTGCTACACAGGCAGAGGCATACATTTGCATACATCATGATAGTTTCATCTTCTTTATGTTGAGTACTTTTGTAAAGTGTGAAAGATCTTCTATACTTCTTGTAATATATAGAGTGTTGCCCCTAAAGTGAGGAAAAGATCCCAAAGAGGACAAAACCAAAAGATCCCAAAGAGGACAAAATCAAAAGATCCCAAAGAGGACAAATGAGAGTTAAATAGAAAGAGCCATTGAGGCCACACAAAAATAAAAAAAGAGAAAAAAGAGAAAAAGAAATAAAAAGAGAGAAGGGGGCACACTACTATTCCTTTGAGGAGATCCACACTCGTACTCCATCTTATACCTTGTACTCCATAGAGATTATCATTCATGCATATAGCTACGTGGGTGTAGCGACCAGACCTCAAACAGTCTGATCTCTATGCATCAGTGTCATCCCTGGATCAGTAATGCTGACACGCATGGTACTCGAAGGATTTATAACAGAGTAGCAATCACACACTTATTACATCGATAGTCCAACGATGAATTTATTACACAAATCATGGCTGAAGGCCATCTAATATGATAATAGCGGAAGGCTTGGAAGATAAGTGAGTCCATCAACTCCAGCGGCATCACTGAGTATAGAACCACGACCTAAAAGGGCATCTTACTCGTCGTCTGAAAAGTCTGCAACATGAAACGTTGCAGCCCGAAAACGGGTCAGCACATGGAATATGCTGGCAAGATAACACAAGAGATGCAATGAAAATAAACCTATACTATATGCAATATGGCTGGTGGAAAGCTCTATGGTTAAGTTTTTGCGTAAAGCCAATTTTTCCCTACTTCAAAGGAATGTATTTTAATTAACTATCATGGTAGTTGAAACATCGTTGAGAAGATAGACATCCTCTCAACCCCAATTAAAAGTAATCATTAAACCCAACCAAATTAAATTAAAGTAACATGTTGAGATGCACATGATAATCCAAATACCAGATACTCAAGTTGTCCATAACCGGGGACACGGCTAATCATGATCAGTTTGTACACTCTGCAGAGGTTTGTGCACTTTCCCCACAAGACTCGATCGCCTCCGTTTGGTTTCTCACACTGCATGGTGTTTGAGAAACGGATGACCGAGACACAGTCTTTCCGAAGAGGTCCCCTTAACCAGATAGATAGGCCGGTACACCTACAAAACCCAACTACATCTGCTAGCCCATCATGGAAAGGTTTCCCACAACTTACTCAACTATGCCAGAGCCCATATTGGCATGTGGCTGCACACGGAAGTTTCTAGCATGAAAAATCTCATGATCCCTTTGAGCCTGGGTGGCGGTCCAAAAGAAAAACAGGCAATCCTAGAATACCCAAGTGCCTCAATCCACCCAGATGTGTATTAAAGTTGCCACCTTAAGTTGAACCATTAATTAACAAATCACATCTGTCATGGATTTCACTCAAACCCAAACCTTGTCTACGAGCATAGCATGTCCTAACAGCAAACGTAGAAGTAACTCCCAGGGGTTTGAATGTAATGCAGGTAATAGGTACTACCTCAATCTACTTCCCAATCCCACAAGTTAATTGATCCTACTCATGCAATGTGTGAGGGGTTTGACTAATGCAATGAAAACTGGGTAATTGGAAAGCACGATCAAAGTGTTACTTGCCTTGCTGATGATCCGCAAAACCTATAGACTCAAAGTAGCAAGCGGCGCACTCCGGGTACTCTATCGCAATCAAACAACAAGCATACAATAAGTACTTAACTAATGCACGGGTAAAACTCAAATAAGAGATCTAACCAGAAAGTTCAACTTAAGAACTCCGGTTTGCAAAAAGAATCAACTCGAAAGAAGCAACGAAACTCAAACTGCAAAAGAAACGAGCTTCGAATTACTAGTTGGCCTAAAGTCAAATTTTACAGTAGCCAAAACTTCGTTCAAGTTGGTTAAACGTAAAGAGGGCTTCGAGACAAAGATCTGGGATTTTGAATCACCTGATTCCGACTCTCAAGCGAAAAGAAAAACGAAAAACAAGATCAGGGCAGAAATCGCGATCGGAAAAATCGCGGATAAAATACCCCGAAAAAGAAAAACGACGAACAGGCTAACGAACGAACGTTCGCTGTCTGCGATTAACTAACGAAAACCATTCGTTAAAACGAATGTACGAACGAACGTCCGCTGTTTAACTAAACCGGCGAAAAATCGATCTAAACAAAAAAAAAACAGATCTAGGGTTCTTCCTAAAAAAACCGATCTGATCTAAAAAAAACCGACGGCATCTACCTCGTCTCCGGCGGGGCGGCGGCGTCAGGCGGGGCGGCGGGGTCCAGCGGGCTGGCGGGCGGGGCGGCGGCGTCCGGCGGCGGTGGCCGGAGGGTGGAGCGGCGGCGGGCGGCGTGAGCGGCGGGCGGCGGCTGCGGCGAGAGGCGGCGGCGACGTCGGGCTAGGGTTTGGGCGAGGCGTGTTGGGCCGGCCTGGGCGCTATATAAAGCCCGGAGTCCCGGTCCGTTACTAGTCCTAGTCGGTTCCGTTTTTTTTAAATAGATTCCCGGCGCAATAAAACTAACGAAATAAATATCAAATGGACTCCAAAAATCCCGAAATAAATTTTCACCGTCCTCTAATAATATTTAGGACAAAGTGAACATTTTTCCCGGACCTAAATGCAATTTTGAAAAACGCGTATTTTTCCTATGCAAATAAATTCGAAAATAAATCCAGAAAAATACCGAAAGTGATTTTTAATATTTTTCCTCCAATATTTCTATTATTTTGGAGAAGTCATATTATCTACGCTCATTTATTTTATTTAGAAATATTTTTAGGAGAGAAAAATAATTAGAATCACACTGTCCTCGTGCCGGTATTCGAGCGAACTCAAATACGAAAACGGTAAAATTCCCAACTCTCTCCGTAGGTCCTTGAGTTGCTTAGAATTTCGAGGAACTCCACGAACAAAATGCAAAAATATGCAAATGCAATTATGATCTATGTATAACATTCCAAATTGAAAATTTGGGATGTTACAGTGGGGACCTTCACACTATAGAACTTGGCTTGTATATTCCAATGATGAGCCTCCTCAAAAGAGCTCTAGGTCTTCTTGAGCGAGCAAGTTGGATGCACCCCCACTAGTTCCATTGGAGAGCTTACCTTAGCTCATATGTGCATCCGTTGCATGGCAATCCCTACTCCTCACATCATATCTATCATTTGGCTTTCTCTCGCCTATGATTGTCCTCGTTGATGTGAGCCTTTCACACCTTTTTTGTCTTCCCCCTTCATCATTTTTCTCTCTTTGCCATCCTAAGTGTCAACTTTCTTCCTTACGCTCATCCATTGCATGAGTGATAAATATCAAAAGGGAGTGGATCATTTTGACTTGTACCTGGCTGGTGGTCTGGGGATGAGTCAAGATAAGATTCCAAAGAAGACCAAGTGTGAAACTTTAGTAGATTAAGTTCTCAACAATACAAAAACTATGTTTTACTCTCTCGTATATCCCTATCCCCTTTCTTGCACGCAAACACCATTTGGAGACATTCGAGTCACGGACAGCGAGAGCTCTTGCACCTTTATGTTCTTATGTTGCTTGTTACAATGCTAATATAGACTCTTGCTTGTTATGACTTGAATTGAATTACACGCCTTGATTGCTTTACTTAAAAGTTCTTATATGGTTGATAGCATGTCACCACAGAAATTATGCTTGTTATCATTTACCTACTCGAGGACGAGCAGGAATTAAGCTTGGGGATGTTGATACGTCCAAAACGTATCTATAATTTCTGCTTGCTCCATGCTTCTTTTGTGTGATATTGCTATGATATTGATGCACTTCCATACACTTTTGATCATATTTGTACTAACCTATTAACTCAGTGCACCACAGTGCCAGTACCTGTTTTCTGCTGTTTTTCTATTTCAGGTTTCCCCCATATTAAAAGTGCTCCAAAAATTCCGAGAAAAATACAGGAAAAATCAGCGTACAGGAAGCTTCGCGAAGAACCAAAGCGGGGCCAGGGGAGGCCCAGGCAGCCACCTGGCACGGTCCCACCCCTGGCCGCGCCAGGGGGGCGCCTGGGGCCCCTGCTCTGCCTCTGGCTGCCCCCCTTCGCATATATATCCCTCTCGTCCCGAAACCCTCGAGGACAGAACCCTTTTTCGCGATCTCGCCTCTGTTCCGCCGCCGCAGCGCTTCCAAGATCGGGAGCATCAGGAGAACTCTTCCCGGCACCCTGCCGGAGGGGAGAACCACCACCGGGAGCTTCTCCACCACCATGGACGCTTCCCGGATGAGTCGTGAGTAGTCCACCTTGGACCATGGGTCCATGATCAGTAGCTATGTGATGTTCTCCTCCCCTCTTTGCTCTTCATGGTTTAGACCTCGTGAGCTGCCCTACATGATCGAGGCACATATGTAATCTTTCTGCTGTTGCTTTGCTGAGTTTGCTGGGATCTGATGGATTATGAGACTATGTTCAGATTGTGTTTGAGTAATATATTTGATTCACCTCTTTTATATCTTTGTTCTTGAGTAATTCTTGCATGTTCTCCGTTGCTGTTTATTGCTTTGGCCAAGTAGTAGGTAGTAACTCCAAGAGGGAGCGTTATGCTTGATTGTGGGTTCATGCCCCCTGATGACTAGCTTGAGTGACAGAAACATGAGTCTAGGGGATGTGCAGTTGCCACAAGGGAGAAAACAACGGTGCTTGTACTTGCGGGTGCAAGGATTGTTTACTTTATGCAAAGTTCTTTTAATGCAGTTGTCTATTGCTTTGAGTTTACACTTTGGGTGGGATTCGCAACTTAATACCAGCGAGATGTTCTGGATAGATATCTCAAGGTGGATGATTAGTAGTAAATGCAGATGGATTTCAGTCTACTTGCCTTGGCGTACCGCCCATGCTTTTGAGCCTCTACCTTTCTTTGCAGCATAGTTAGCATTGGTTTGCGCACATAATCCTGTCAATTGCCCAGCTGTAATTTGTTTACCTCGCTTTGCTGTTTTATCGTCTTTTGGGAGAGAGACATCACTAGTGAACATCATGGGACTCCGGTCCATATTACCACCGCTGATCACACCTTCTATTTACTTCCTGTTTTTATTTCCTAGTTGCAGTCATAGCTATCATTATTATCTCTTGTGTTTGATCCTTTGTAAACAACAAGGCCGGAGGGATTGACAACCTCTCTGTACTCGTTGGGAGCAAAGTTATCTGTATCTGTGTGCAGGTCCTGTCAACCGCTAAGTTTCTGGCGTTGTTGACACCTACTTGTCGACCCTCGGAGTCTCAAGGGATTCGATCCTTGGTATCTTTGCCAAGGGAAATTTGCCGCTACGCTACATCTCAACCTTCCACTTGGGGTAACCAACGAGGGGCGAGAAGCCATCAGGGCCTATTCCGGAGCTCCGCCGGAGGGGGGGTCTTCCACGGAGTGCTTCTACATCAACATCATTGCCTCACCATGAGTTGTGAGTAGTTTACCACCGACCTTCGGGTCCATAGTTATTAGCTAGATGGCTTCTTCTCTCTTTTTGGATCTCAATACCAAGTTTTCCTCGGTCTTCGAGGAGATCTATTCGATGTAATCATTTTGCGGTGTGTTTGTCGAGATCCGATGAATTGTGGGTTTATGATCAAGATTATCTACGAGAAGTATTTGGTTTTTTCTGAATTCTTTTATGTATGATTATAATATCCTTGCAAGTCTCTTCGAATTATCGGTTTGGTTTGGCCTACTAGATCTATAGTTCTTGCAATGGGAGAAGTGATTGGCTTTGGGTTCAATCTTGCGATGTCATTTCCCAGTGATAGTAGGGGCAGCAAGGCACGTATTGTATTATTGCCATCGAGGATAAAATGATGGGGTTTATATCATATTGCTTGAGTTTATCCCTCTACATCATGTCATCTTGCTTAAGGCATTACTCTATCTTATGAACTTAATACTCTAGATGCATGCTGGATAGCGGTCGATGTGTGGAGTAATAGTAGTAGATGCAGAATCATTTCGGTCTACTTGTCTCGGGCGTGATGCCTATATATAATGATCATGCCTAGATATTCTCATAATTATTCGCTTTTCTATCAATTGCTTGACAGTAATTTGTTCACCCACCGTAGAATTCTACTATGATGAGAGAAGCCACTAGTGAAACCTATGGCCCCCGGGTCTATTCTCAACATATCAATCTGCAATCTACTTTACTTTGCTGTTTTTACTTTATGTTCTTATATCCAAAAAATACCAAAAATATCAAACTATCCTATCTATCATATCTCACTTTTGTAAGTGACCGTAAAGGGATTGACAACCCCTTATCGCATTGGCTGTAGAGTTCTTATTTGTTTGTGCAGGTGTGAGGGACTCGCGCGTGGTCTCCTACTGGATTGATACCTTGGTTCTAAAAAACTGAGGGAAATACTTACGCTACTGTGCTGCATCACCCTTTCCTCTTCGAGGGAATACAACGCAAGCTCGAAAAGTAGCATGAGGGAAGCACAAGCCTTGCGATTTGGCGTGGTTATATTGAAGCAGTTGACCCACCATTTTTTGACTGATTGCTAGAGATGCCATGTAGAAGTGTCTAGCTGCTCTATGTGTAGTCATTCATTGATCAAATTGCAAGGCGAAAGGTGAACATGCACTTGTAGAAGAGGTGGGTGTCAGATTCTTGCACATCTTGCACAGGGGGCAAAGATCACAATTTGACCACCCGCGTTTTGCTAATCGTCTATCGACGATCCAAATCCTATCTCCAATAACCAACCACGTGGATAGGTTTTGTTCCGTGAATGTGCCGTGAGAAGTTGGCATGCGTATAGGTTTTTGTCCTTGTTCTCCTTTTTTGGCTTCCGCCATTGCCAATCACTTGATCAAACTATTTATCGCTCTCTTCTATTAATTGAATGAAACATCAGCAATTGTTGGCTGGTTCAAAAAAATCATGCAAAGAACTTTACTTTAGGTAGCACCCAAGCTTTCCACACCAAATGTCTTCGTGTGCTTCCAAATGATTCCATCCTTGATGTGCTCCTCAAGATGAAAGCCACCGATAAGAGTCCAAAGGTTTATTTACATAGTTTGGGTCTCGCGATTGAGAAGCCAGAGAAAAAAAGACGTGGTAACAGTCTCGATTGTATCAAAATTGAAATGATCTGAATGGATGGAAAGAAAGAATTGACACCAGTGGAGCACTACAAATAAGAGAAGGCAGGGGGATATACGTTGCTCATCCATAGTTGTTGTGTTGGATTGTTGGATGTGCGACACGGTACCTCACTCCGGTTCTCACCCGAAACTGCCACACCATGACACAGCAGGCTGACGCTGTAGCCCGCACACATCCAAATGAGTTCAGGGCCACCGGCGTCTCACAAACATACTATCGGCCCAGCCAGAAATCTACCGCCATTGCTGCACATTCATGCCATTTGTATCAAGCCACCGTCCATAGATCTCACTCCAAAGCAACACTGAACAAGCTACCACTGACCCCAGCGATCGGTCAGCTCCAAGAAGGTCAATGATGAGGAAATCGTCGCCATTCTCTACCCCATGAGGGTAGCAAGGATTTCCTCGGAGCAAAGACCACGAGGGGAGGAGTGAAGCAATGTAATGATGCCTTCGACAAGGATTAAGGTGCCTAGGGGCGGCGGCGCCGCTGCTCGCATGAAGCCGAGACAGGTTTCCCCAGCCCCCCTCACACCCTCCCATCACATCAACCACAAAGAAAGCACGCATCTTGCCTAGTGCGCCGACGAGACACTAGTAGAAAAAGGGCCTAATGTGAAGCACACTAGTCCTGGTTTGTAACTGAACCGGCACTAATGTGATCATTAGTGCCGGTTCCAATGGCTAGGCGGGTGGCGATCATTAGTACCGGTTCAAGGCGAACCTTTAGTACCGGTTCGTGCCACGAACTGGTACCAAAGACGTGGTGGCAGGCTTGTGTCAGTCTGGGGCCCCACCAGCACCTTTAGTACCGGTTGATTATATGAACCGGGACTAGAGATGCACCTTTAGTACCAGTCCGTATAACCAACCAATACTAAAGGTCATCCTATATAAACCCAAGTGATCACAAAGGTTAACAACTTTGTCCTTTCATCTCTCATTGCTAGATTAGCTCTTGCAATGCTCTATAAGTATAGTGATTTGTGGGTTTTATTTTGGGAGGAATTATATGTGGTAGTATTTGATTTACATGCAATTTGAGGTCAAAATAACTCTTAGTTTGCATATGTAGGTGTGGTTTACTTAATACCTTCCCGTCTCCATCGTAACCACCGTCGATCGCCCACACCGTCCCGTCGTCGGCACCACCTTGTGGTGAGCCTCTTGTTCTTATCTTTTTATATAAAAAATCCATGTTTGTGTGATTTAGATATATAGTTACTCGTATAATTATCTTACCCGTACGTAGTTTGTTATACATATTGCCATGGTTTTGATATCCGTCCCCGTCAGCCCTTGTCCGGTTTATGATTCAGATGTGGTATATTCTCTTTTATAACTATTTCTTGCATTTCGTGTTTATGACAAATTATGCCCATCAAGTTGACGTAGATATTTTTATCTAAGAGGTATGTGAACCGGAAATTCCAATTGTCCCTATTGTCGAGAGGTTAAATTTAGTTGAAAGAGAAAACAAGTATTTGAAAGAAAAATTGAAAAGAATTGAGGGGGAGAAGATGGAATTGGAGTTGCATGTTGCCAATGTCGTTGATGATCACAACATCAAGATGGAGAAAATGCACTTGAAGATTAGAAAGATTAGAAAATATGCCATTGATAGTGAGGCTTGGTACATTATGCTGTTGGATCAATTGTTACCTTAGTTGCGATCTTGATCGCATTTGTTGTTGCATTTAAATGCTTTAGCTAGAGAGTTATTTGTATGTTTGTTTTATGACAATAAGTGTTGTATGAACTTTATGTATGAACTTGTATTAATTTGGTCTATTCGGTGTTGTGTAATGAACATGAGCCGACAATGGATGTATGATGACCGATGCTCTCCCCAGTTCATTAATGGCGTGCATACTTTTCTCCTTGCGGCTGAGGCAAACAAGCGGGCGGATGGTTTTATGCCTTGTCCATGTGCTGGCTGTAAGAATGATCAGAATTACTCTAAGTCAAGAACCATTCACGTCCACCTGTTTGAGTCCGGTTTCATGCCCCACTATAATGTTTGGACCAAGCACAGAGAAAGAGGGGTTATGATGGAAGACAATGAAGAAGAAGAGGACGACGACAGCTATCATGGCCATGGGTTCCGTGAATATGATGGTACAACAATGGGGGAAGAAGCTGAGCCAGCAATGCGGGAAGAAGCTGAAGAAGAGGCATTAGATGAGCCCACTGATGATCTAGGTCGGGCCATTGCCGACGCAAAGAGAAACTACACAAGTGAAAAGGAGAAGAAGAAGTTACAGTGCATGTTAGAGGATCACAAGAAATTATTGTACCCGAAAGCTGACAAGAAAAAGCTGGGCACCACACTAGAATTGCTGCAATGGAAGGCAGAGAATGGTGTATCTGACAAGGGATTTGGAAAGTTGCTAATAATGTTAAAGAAGATGCTTTCAAAGGACAACGAGTTTCCCGAGAGTACGTGCGAAGCAAAGAAGGTTGTATGCCCTCCATGGTTAGAGGTGCAGAAGATACATGCATGCCCTAATGACTGCATCCTCTACCGCGGTGAGCACGAGGATTTGAACGCGTGCCCGGTATGCGGTGCATTGCGCTATAAGATTAGCCACGATGACCCTGGTGATGTCGAGGGTGAGCGCCCCAGGAAGAAGATTCCTTCCAAGGTGATGTGGTTTTCTCCTATAATTCCACGGCTGAAACGTTTGTTCCAAAACAAAGAGCATGCCAAGTCGATGCGATGGCATAGAGAAGACCGTAAGAAAGACGGGAAGTTGAGAGTACCCGCTGACAGGTCGTAGTGGAGAAAAATTGAGAGAAAGTATTGGGAGGACTTTGCAGGTGACGCAAGGAACGTATGGTTTGGTCTAAGCGCAGACGGCATTAATCCTTTTGGGGAGCAGAGCAGTAACCATAGCACCTAGCCTATGACTCTATGTATGTATAACCTTCCTCCTTGGTTGTGCATGAAGTAGAAGTTCATTATGATGCCAGTGCTCATCCAAGGCCCTAAGAAACCCGGCAACGACATTGATGTGTACCTAAGGCCATTGGTTGAAGAACTCTTATAACTGTGGAATGGAAAAGGTGTACGTGCGTGGGATGAGCACAAACAGGAAGAATTTGACCTACATGCATTACTGTTCGTGACCATCAATGATTGGCCTACTCTCAGTAACCTTTCAGCACAAACAAACAAAGGATACCGCACATGCACGCACTGTTTGGATGATACCGACATTATATATTTGGACAATTGTAGGAAGAATGTGTACCTGGGACATCGTCGATTTCTTCTGAGCAGGCATCCTGTAAGAAACAAAGGCAAGCATTTTAAAGGTGAGGCAGATCACCGGACAAAGCCTCGCCATCGTACTGGTGATGATGTACATGATATGGTCAAGGATTTGAAGGTAATCTTTGGAAAGGGTCCTGGCGGACAATCTATTCCGAATGACGCTAACGGACACGCACCCATGTGGAAGAGGAAATCTATATTTTGGGATCTGCACTATTGGAAAGACCTAGAGGTCCACTCTGCAATCCACGTGATGCACGTGACGAAGAATCTTTGCGTGACCCTGCTTGGCTTCTTGGGCGTGTATTGGAAGACAAAAGATACACCGGAGGCACGAGAGGATCAGCAACGTATGCACATAAAAGATGGCATACAACAGGGTCAAGCCAGCTACGCTCTTACCAAAGACGAGAAGGAAATCTTCTTTGAATGTCTGGTCAGTATGAAGGTACCGTCTGGCTTCTCGTCGAATATAAAGGGAGTAATAAATATGGCAGAGAAAAAGTTCTAGAACCTAAAGTCTCATGACTACCACGTGATTATGACGCAACTGCTTCTGGTTGCACTGAGGGGGCTTCTACCGGAAAATGTTCGATTAGCCATTGTGAAGCTATGTGCATTCCTCAATGCAATCTCTCAGAAGGTAATCGATCCAGAAATCATACCAAGGTTAGAGAATGATTTGGTGGAATGTCTTGTCAGTTTCGAGTTGGTGTTCCCATCATCCTTCTTCAACATCATGACGCATGTCCTAGTTCACCTATGCGAAGTGATTAATGTTCTGGGTCCTGTATTTCTACACAATATATTCCCCTTTGAGAGGTTCATGGGACTCTTAAAAAAATATGTTCATAATCGTGCTAGGCCAGAAGGAAGCATCTCCAAGGGCCATGAAAATGAGGAGGTCATTGAGTTTTGTATTGACTTTATTCCTGACCTTAAGTCGATTAGTGTTCCTGAATCGCGGCATAAGGGCAGACTGGGTGGAAATGGCACGCTAGGACCGAAACAAATAATATGTATGGACGGGCATTCTCTCACTCAAGCACACTACGCAGTTCTACAAAAGCCCGCCTTGGTGGCTCCGTATATGGAGGAACACAAGAATATTCTACACTCCAAACACCCGCAGCAGTCTAACGATTGGATTACACGTGAACAAACGGGGACTTTTGCCGGTTGGTTGCAGACACGTGCCATGCATGATGCCGCTGTTAAAGATTACCTGTACTTGTTGTCCCAGTTACCATCTTCAAATATAATGACTTTCAAAGGGTACGAGATAAATGGAATACATTTTACACGATCGCCCAAGATAAGAATAGCACCAACCAAAATAGTGGTGTCCGCTTTGATGCAACAACCAAGAGGGGAAAGGGCACATATTATGGTTACATAGAGGACATATGGGAACTTGACTATGGACGTGGTTTGAAGGTCACCTTTTTTGGTGCAAATGGGTCAATATGACACGAGGCAGGGTAACGGAAGACACGCAGTATGGAATGACAACAGTGGATCTCAACAATCTTGCGTACGCAAACGAACCATTCGTCCTAGCCAATGATGTGGCGCAGGTTTTCTACGTGAAGGACATGTCTACCAAGCCGAGAAAAATAAAAGATAAGGAAGCGAATACATCATACGATGAGCCAAAGCGCCACATAGTTCTTTCAAGGAAAAGAAACATCGTGGGAGTGGATGACAAGACAGACATGTCAGAAGATTATGAAAAGTTTGATGAAATTGCTCCATTCGCAGTGAATATTGACCCGAGCATCCAGTAAAATGATGAAGATTGTCCATGGTTACGACGCAAAGGGACACACGCAAAGAAAAAGTTTCACACCCAAAGATCCCACTATGGGATGTGATCGGCTTCACTGTCATCACTTTCTTCTCTAGTGAGTTTCCGAACTTGTATATCTGGAAAGTCCCACTTTGGACAAACCATAGGGAATTTTTGTAATAGTTAGGGTGCTTATGTGTTTGGCATTTGAAATGTGTACTTTTATTGCTTCGGGCAAATGTGTACCTTTCTGACTTCATTTGCTATTTTTCAGCTCATTTATTTATTTTATTTAGAGCTAAATGACCCTGAAATTGAAAAGCACTACAAATGAACTCTGAAATGGTTGAAAGTTGGCATGGTATCATCATTACACCCATATAGCATGTGCAAGAAAGTAGAAAGTGTTACGGCAAAAACTGGATGCACTTCATGTATAAAATGGACAATCTCTTTCGAAGTATCAGGGTTTTGGACGAAAACTCATCTTTTACAAAGGCATTTAATTTTTTCAACTTATTACAACTCCGGACTTTTTGTGCGTTCAGTATGCACCATTGAAATCCATGTCATCAACTTTCAACCCATTCTGACTTCATTTGCTATTCTTCATGCATTTACAGATTTTTTGAGCTAAATGACTCTGAAATTGAAAAGCACTACAAATGAACTCTGAAAAGGTTGAAAGTTGGCATGGTATCATCATTTCACCCACATAGCATGTGCTAAAAAGTTGAGAGGGTTACGGCAAAAACTTGATGCACTTCATGTACAAAATGGACAATCTCTTTCGAAGTATCAGGGTTTCGGACGAAAACTCATCTGTTACAAAGGCATTTCATTTTTTTAACTTATTACAACTCCAGACTTTTTGTGCGTTCAGTATTCACCATTCAAATCCATGTCATCAACTTTCAACACATTCTGACTTCATTTGCTATTTTCATGCATTTACTGATTTTTTAGCTAAATGACCCTGGAATTGAAAAGCACTACAAATGAACTTTGAAAATGTTGAAAGTTGGCATGGTATCATCATTTCACCCACATATCATGTGCTAAAAAGTTGAGAGGGTTACGGAAAAAACTTGATGCACTTTGTGTACAAAATGGACAATCTCTTTCGAAGTATCAAGTTTTCGGACAAAAACTCATCTGTTACAAAGGCATTTCATTTTTTTAACTTATTACAACTCCAGACTTTTTGTGTGTTCGGTATGCACCATTCAAAGCCACATCATCAACTTTCAACCCTTTCTAACTTCATTTGCTATTTTTCATGCATTTACTGATTTTTTTTGAGCTAAATGACCCTGAAATTGAAACCACTACAAATGAACTTTGAAAATGTTGAAAGTTGGCATGATATCATCATTTCACCCACATAGCATGTGCTAAAAAGTTGAGAGGGTTACGACAAAAATTTGATCCACTTCATGTACAAAATGGACAATCTCTTTAGAAGTATGAGGGTTTCGGACGAAAACTCATCTGTTACAAAGGCATTTCATATTTTTTACCTAAGGAATAATATTCACTAAGAAACTCTAAATACAGCAAAAAAACAACTCGGAAATAAATAAAGTAGAAAATAAAAGAAAAAGAAAAAAACTAAATAAGAAAAAGCCTGCCTACTGGGCCACAGCAGCCTACATACGACTCGAAACCCAACCTATAGTTGGGCCAGGATGCAGGCCTGCATGCCCAGTAGGCCCAACAGGTCAGCATAGGAGAGGTAGGCCCAGAAGCCCGCTTTAGATAGGAGCTCGAAGGAGCAGTCGTGGCTGGGTTTACAAACCAGTGCGGCTACCCTTCGCTCGGCGAGGTGGGACTAAACTTTGGCACCGCGGGGTCGCAGCGCACACCCTTTAGTACCGGGTCGTGGCTCCAACCAGTACTAAAGGGGGGGTTTTAGTACTGGTTACAGCCACGACCCGGTAATAAAGGGAGTCGCTTCCCGCCGCTTGGCCTGGCAAATTTGACCTTTAGTACCGGTTGGTGGCTCCAACCGGTACTAAAGGCCCGTCCTATATATATAGCACTTACGAAAATTTGCAGTTTTCTTCTCCTCTACTTGCTCTGCTCCCTCTGCTTCGACGTCGCTGCTGCCCCGTACGCTGCCCCCGTCCCGCACTGTCGTCGTCGCCGCCCCCGTTGCGCGCCGTCGCCGTCGCCGCCCCCATGCCACCCCCGACGCGCCGCCCGCCGCCCTCGACGCGCCGCCCATCGCCCCCATCGCGTGCCGCCCCTCCCTCGAGCTCACACGCCGTCGCCGCCCCCCGATGCCCCGCTGTGAGCCCCTGCCACCATGGCTGCCCTCCCATAGCTAGATCAAGCCCACACACACACATGCATATGATCGAACACACACACGCACACACACATATTTTCTTATTTTCTGTTTTTTTTTAGTTTTTTTTAGTTTTAGTTATATAATTGTTTGATGAATTTTAGATATAGAAATGTTAGTTAGATGAATTTTGACATTTTCTTTCACTGGATGATTAGATGTATATAGAAAAAACTTAAGGAACTTGATACTTTTAGTTATATATATGTTAGATGCATGTTTTTTTTGTTTTTTATACTTTTAGTTATAGAAATGTTAAATGAATTTTAGATATATAAATGTTATTGAAATGTTATATTTTTAGTTTTTTATACGTGAATGATGCCCAGCCCGCATCCTCATCGTCGACCCATTCGCGACGACGTCCTGCTTCAGAGTCATGTCCGGGACTGGGCTCCGCTGGGCTGGCACTAGGAGGTGCTACCTTCAGGGGCGCGCCTCTTGGTGAGGAACCCGGCTCCGGGTCCCGTCGTCGACCCGGAGCTCCTTTGGTAGCGTTCGCGTGGGCCACTTTCGGTGTAGAGGGAGCCGGCTCCGCCGGAGGTGGTACATCGCCGTGTCAGGGAGGAGGACGAGCACGTCCGTTTCTACATGGCTGCTATGGACGTCAGGGTCTCAAATACCTGGCAGGCTCTTCGGGGATTTCACCCAAGCTATGATCCTGTGATGGTTCCTTCTCTTTGGGTGTCCATCGCCCGCGCCTCAGGAACCGTGAGTGAACTAGATTATTCAAAAATTCGATCTATATTTGCTAGCTAGTGATGTATTCGATAATATTTGAGATGATGTATTCAAGATTATATATATTATTTGATAATATTCGAGATGATGTATTCGCGATTATATTCGATGATGCATATTATCTACTATGATTCAGTTTTATCTTTCAAGATGCATATATATTATCTACTATTATTCGAGATGCATATCAATTATCTACTATTATTTGAGATGCGTACTAAATTGTTTTATATTTGTTCTGGATTAGTTAAATAAAAGTTATTGCGGACAATACCGGCAGAGAAGGAGAATATGCCCTATTCGAGATCATACGCTCCCCTCGCCGGCCAGATGATCAGAATGAAGAAGATGACAGCTCCCAAAATCTGAACAATACAGGGGAGGGTGATATGATATTCGGTCAATATGACCGAATTGATGAAGTCTAGAACTATGATTATGATGACGAAGAAAATGCTGATCTTGAAATAACAAAGACCGGCAAGGTATATTTATATAAGCAGGCATCTGGTGATCATCACATGTTTTAAATGATTTGCATATATATATTAATGAATCGATCTTTCTTCTTTTAGCCCTCCAGATTGAGCAAATTTTCTACAGGCAACAGGACAATGTGAGGCCCATCCAAAAAGTTGAAGGATGGCATAAAGTACAACATCGATGCCATCAAACCTAATGACGAACCAAGCGAGCCTAAGAATAGTGCGAACAAGTTCTTTCATTAGTGCGGAGTTCTTGTGAGGGACCAACTCCCGATCTCCATTCTAGAATGGAAAGAGCCAGCAAAGCCATGTCTAGATCTTACTTTTCTCGACCAAAGAGCAAAAAATGGCTTTGGGAATCTCTCATGGAACATTTCACCCTACCAGATCATTTCACAGATGCAGATGTGGAGAAAGTCAAGGACGCTGCTCTTAGGAAGATGGCAATTGCATTCAGCACCCACAAGAAAAAAATATGGGCCAAGTACATCCAAGAAGGAAAGAAGACTCCAGAATTCGTGGGAACACTGGAGAAGCAAAGAGATCACTGGCCCGCTTTCATGAAATTCAAGGAATCAAAATTATCTAAGGAACAGTCAAGAATAAACAAGATCAATGTTGCAAAAAAGGAGCATTTCCATACAATGGGGCCAGGTGGCTACGCGGTGGCCCGGCCTAAGTGGGATAAGTCTGAGCAACAGATGCTAGATGCAGGGGTCACTCCAGTTACATTGAGATGGCCGGAAAGGTGCAAGACTTGGTTCTATGCGCATGGGGGGCGTTGGACCCAAAGACATGCCAGGTTTGGAAGAAGGCAAGTCTTAAAGGAGCCGACGACAAGTTACTTGCTGCAATATAAGAGGCTCGAACGGGGGTGTTCACGCCCAACAAAGAGAACGACAAGCTTACACGCGCCATCGGAAATCCTGAACACCCGGGAAGAACTCGAGGCAAAGGCGTTGTTCTGTGGTATGAGGGGTTTGCGGATTGGAATGCCGACAACGGAAGCCGTGCGAGAAGGAAGATGGAGGAGGATACGAAGAGGAAGCTGGAGGAGGAGCAGAGGAAGCAGGAAGCAGAACGCCTTAAAGGCCTAGAATCAGCGCACGCAGAGTTGGCACTCCAATTCCAGCGGCAGCAACAATAGATCGACTCACTTAGCCAAGAAAGGGGATATCGGCAGCGGCAGCAGCTAGCGGATGATCCAACATTGGACAGCACCGTCCCATCCATGCCGAGAAGCAGCGTGGGTTCCGCCTCGAGCGAGGCACTGCTGGATAGATACCTTGTGGATGACATCATGGAGAACACTAATTGTGAGCTACACTTCAAAATGAAGAACATATCCATGAAGGTGGCGGACGTCGTTGATTATACAAATCCCCCTGAAGCAACCTTCCATTGCAACCCAATTCCAGCTGGCTATGCCCGTGTCATGGTTGATGAAGTGGTGGACCAATATTCGAGGCTAGAGCTTGACATTCCTGGAGGTGACAAGGAACACACATTGGGAGAGGCCATACATCGTATCATCCTATGGAGAAAGGATTGCATCATCTTTCCAAGGCCACCAACACCGCGTCAGCGGACTCCTCCTGGAAGTCCGCCACCATGTTAGCAGACTCCTCCTCCTCCAAGTCATCAGCCACCGCCTCAGCAAAGTCCTGCTCCTTCAAGTCCGCTAACGCGTCAGGACACTCCTCCTACAACGGAAGAGAGATGTCGCAGCTATGGTGCGTAGTGGTACAAGTCAAGGTACATGAGGTACAAGGGGCAAACAATTTCAATATGGTCCAAGCAGCCTCGCGCCTCTTCCAAAGAGGCCTTACGACCTAACTCCGGTGGAAAATGAAGCCGAAGTGCGAGCCCAATTGGACGCCCATTTTGGACCGAAACCGCTAAGGGAGTCCTGGATTATGGGGTCCTCGGGCGTCCGGGCTATGTGACGTGGGCCGGACTGATGGGCCGTGAAGATACAAGACAAAAGACTTTCTCCTGTGTCCGGATGGGACCCTCCTTGACGTAGAAGGCAAGCTATGCGTGCGGATATGAAGATTCCTTCCTCTGTAAACCGACTTTGTACAACCCTAGCCTCCTCCGGTGTCTATATAAACCGGAGGGTTTAGTGCGTAGAGCAATCATAATCATATGGGCTAGACATCTATGGTTTAGTCATTACGATCTCGAGGTAGATCAACTCTTGTAACCCCTATACTCATCAAAGTCAATCAAGCAGGAAGTAGGGTATTACCTCCATCAAGAGGGGCCGAACCTGGGTAAACAAAGTTCCCCCCTGCCTCTTGTTACCTTCGATCCTTAGACGCACAGTTCGGGACCCCCTACCCGAGATCTGCCGGTTTTGACACCGACATTGGTGCTTTGATTGAGAGTTCCACTGTGCCGTCGTCGAAAGGCTCAATGGCTCGCCTTGTCACCAATGATAGTATCACTTCCGGAGGATCCCTAGTTTTAGGGTAAACCCTCCGGCTTGGCGGCTTCACCATGGGTGCCCGTTCGGCTGTTAAGCCAAAAGCAAACCCCCGAGTCACCGAAAACCCTCTTCGTATCATCCATGAATACTCTGACAAGACGGATCCAGTAGATCTATCATCTTTGAACGAGCTGCTAGATCGCATTGACACCTTGGGGGTCTCAACTAACTATGATCAGATCGGGATTAAACCCGACCAGAGAGAGATTAAAACTCCACCGATCACCCAACATGTAGCAGTTGTGGAGGAGCAAGCTGGCAATAACTCTTCTCCTACGCTGAGAACAAATTACATTCGGATTTCCAAACTCGGAAAGCCAGATACCCGTCCTCGGGAGGAAACTCCCTGTCCCCCGGACACAAAATCAAACATCAAGCCTGAGAATCCACTGGACACTCCGGAACCTTGGCTGGTAAACTGGGAAATCCCTCAAACTCCGGATTCCGAAGTGGGCCAGGGTGTGAATTAAATCCCGCCCACCCACCACAAGCAATATTCTCCAAGCAATTCCGGCCTTCCGGACATATGTGACCTAATGTATGTGAGGCAGCAGACTCAGGAGACAGTCCATCACTTTTGGGCCAGATTCCTCCTTGTTAAAAACAAGTTAAAAGACTGTTGCGACGACGACGCGATTTTGGTATTTTGTAACAATTGTACGGATGAAGGGATCCTTAACACCCTCAATCGATGTTGCGTATTGCACTTTGAAGATTTAGCACACATAGTACTGAAGTACTGGGCAATGGAAAGCGCTTGGAAAAGTCAGACGGCCCGCTGGGGGCCTTTAAGCCATCTCTCGGGCGGGCAAAAAGGATGCACCTTCGGGGGGCACCTAATCATCATCCCGCGGACAAGAAAACCAAGCCCTAAATGGGACATAGAACTATCTTCGAAGAATGGCTCGATAGGCCCTGTCAAATACCCTAAAAAGATACTCTTTGGAGGACGATGATTTCAAAGTATTCACGGTCTTCGAGACCTTCTCATCGAATAATCAGCGCAAAAGGGCGCTCCGTGACCTCGCCGAAGTCTGCCAAATAGCAGCAATAAACCCTTGGAACGATACGGCAATCACTTTCAATGCCAATGATGAACCAAGGTCCCGCTCAGTCCGGGAACCAGCCGCATTGGTCCTACACCCAATCGTAGACGGCTTTCAACTCACTAAAGTGCTAATGGATGGTGGCAGCGGGTTGAACCTTGTCTACGAGGACACACTCAATAAAATGTAAATGGACAGGAGTTGCATTGAGCAGAGCAATAAATCCTTTAGAGGGATCATCCCTAGTAGGGAAGTAAGATGCTCAGGGAAAATTAAACTGGATGTGGTATTCGACACACCAGAAAATTGTAGGTCTGAAGAGATAATCTTCCAGGTCGCCCCTTTCAATAGCGGATATCATGCCCTATTAGGGTGACATGCATTCACACACTTTCAAGATATACCTCATTACGGGTATATGAAGCTCAAAATGCCTGGGCCTAGTGGTGTTATCACTGTCTCTAGTGATCCGGACATAGCACTCCGTGTCGAAATAGAACCGCATCCCTGGCCCTCGAGGCACTGTTCGAAGCCCTAGAGGCCGAGGAACACACTGCTCTATGTTCCACAGTGGATAGGGACGACATAATCCTTGATAAAGGGCCTAAATCCACCTCCTTCAAACCAGCAGACGAAATAGTCAAATTTCAAGTCCACCCGACGGATCCCAAGAAAATAGCTTCTATTGGGGCACAGCTGGAACCCACGGTCGACGCCGCATTACGAGCGTTCTTGCACAAGAACTGGGATATCTTCGCCTGGCACCCCTCGGATATGCCAAGAATCCCACACGCGCTGGCCAAACATAGTTTCAATGTACTAAAGGGATACAACCCGGTCAAGCAAATGCTCCGGCGATTTTCCGAACCCAAGCGATAGGCTATGGGGGAAGAGCTAGCCAAGCTACTCGAAGCCGGGTTTATCAAAGAGATCAAACATCCGGACTGGCTAGCAATCCTGGTCATGGTACCAACAAAGGATAAGTCCTAACGCATGTGTGTCGACTTCAAAGACCTTAACAAAGCCTGCCCTAAGGACCCCTTCCCACTACCTCGCATCGATCAGATTATTGATGCAACCGCAGGACATGATTCACTGTGTTTCCTCGACGCATACTTCGGATACCATCAAATTAAGATGAAGGAATCTGACCAAGCCGCGACGGCATTTATCACCCCGGACGGGCCTTTCTGCTTCAACACTATGCCTTTTCGGCTCAAGAACGCCGGCGCCACCTACCAACGAACGCATGATTCAAACATGCCTGGAAAAGCAAATCGGCAACACTTTGGAGGCATATGTAGACGATGTAGTCATCAAAACGAAGCATGTTGAATCATAGGTGGACGACTTACGCCTTACATTGGACAACCTCCGAAGATATGATATAAAGCTCAATCCGGAAAAGTGCGTTTTCGGCGTCCCCGCCGGCAAACTACTCGGGTTTATTGTTTCCAATAGAGGAATTGAAGCAAACCCAGCCAAAATCCGCGCCCTTTCACAATTGGCAACACCAACTGACCTCAAGCAGGTCCAAAAACTAGTCGGGCGTGCATGGTAGCTTTGAGCCGCTTTATCTCCAGACTAGGAGAAAAAGCACTGCCATTGTATCGCCTGCTAAGACGCACCGACCACTTTGTGTGGACGGATGCTGCAATAGCCGGACTGGAGGAAATAAAAACTTTGCTAGCAAGCAATCCCATCCTGGCCGCACCAAACGTCGGTGAACCAATGTTGCTCTACATATCAGCAACTCGCCAGGTGGTGAGTATGGCGCTCGTCATTGAATGAGAAGAGGGGGGCATACATTCCTAACTCAAAAACCGGTATACTACGTATCGACGGTCCTCGCACCATGCAAATCCCGATACCCGCATTATCAGAAGATAGCATATGCAGTCTTTTATGGCATGCCGCAAGCCGGGGCACTACTTTAAAGAGTGCTCGATCACGATGGCTTCAGAGGTACCACTTAATGATATTATAAACAACCGAGACGCCACCGGCCGGATCACCAAATGGGCTATTGAGCTCTTACCATTTGAAATAGTGTACAAACCACGCTGATCAATTAAATCTCAGGTGTTGGCCGACTTTGTCGCCGAATGGACAGAGGACGAACTCCCTAAAGAGTACGATGCGTATTCCAACTGGGTGATGCACTTCGATGGCTCTAAAATGCTAGCCGGACTTGGTGCTGGTGTCGTCTTGACATCCCCCACATGAGACACAGTCCGTTACGTGCTGCAAATACTGTATACAGACTCCAACAATGCAGCCGAATATGAGGCCATGTTGCATGGTCTCCGGATGGCCGTCTCCATGGGCATACAATGCCTCGAGGTGCGCGGGGATTCAAACCTCGCAATATCCCAATTAAATGGCGAATTTGAGGCAAAAGACCCGAATATGGTGGATTATCACAACGTCGTACTCAAAATATTAGCTCGGTTCGAGGGGCTCGAGTTTCATCACGTGGCTCGAGAGAGTAATCAGGCCGCAGACATCCTTGCTCGCATGGGCGCTAAACAAGACCCAGTCCCACCAAACACCTTTGTGGAGAGGCTCTTCAAACCATCCGTGGTGTGGCAGGATGAGAGCGGCAACACTAGTCCGGAGTTGATCATACCTCCCAATTCTGAACATAGTTCCGATATTATCGGAGGCTCGGGTGCCGAAATAACGCCATCGGCCCACAAAATCATGGCTATAATTGCCCCATGGACCGAGCCTTTCCTCGCCTACCTTACTAGGAACGAATTCCCGGAGGATCAGATTGAGGCCCGTGGCATCGTCCGATGCTCGAAGGCCTACAAAGTTCACGAAGGAGAACTGTACAAGAAAAGTACTACCGGAGTCCTTCAACGATGTATCTCTGGAGAAGAGGGATGGCAGCTCTTGGCTGAAATACATGCCAGTCTCGGCGGCCACCATGTTGTGGCTCGGGCCCTTGTAAGTAAGTCCTTCCTCACGGGCTTCTTTTGGCCCACGGCCCGGGCAGATGCACAGGACCTCGTACAGCGCTGCGTGGGATGCCAGCTTTTCGCTAATCAAAGCCATATGCCGCCCACTGCCTTAAGAACAATCCCCATCACTTGGCCCTTTGCGGTCTGGGGGCTCGATATGGTCAGACCCCTTAAAGGGGGAAGCCATAAGAGGACATACTTATTGGTTATGGTCGATAACTTCACTAAGTGGATAGAAGCCAAGCTAGTCAAAATAGCTGAAGCCGGACCGGTGATAGACTTTATATCCGGCGTAGTACACCGTTATGGTGTCCCACACAGTATTATTACTGACAACGGCTCTAACTTTACAGCCAATGAGTTGAAAACTTGGTGTGCCAATTTGGGCATCAAAATCGATTACACCTCCGTATATCACCCTCAGACAAACGGTCAAGTCGAATGGGCTAACAACGTGATTATGAGCGGCATCAAACCCAGACTAGTGCGATCTCTGCAAGAATCAGACAAACACTGGGTCGAGGAACTCGATTCTGTACTCTGGGGACTGTGGACCGCGCCCAATCACACGACCGGATACACACCTTTTTTCATGGTGTACGGCGCGGAGGTAGTCTTGCCTTGCGACATTATTCACGATGCACCTCGAGTGTGCATCTATGAAGAGAGAGAAGCAGAGCTTGATCAGTAGGACGATCTGGACGGCCTGGAGGAGGAGCGCGATGTTGCAAAGGCCCGTTCCGCATTCTATCAACAACAGGCTCTACGGTACCAAAGCAGAGAAGTACGGGCAAAGACTTACAATGTCGGGGAACTCGTTCTATGCCTACTAGAGAACAAAAAGGACAAGCTCAAGCCCAAATGGGAGGGTCCCTTTATTATACATGAAGTTCTCACTAGAGGAGCCTATCGTCTTCGCAATGCTTCGGACAATCGCTTGGAGCAAAACCCATGGAACGCAGCAAGGCTTCGAAGGTTCTACGCCTAAAGTTCACGCATATACCTTTTTTTCCTCGCTCCTTCTTTTCTCCTTTTCACTATTTTCTATTTTCTTGTTTCTATACTACTTTTTCAACGTGTGTTCGGATAAACCGCACACTTGAGGGGTATACATCCTTAAATGTACCCCCCCCCCCACAATACTTGGGGGCTTCTTTTTACAAGAAGCTTATTATAATTATTTTTTGAGCATCAAGCTCACCCTATATATGTGTCGTCTACCCACATATGTCTTTTTCCCACCATTATATGAACCTTTATGACTTAAATTTTTGCCAAGCTGGGTTGCCTGGCTCCTGTGCTTATGCCCTACGTTCCCGCTTGTTCGGCTAGGGCATAAAGGGAGCACCTCTACGATTGTTACAGCTGGGTTATCCGGACGTGTACCTCATATGGGTAAAGCCGAAAGCTAGCATTCTTAAGGGAATGATCGGTCGGTAAGCAAAAGATGAACTACCCTTGTTGCAATACAAAACCCCAGATTACAACTTGTACTGTGATTTTTTTAGTGTCACGACATTGGTATGCACAAACACCCACATACTGGCCTAGGGAAAGGAACCCTTAACAGAACTATTCTCCCTGGAAGATGTTTCTTACAATCAAATGTAATATAACATAACTCCCCGAATACAACTTGTCTGTTCAAGCAACTATGACCGGACTGCCTGGTTTCCGAACATACTTGGGTGTTTACCCAGTGTACAGTATTCGGAAACACTCCGAACCTAGGGTTTCCGGAGGTCGAAGCAGAAAGTCTGCCATGAGAATCGTTTCACAAATTCGGCTCGAGACAAGTTTATTTGATAAAAGTACATTACTACTTAGACTCAAAAACTTCCTCTTCTTCTAGACCTTCTAATAAGTTGTCTAGTTTACAATCTTGTTGGGAAAACTTGGCGGCCAACTTTACTTGGTCATCCACCAGGCTGACTGGAATTTCTTGTCCATCAGATCCTCGAGGTCCGACCCGCGCCATTTGATTTGGATCAAGCCCGGTGTACCGTGTTTTTACCATGGGCCAGGCTTCCCGAGCACCCTCTTGGCATGCCGATATCTTCCATAGCCGAAAACGGTGCCGAGCTCCCTTGAGTAAATTAACGAGTTCCTCCATACTTCCTGAAAGAGAATCGGTTGGCCATAAAGCCTTAGCAATGTTCCTCATTGCCTTTCATGCTCCCTCATGCGCCTTGGACAGCTCATGTAGCAGGTCACCTCGAAATCCGGACACCTCTTCTTCGGGCCGCCCTGTCAACACGTCTGCAGAATTAACCTTGTCAGGATTTCGCATTAGCGAATTATATGACAATGAGTTCAAAAGCATACTGAATATGCCGCCTCTTAGATTTCTGTTTTCTTTTAAGGCGTCTGCAAGTTGCGCTGGCACGTCTTTTAGCTCCTCGCCGAGTTGGGTGTTGGCATCCTGCAGATTGTTCTTCTCAACCCTGATCCGCATAAGTACACGTTGACCAGCAGCTTCTTGCCTTTTGGCATGCGCTTTATCTGCCAGTGCGGCCTTTAATTTCTGTTCCAGCTGATCCGACAATCCTGCCATTGTATAATACATCAGCGTTTATTCACATAAATGGTATTGGCAGTCGATTATATTTTCCGAACGAAAGGGGACATTACCAGTCGGGGCCTCCTTGGATTTCTCCAGTTCCACGGTAACGACAGCCAGTTGGTTCTGGCACTGTTTTAGCTCCCGGGATAGCATGTTATTCTTACCCGCGAGTACCTGATTATACATCGATCCTTAAAATCAGTTGCTTCAATTGTTTTCAAGTCTCGGGGGCTACTGGTATAAGGTTATTAAATCTACACAAAGTGATCTTACGTGCATATACTTTGAAAGCTGGTAAGTGGCTCCAGCAAGCCCATCCCGAGCTGCTCGGATATATGCATCCGTTGAGCTGAAGGCATTGAATGCCTCTTCAGTAAAGCCGGGATCGCGCATAACTACTCTCCAGCGTCGATGGTTCATTGCACTCTCCACTTCGGAGTTGGTGATGGATACATTATCCGAATCCTCGGAAAGAGGACAATCTGGCATTGCACCCGTACCGGCTCTAGCCGTGGAGGCAGGGTCCAGGGTCGGATTGGCGGACGCATGTCTGGCTAGGTCTCCGGATATAGTCTGGTGGATGCTCTTCCTGAATTATGGCACAGTAGAAAACGTCATAGTTTGATATGTTTGCCACAAGGCATATTGGAAACCTTACCTTTTCGATAAAGGCAGGGGCTAGGAAGTATCACCGTCCGCCTTTCTTTTCAAAGGCCCACCTTGTGTTGGTGTCCCCTTCCTAAGGGACGATCCCGATGCGGCGTGACGAGATGAGCGCCGCCCCTTTGAGGCACGAGACAGTGCAATGGGTGAGGCGCGATGGAAAAACTCTTTTGGAGGAGATGCTCCCTGGGCACTTACATGGGAAGAGGGGAGAAGACCGGGGTAATTGGCTACAATGGCCACCTCTGTGCCATCGTACCTCGCCTGATAGAAGACCCCCTCCTTGAGCTCCACCACTATATCCGGATCCTCTTCAAAACCGGGATCTAGGTCCCGAATATGGTCTGCCGGCTGCGGAGCAGGACTGTGGATCCCCGCAGTGGCCTTCCTCCATTCCTATTAAAAATGGCAGTGTTAAATCCAACGGGTTGCAGCTCAGGAAGAGGATTGAGTAAGGTTCTGGATTAAAAGCTTACCCAGCTAGGAGGGTTGTACATGGAAAAACCCTCTCGGCACTTGACGCGAGTGAATTCCTCTTTCTCTCCTTTATAAAGATCGTCCAACATGGCGGACATGGCGGCGAAGTTGTCCGGACCCTTGCGACCGCAGCGGGATGCATCATCCTCCCCGTTATAATTCCACATGGGAAGTCCCCTGGATTGGAGTGGCTGAACACACCGCATTACGAAAATCGCCATAACCTCAACTACGGACAGTCCGGATTGGGTGAGGATTTTTATCTTGTCCATTGGCATCTTAACCTCCGCACTATCCACCTCGGCTTCGGGGACGCCAGTTGTTGCGTTTCTTTAACGGAGCATTGGAAAACTCAGGAAGGCCTCGTCGGATGGGGTCCAAAAGAACGATGTCTTCAATATAAAACCACTTTGAGGGCCACTCTTCGGATGCCTTCTTCGAAGTGCCGGATAGGTATCCTATCCCGGCTATGCGCCATACTTCGGCACCGCCCACCTCGAATATGGATCCCTTTTGGGAGCGAGGGACGAGGCAGAAGAGTTTCTTCCATACCTCGAAATGGGCCTCGCATCCTAGGAATAGCTCGCAGAGAGCGACGAAGCCCGCGATATGCAAGATGGAGCCCGGCGTGAGATTGTGCAGTTGGAGGCCATAGTACTCCAACGCCTCTTAAAAGAAAGGAAACAAAGAACACTCGCTCTCCCTCTGAAGGGTTCGGGAAATTCTCCGCCAAGGCTTCACCAGTAAAGGAAGTTAATCCCGCCCGAACGGGGACTAGATCCTCATGGGAGAGGTAGCCCTGCGCCTAGACCTTGGTCAGTTGGGACTGAGATACGGAGCAGCTCTCCCAATCGCTTTTTTGAGGGCCGTGGGGCGGGAGGAAGAACTAGGGGCGCTAGCCATGGTTGCGTGGTTTCTCGAGGCAAGCTCAAAGGATCTTTTCTTGTATGGAATGACATCTGAGATCTAATCTCCTTAAATAGACATCTTCCGTACGCTGTCGAGGGTTTACCTATAAAAGTGTTTGGACCCTTTGTATTCCTTTGCCACATGTAAGCTGAGGCGACGGAAACACAGAAGCCAAAGGGCATGACATTTAATGTAAAAACCGAGTTGTTCGAAGAAATCTCCTTACTAAGACCAAAGATGTAAGGACCGAATATAGCCCTTCGGTTCAATCACTTTGAAGTATTCACAGGAGTAACCCGCCTTGCAATGCCGAAGACAATATGCGCGTTGGGCACATCGTCATTGAAGCCTGGTTTGGGGGCTACTGAGGGAGTCCTGGATTATGGGGTCCTCAGGCGTCCGGGCTATGTGACGTGGGCTGGACTGATGGGCCATTAAGATACAAGACAGAAGACTTTCTCCCACGTCCGGATGGGACTCTCCTTGACGTAGAAGGCAAGCTAGGCGTGTGGATATGAAGATTCCTTCCTCTATAAACCGACTTTGTACAACCCTAGCCTCCTTCGTGTCTATATAAACCAGAGGGTTTAGTCCGTAGAGCAATCATAATCATACGGGCTAGACATCTAGGGTTTAGTCATTATGATCTCGAGGTAGATCAACTCTAGTAACCCCTATACTCATCAAAGTCAATCAAGCAGGAAGTAGGGTATTACTTCCATCAAGAGGGCCTGAACCTGGGTAAACAAAGTGTTCCCTGCCTCATGTTACCTTCGATCCTTAGAAGCACAGTTCGGGACCCCGTACCCGAGATCTACCAGTTTTGACACTGACAACCGCCACCGCCACCGCCACCAAAGGGGAAAGTGCTTGAGGATGTCGTTGACCACTTTATTCGTATGGCTAAAGCACCAGCTCCCAAGTATGCTGACTCAGACTATGAGTGCCAAATCAGGAAGGCACATCAAGCACAACAAAAGAAGGAGTCGAGCTCGAGCTCGAGCCAAGCAGCTGCCAAAAAAGCGGGAAAACTGTTCCCCGGCTGGGAGAACAGGCGGTGCAATTGATCCCCCCGCTCATTGTACCAACACATGCGAGTACCAGCGTCGATCAGCTGGTAATAACCGACAAGCATAGAAGGCAGGCTGCAGAGCTCAGTATCACTGTTTATCAACTCCTAGAGATCGAGCCCATGGATACTATTAGAGAGGAGGACATAAAACGGAAATATGCCCACTGCGAACCTTTGGTCAAGCCTGAGGAGGTCAAGAAGCTCTCAACGAGAATGTATGAATTGCATGAATGGTACATGGAAATTGCCAAGACTACCAATCGAGAGTCCCTCATGGTGAAAGTCAAGGCAGAGCATTACTTCAATGAGATGCCTCTGTATGTTGAG
Organism: Secale cereale; assembly: GCA_902687465.1. NCBI lineage: Eukaryota > Viridiplantae > Streptophyta > Magnoliopsida > Poales > Poaceae > Secale > Secale cereale. The sequence goes on from LR738714.1 coordinate 464,787,195, forward strand.
TTTACAGAACTATTTCAGTTATTCAATCAAGACGCACTCAACAAATCTATCGTCAGTTGCTATTGTCTATAAGTGATTTCTTTCTGTAATTTAAGTCTCAAGCTAGTTGTAGTGCTCGTTGATGATTACCTGTAATTATCCTCACTATATTCTTTTATGTGGTATTATGCAGGATGAAGATCTATGAAATGAAAAAAGCTGGACGCTATGGCATTGGGTTCATTGACCCAAATACCATTAATCAAGAAACATGGACACATGAATGGTATCGAGCAGACATAGAGAAAAACATGCTAGAGTTCTTGAAGCGCCTCAATACCAATCGAGATATACAACTTCCTTACAACTACGGGTGAGTCACACTGTCTTGTACTACAAATTCTGTTTTTGCTTACTAGCTAGATGTTAATAATTGTATAGGGTTTAAGGTAGTTGATGAGTGTTATGCACATGCCCGCTTAATTTATACATGCATACGTGTGCGCATGCAGTTTCCACTGGATCTTGTTAGTCATTCAAGTTGAAGAAGGAAAAGTTGAAGTACTGGTCTCACTACTTAAAGATGTTAGTGACTACTACTTAACCAAATAAAAATCTAGCCTTTTCCCAATTTTAGTTCTTGGCAGATTTTAGCAACTTAGCACAAGTCAAGCAATCAGCATACACATGCAATTCTAAGAGTATAGCAGCGGAATGTAAATCATTGCACATGAAGGTAAAGGGAGGGGTTTGGAGATTGCAAACACAAGTGTAGACAGGGATGTTTTTGTCGTGGTTCCAATAGGTGGTGCTATCGTACATCCACGTTGATGGAGACTTCAACCCACGAAGGGTAACGGTTGCGCGAGTTCAAGGAGGGCTCCACCCACGAAGGGTCCATGAAGAAGCAACCTTGTCTATCCCACCATGGCCATCGCCCACGAAGGACTTGACTCAATAGGGTAGATATTCACGAAGTAGGCGATCTCCTTGCCCTTACAAACTCCGTGGTTCAACTCCACAATCTTGTCGGAGGCTCCCAGGTGACACCTAACCAATCTAGGAGACACCACTCTCCAAAAGGTAATAGACGGTGTGTTGATAACGAACTCCTTGCTCAAAATGCTTCAAATGATAGTCTCCCCAACACTCAAACAGCTCCTCACAGATTTGGATATGGTAGAATAAGAGATTGAGAGGAAAGCAACTTGGGGAAGCCTAGAGAATAAGATTCTGAAGGAAATATGCCCTAGAGGCAATAATAAAGTTATTATTTATTTCCTTATATCATGATAAATGTCTTCTATTCATGCTAGAATTGTATTAACCGGAAACTTAGTACATGTGTGAATACATAGACAAAACATAGTGTCCCTAGTATGCCTCTACTAGACTAGCTCATTGATCAAAGATGGTTATGTTTCCTAGCCATAGACATGAGTTGTCATTTGATCAACGGGGTCACATCATTAGGAGAATGATTTGATGGACTAGACCCATGTGTTAGCTTAGCACTATGATTGTTTAGTTTTACTGCTATTGCTTTCTTCATGACTTATACATGTTCCTATAACTATGAGATTATGCAACTCCCGAATGCCGGAGGAACACCTTGTGTGCTATCAAACGTCACAATGTAACTGGGTGATTATAAAGATGTTCTACAGGTGTCTCCGAAGGTGTTCGTGGTGTTGGCATAGATCAAGAATAGGATTTGTCACTCCGAGTGTCGGAGAGGTATCTCTGGGCCCTCTCGATAATACACATCATAATAAGCCTTGCAAGCAAATGACTAATGAGTTAGTCACGAGATGATGTATTACTGAACGAGTAAAGAGACTTGCTGGTAATGAGATTAGCTAGGTATGGTGATACCGACGATCGAATCTCGGACAAGTAACATACCGATGACAAAGGGAACAACGTATGTTGTTATGCGGTTTGATCGATTAAGATCTTCATAGAATATGTACGAGCCAATATGAGCATCCAGGTTCCGCTATTGGTTATTAACTGGAGATGAGTCTCGGTCATGTCTACATAGTTCTCGAACCCGTAGGGTCCGCACGCTTAACGGTTGATGACGATCGGTATTATGAGTTTATGAGTTTTGATGTACCGAAGGTAGTTCGGAGCTGTAAGGGCATATTTAGCCAAATGGTGTTTTGGTGATTGATGACAATGCGTTTGCGGACTAATCATGTGTTCTAAGCTCTTTCAGATACATCTCACAAAGGCACAAGAAGATTAGAGGCCCCTCGGAATCTATGGAAGACAGTGTTTCCTTTTTGCTTAGTTTTCGATGGTTCCGAGTGATAGGAAAGTCGTACTATTAAGAGGGGATCCGCTTTGGTAAGGTTTGGGTGGAATCAACACGTACATTCCTTTATTGCACCCATCATTCCTTCCCGCTGCAATGGAGCTATTCTTTCCCATCTTCTTTAGCTTTTTCGGGCCCCAGCAGTAGTACCGCGGATCCCAGCGGTAGTACCGCCCGTGTGTCACAAGCGGTAGTACCGCCCCACTAAGCGGTAGTACCGCTTAGTACACTCTGCGGTAGTACCGCCGCTGATCCGTGTTACCACCACCTCGATCCGCGAGCGTTTTTTGGTGTCGAGTTTTGCGGTACTAGGTGCGGCAGTAGAGGCGGTAGTACCGCTCCCAGCGGTAGTACCGCCCTGAGACCACGGTAGTACCGCTCGGGGCCCTACCCCTATGGCACGGTAGTACCGCTTGTGTGGCAACGGTAGTACCGCTCTATAAGCGGTAGTACCGCTCCCCCAAGCGGTAGTACCGCTCTGTGCGGGGGCTGAGTGGGGGATAACGGTTGGATTGTTCCCCCCACTATATAAAGGCTTCTTCTTCCTCCTTTTGACTCACCTCTTCCCCACATACTCCATTGTTGCTCCAAAACTCCATTTTCGCCCGATCTCTCTTCCTAGCCAATCAAACTTGTTGATTTGCTCGGGATTGCTTGAGAAGGCATCGATCAACACTTCCACCAAGAGATATTTAATTCCCCCCACTAATCCCTAGCGGATCTTGTTACTCTTGGGTGTTTGAGCACCCTAGACGGTTGAGGTCACCTCGAAGCCATATTCCATTGTGGTGAAGCTTCGTGGTTTCGTTGGGAGCCTCCAATTTAGTTGTGGAGATAGCCCCAACCTTGTTTGTAAAGGTTCGGTCGCCGCCTTCAAGGGCACCACTAGTGGAATCACGGCACCTTGCATTGTGTGAGGGCGTGAGGAGAATACGGTGGCCCTAGTGGCTTCTTGGGGAGCATTGTGCCTCCACGCCGCTCCAACGGAGACGCACTTCCCCTCAAAGGGAAGGAACTTCGGCAACACATCCTCGTCTCCACCGGTTCCTCTTGTGGTTATTTCTTACCTTTACTTGTGCAAGCATTACTTGTTTATCTCCTATAGCTTGCTTGTGTAGTTGTTATCTTTACTTACTTTTAGTTGTCTTCTTAGTAGCATATCTAGACAACTTACTTTGACGCTTAATTTAAAGTGGTTAAGAAAAGCTAAAAATTGTTAGTTGCCTATTCACCCCCCCCCCCTCTAGTCAACCATATCGATCCTTTTAATTGGTATCAGAGCCTCGTCTCTTTTTAAGGACTTCACCGTCCAAAGAGTATGGGTGACAACGTAGTCGAGACGGAGGACCATTCCGGTGGAACTCTGTCCTTGCCTACGTCAGATGGGGGAGCCTCGGTCTCTCGTGAGGAGTTCAATGTGGCCTTGACCACATTGAAAGAGTCACTAGCGAGCGAGGTCAAAGTCATGTTTAAAGATTTGCTTGAGGGGCTTAAAGTATCCACCGCACCGTTGGAAGTGGTTCGTCCCGCTACTAACGTGTCGGAGGCTAATCCCGACAAGGGAGAAGCTAGTAGTGAACAAGCCCCTGTTGCTAAGAATGGGAGTGGGATGTTTGCCCACTCCGCTCCTCCTACTCACTATGGAGGACCCGTTCCTACACCGCATTTAAATTCCGTTGGGCCACCTCCCAAGTTTATAAAAAAAATCTGATTTTGCTACTTGGGTGTTTCGTTTCAAACGTCATATAAATCATTGCTCCACTAATCTTTGGAGAATCATTGAGCAAGGTTTTTATCCGCATGATCCCGACAACATGACTCCAAGAGAAACTGTGGATCATCAGTTCAACGAGTCTGCTCTTTGCATTCTCCAAGATGCTATTCCTCCAGAAGACATTGCGCATCTTCGACCCTTCACTGTGGCCAAGGAAGCTTGGGAGCATGTTGGCACCATGTACAAGGGAAGCACTAGCATTCAACGCTCTAACTATGAAGTTGTGCAAGATGAAGCCGATGAGTTTGCTATGATCGAAGAAGAAGATTCTCGTGAACTTTATCGGAGATTAACCACCCTTGCGGTCTCTCTTCGAGATCATGGTAGTAAGGACACGGATGACAACTGGATCAAGCGCAAGTTCCTCAAGGCCATGATGCCCTGTCATAAGGCCATGTCCTCTGTCATTTGTCAGAGACCGGATTTCCACCACTTGTCATCTCATGAAGTGTTGGATGAGTTCGTTGCCATGAGGATCTTGGACATGACCGCCGACAATGCGGTCTTAAGAGCTCAATGATCGAAGAAGCCTAATCTTGCCCTGAAGGCCAAGTCTTGTGTGGAAGAATAGGGGGTGGAAGATGATGATGAGTGTAGCCCGAGGACACCAAATATGCCTATCATGAGCACATGGCTCTTGCTTCAAGGCAATTCTGGGGCAAGAAGAACACAAGACCCAACTTCAACAGGAACAACTCAAGTGGAAACAAGGGCGAGCAACGAGTAAGGACATGCTTCAACTGTGGCAATGTAAGCCATTTCGTTGCGGATTGCCCATATGAGAAGAGAGAAGACTTTGGAGGAAAGCTTATCTGGAAGGACAAGTCAAAGTCCTATCCCAACAAGAACAACTTCAACAAGAAGACTCCTCCAAAAGGGTTGGTGGCCCAAGAAGAATATGTTGAGGATGATGATAATGATGAAGAGGATGAGATGGTCACCATGGCCACAATTGCTATCGCTACTACTCCGCACTCATCTCTCTTCAACTCACCAAATGAGAACATCACCGCCAAGTGTCTCATGGCCAAGGCCACCAACAAGGTAACCCCAAACATCAATACTACTATCTCTTCTCCTTCATTGATGAATTGTATTGATGAAAGTGAGGGAACTAAGGAGGGAGAGAATGAATTTGAGTTGTTCATGAAAAATCTCAAGGGCAAACCCAAGAAGTATTTTGTTGCTCTCTTGGAACAACTCGGTGAGGCCAATGACATGATCGAGGCTCATGAGGAATCCATTAGTAAAATGGAAGGACATAGTCGAGACTATGCCGATGAGATATCGGATCTCTCTAACGCCCTAGAGGAAGAGCGTGGTCTTCGTTTGGCTCTTGAGGAGTCACAGAACGATGATCATGCTAAATTAAAGAAAGATCTTGATCATGCATTAGTTGTCTCTCGTGTGCTTGATTCCGAGAAGGCAAAACTTGAGGTTGACCATGCTAAACTCAAAGAAGAGTTTGACATACTCGACAAGGCTCACAAGGCCTTGAAAAGTATGCATTTTACTCCCAAGGAGTCTCATGATCAACTCCAATTTTTGCTAACCAAGGAAAAGGCTATCTTTCCTCGCATGGTATTAATTGATAATGCAAATGCTAATAACCCGTGTTGCGAGCATGTGCATCTTGTTGAAGAGAATGCCGAGTTGAAGAAGCAACTCGAGAAAGGCCTTGTGACATGTATACAAGGTGAGAAGAACCTCAACAACCTTTTGAGCAATCAAAAGGAGGTTGTGGCAAAGGAAGGAATTGGGTTTGATCCTAAGCCCAAGAAGAAGAAGAATGACAAGACCAAGTGTAACGACCAAACCTCAAAGGATTTGAGTCTCTGTGCTTACTGTGCTAGTCCCTGGATCGAACTCGCTAGCACACACAGTATAGATGAATACCAGAATACAAGTGCATCATTCATTACAATGTATGATCCAGAGTATATAAAATAAAACAATCTGCATAGCTCATGGCTAGCTATTATTCAATCACACAGCGGAAGTAGCAGAAAATAACGATGAGTCCCATCATAGCCCAACTGGCGATGCTGAGTGCAGACTCGCGACCCTAACAGTACCTTACTCCTCATCTGAAAATCCTGCAACATGAGACGTTGCAGCCGTATAGGTCAATACATTGAATGTATTGGCAAGTTACACAGAAGAAGTAATAAAGCAGACCTACATGTATATGCATAGAACAACAAAGGAAGGCTTGGGGGTTTATTTTGCAGAAAGCTGATTTTGTCCTCATAACTACCTAATAGTCAATTTTTCATTTAGTTCCTTTAATACTACAATTAAATGCACAAGGTTGAGTTGGCAAAATCAACTCCAACCTACCCATTTATTAAGTTGCCCACAAATATTATTAAGTGTCACATCTGTCAAGATCATCCAACAACTGTAATGGCATAGTCGCTCAAATTTACCCATAACCGGGGGCACGGCTAATCATGATTAGTTTTATTACTCTGCAGAGTTTTGCACACTTTACCCACTAGACTCAACCCGAAGATTGAGACGAAGCCTTTCAGAAGTAGTCACCTCCACCCCCGGCAGCCGGTACACCTATCCATATCTACATCTGCTAGCATACCTGGGCGAGGATCCCACAACCTACTCAACTAAGCCAGAGCCCATATAGCTAGTGGTCGCGCATGGAAGCTACTAGTCATTAAGTCTGTCTGATCTTTTTGAGCCTGGGTGGCCGTCCACTTACATTCAGAGGGTATAAAACCATGATGTTCTTAAGACCACCCATCAATACCACTTCCGCCCAGAGGTGAGTTAAGTCCTGAATTACTACTCAGTTTGTTAAATATTAATAATCCTCACATAAGCTCAATGTATTCAGGAACCAACCCCGTCTACAAGCATAGCAAAACTATACCTACCACGATTTGCAAAAGACGGGAGATAGTTCAACAATATAGCTCAAATTATAACAATCCTATAATGCATAAGTTTATAGTGTGTCATCACCTACAATACATAGGAAAACAATAGGTAAAGGATGATCAACATGTAACTTGCCTTGGTTCTGGTTCAAAAAGTCACACTCCTGACAATAGCTCGCGTCGCACTCCGGACAATCTACACGTTTCACACAATATAACAAATCAATCACCGAAACTCCAAAGAAACCAAAATAAAGCAAACAGCAAGAAAATCATTTTAAAACTCAAAAACAGCAGCAAACAACATGTACAGATCGTCTACACATCACTACGATCACAATGCAAAAAGAATCGTTGGATTCCGATAAACGGTTTAAAAGATATGGCCTCCGGAAGTTTTAATTCAATTCAAACGAATTCAAATTTGAATTGTGCAAACATGTGCAAACTTGGTACTGTGATGAAGAGGTGATTTTTGTGAGTGCATAGGAAAAAGAATTACCTAAATTGGATTTACAAAATAGAAACTACAGCTATTTGAAGTTTTGAGGAAAAACTAGAAAAGACAAAAGAGAAACAACAGAGATCGCCTGCACTGTGGCATCTCCTGTTGAAACTCCTGTTCTGGAGCTGTAGCGAACTGCCACGTGGCAGTTGCCTATTGGCCGGCGGTGTGGACTCACCAAACGACAAACAAACGGCGGCGCCGGCTCGGGCGTCGGCGGCGGGGCGTCTCCGGCGAGTCTCCGGTGGAGGCGAAGGTACGGGCGGGTGCGGCGTCGAGTGGCGGAGGTGGTGCTGGTGCCGGATGGCGGCGAGGGGGTCTGTAGCGGCGGTGGCGACGAGGTGAATGGCGGCGATGCTCTGGCGGCGGCGGACTTGCTTGTTGCCCTCGATTGGCTGCGATTCCGGCGACAAGGAAGTGTCAGGGAGGTGCAGAGATGAGTGGGGAATCGAGAAAAGCAGTCAGAGGGCTCGGATGGGTCTTACGGCGACGAGAGGAGGCGATGAACGGCGGCGGACGGCGGAGCTCCTCCGCGAGATCCAAATCGCCCTTGCGGCTTCGTGCGGTCGAAGAAAGACGAGGGGAAGGCTGCGGTCAGGTGCCCTAGGGCTTAGAACGCGTCTGGCGCGTCGGGTGGGCACAAGATGGACCCGGAGCGCGAGCTCGAGTCGGGCTCGGCGTCCGTGCGCGCTCGGGCGCGGCGTGGCGTCTCCGGCTCGGTGGAGGAGAAGAACAGGGGAGGGGCCCCACGGTCAGTGAGACGGAGCGCCGGGTCGGGCTGGTGGCGCGGGTCGGGTGCGATCCAGCGGCTGCGCGTACCGCTTCGGTAGGGAGGCTGGGCCGCGGGCTGTGGGCCGCGCTGCGCCTGGCTGCTGGCTGCTGGGCTGGCTGCTGGGCCGCCCAGTGCGCTGCGCGCTGCGCGCTGCGCTGCGTTTTTTTAAGCAACCAGCAGTAAAACCAAAATAAATAAAATATAAACACATAATATAAAATCTAAATAAAAATACCTAGACAACCAGTAAAAATAGCCCTACAGCTTTAAACTACAGGAACACCAGTTCCAATACTAATGCAATTTTGAAAAATGATTTTGATGCATTTGGTCACTCAAACAGCAATTAAAATCACCAATTAAATATTTTCAAGATTGTAAAAATTACCAGAACATATCAAATCAACTGGAAACATTATTCTGGACATTATGAACATTTTTAAAAACAGGGGAGAAGTCATGTTATCTCCACTCCAATTAAATTGCCTTTAGTTGCATAATGAAAAGAATATTGCAGAAAGACAAATAATGCAATGAAAATATGATATGCAAGTGAATGATCTATTAACATCCAAATTAGGAAAATTGGGATGTTACACCAAGCAACCACCCCCTCTCCGACAATCTTTTGTGAAAGAAGCAGAGGGCACATCAAAGAAGAAGAAAATGGTGAAAAGTGGTGGTGTCAAGAAAGACTCCACCATACCATCAAACATGGCCGGTGACTTTAATCCTTCATATGTTTTATGTCGTGCTAGTGATGGTCATGTGTTTGCTAAGTTTGTTGGTTCTTCTTATGAGTACATTGAATGTTCCATTTGGGTTCCTAAGACCCTTGTTTCTAACCTCAAAGGACCCATTACCAAATGGGTACCTAAATCCAAGCATTGATCTCTTGTAGGAGTTTGCTTCCGGTGGGGGATCATGGTTGCTCGATAGCGGAGCCACAAATCATATGACCGGAAGCAAAGACTTGGTGGTGGACGTGCATCTAGGTTCATCTATGGCCACCAACGTCGAATGGGGTGATGCTTCATCTTCTAAGGTATTGGGGCTTGGCAAGGTTGTTGTCTCTCATGATCTCACGATCGAGAAAGTCATGCTTGTTGAGTCCCTTGCATACAATTTACTTTATGTTCGCCAAGTTGCACTCATGGGCTTTGCTACATTCTTTGATATTGATACCGTGGCCCTCTTGTGGAGCAAGACTCTTAAAGTAGCCTATGTTGGGCATGTCAAGAACGGCCTTTATGTGGTTAACTTCTCGAAGAAACCCACTAAGGTCGCGACATGCTTAATGGCTAAAGTTGACGTGGGATGGCTTTGGCATCGCCGTTTGGCCCACGTCAATATGAGATCTTTGCAAAGTCTTCTCAAGGGGGACCATGTCCGTGGACTAACAAATGTTAGCTTTGCCAAAGATCGTGCTTGCAGGGCTTGCATTGAAGGAAAGTTACATGAGACAGCTCACCCTCCCACGACTATCATCTATTCAAAGAGACCCCTAGAGCTCCTTCACATGGACCTCTTTGGGCCTCCATCTTTTGATAGTCTTGGGGGTAGAAAGTACTGCTTGGTGATTGTGGATGATTACTCACGATACACCTGGGTATACTTCTTCAAGAAGAAGAGTGAGACCCAACAAACCGTCATCAACTTTGCAAATGAAGCTCAACGACAACATGAAGCAAAGATTTTGATGATCAGAAGTGACAACGGCACCGAGTTCAAGAACTACACCTTGGATGAGTTTCTCAGTGATGAGGGGATCAAACATCAATATGCAGCCCCATGTACCCCTCAACAAAACGGTGTAGCGGAGAGAAAGAACCGAACTCTGATGGATGCGGCAAGAACCATGATGGCGGAATTCAAATCTCCATACAACTTTTGGGCCGAAGCCATCAACACCGCTTGCCATGCATCAAATCGGCTCTATCTCCGCAAAGTCTTGAACAAAACTCCGTATGAGATACTTACCGGTAACAAGCCCAATCTCAAGTACTTCCGGGTATTCGGGTGTAAGTGTTTCATTCTCAAGAAAGGTGTTCGCTTGTCTAAATTTGAATCTAGAGCTCACGAGGGCATATTTGCTGGTTATGCTACAAACTCTCATGCTTACCGTGTCCTCAACAAGTCCAATGGACTCATTGACGAGACGAGTAACGTAGAGTTTGATGAAAATAACGGCTCCCAAGTGGAGCAAAGTGGTACTGGTGATGCAGGTGATGAAATTCCTCCTCAAGCCATAAGAAGAATGGGTGTTGGATATATCCTACCCATTTAGGAACCCCTTGTGGCCGAAGGAGAAGGACAATGTTCCACTCAAGTGGAACCATCACCAACCCAAGACCCACACGCTTCCGAAGAACAAAGTGAAGGCCCTCAACCGGATGAACAAGGCCAAGTGCAAGATCAATCACAAGATGGTGGAGAGCCACCAAATGATGCACAAGGCCAAGTTCTGACCTCCGAGAAAGATCAAGGTCAAGAGGAAGCTCAAGATCAAGATCTAGCTCCTGACGACGCTCAAGATGATCAACTCAATGCTCCTCAGTTATCTCTTGAAGAGCAATTAGAGCGTTGTGCTGCAAAAGTTGCCTTCAGACTTGCTTCCAAAGAACATCACATGGAGAACATTCTAGGAAGCATCAAAAGGGGGGTAAGCACTCGTAGACAATTAGCAAACTATTGTGATCATCAAGCTTTTGTCTCCTGTGTTGAACCTCAAAAGGTTTATGAGGCGCTCGAAGACCCTGATTGGCTCAATGCCATGCATGAAGAACTCCATAACTTCGAGCGCAACAAGGTGTGGCGTCTGGTGCCAAGGCCAAAGGAGAACCATAATGCCATTGGAACCAAGTGGATATTTAAGAACAAGCAAGATGCTCATGGCATTGTCATCCACAACAAGGCGCGTCTGGTGGCTCAAGGCTACTCCCAAGTCGAGGGTATCGACTACGGTGAAACCTTTGCCCCCGTTGCTCGTCTTGAATCCATTCGTTTGTTGCTTGCCTATGCTTCCCATCATAACTTTAAATTGCAACAAATGGATGTGAAAAGTGCATTTCTTAATGGTCCTATTAATGAGTTGGTGTTTGTTAAACAACCCCCGGGGTTTGAGGATCCTAAGCTCCCCAATCACGTGTACCAACTCGATAAGGCACTCTATGGCCTTAAACAAGCCCCACGTGCGTGGTATGAGCATCTTACCGAGTTGTTACAAGATCGTGGGTTTGAAATTGGGAAAATCGACCCCACTCTTTTTACTAAGAAGGTCAAAGGGGAGTTGTTTGTATGTCAACTATATGTTGATGATATTATCTTTGGTTCTCCTAACAAAGCTTTCAATGATGAGTTCGCCGCACTCATGACCACACATTTTGAGATGTCCATGATGGGAGAGTTGAAGTATTTCCTTGGGTTTGAGATCAAACAAAGAAGAGAAGGCATCTTCATCAAACAATCCAAGCATACTCAAGACATGCTCAAGAGGTTCAATCTAAGTGATGTCAAGCTGGCTACTACTCCAATGCCAACCAAATGCCAACTTGACATTGATCCCAATGGTAAAGCGGTGGATCAAAAGGTATATCGCTCTATGATCGGTTCCTTGCTTTACCTTTGTGCATCTAGACCGGATATTATGTTGAGTGTGGGAATCTGTGCACGGTTTCAAGCCTCACCTAAGGAAAGTCACTTTGTGGCTGTCAAGCGAATCTTTTGATATTTGGCTCATACCCCAAACTTTGGCTTATGGTACCCAAGAGGAGCAAACTTCAACCTTGTTGGTTTCTCTGATTCTGACTGGGCGGGAGACAAAGTGGATAGGAAGTCCACTTCTGGAGGGTGCCAATTTCTTGGTTGCTCTCTGGTTAGTTGGTCTTCCAAAAAGCAAAGTTGTGTGTCTCTCTCGTCCACCGAAGCAGAGTATGTGGCTGCTGGAAGTTGTTGTGCTCAACTCTTATGGATGAGGCAAACTTTAAAGGATTACGGTGTCACTTGTGACAAAGTGCCTCTTTGGTGTGACAATGAAAGTGCCATCAAGATTTCTCTCAACCCGGTACAACACTTCAAGACGAAGCATATAGAGATTCGGTATCACTTCATCCGGGATCACATATGGCAAGGAGAGATCGAGCTTCACTATGTCAACACTCATGATAACCTTGCAGACATCTTCACGAAGCCGTTGGATGAAGCAAGATTTCGCGAGTTAAGGCATGAGCTAAATATCATTGATTTGAGCAATGTGGCTTGAGCTCGTGCACACCCCACCATACTCATCATATTGTCTAGTCTAGGTGTAGGCATGGAAATAGGGGGAGCATTGTTCTCTCAATGAACTCTCTCTCCCCCCGTTATGCATAAATTGATGTAGTCTTTCATTAACCATCTTTGATGGTACTAGTGCTTCAAAGACGAGTTTTGGTCATGGGCCCAAGGTTAAAATCTTCGCGGCGCCATACCTCTAGACTCAAACATAGGTGACTTCGGTCACCGCCCCCTCGTGTAGAGGGGTCTCTTGCCTCTTGCTAGTGTGTGTGTGTGAGTGGTGGTTTGTTCTTTCTTTTTCCCTCTTTGTGCGCCTTTTTCTTTGAGCTTTGTTCTGAACTTTTGTTGCCGTGGCGTGCTGGGCGGTACTACCGCTGGTGGTGCGCGGTACTACCGCCCACCAGCGCGGTACTACCATTGCGGGGAGGTATGCGGGGGTTATATCAGGGCAGGGGGAGGTTTCTTTCCCCCATACCCATTCATTCGCCCCCTCATTCCTCTCTCTCTCTCTCTCGGGCAGTTCGTCGTCGCGGGAGGGCTCCGGCGGATCTCCTCCTCCGGCGGATCTCCTCCTCCGGGGTGCTCCTCTCCTTTTCCTTCGGTGGAGTCGATCCCCACCTCGTCCTCTTGACATGGATGCCGGTATTGCCCCCGTTCCTCTTTTCTTCGTGGTTCTTTTTCAGATCTTGTGTTTAGGGGCAATAGTGTTTGCATCTGTAGATTTTTGACTAAATCTAGGCTTGAGTAGGAAGGAGAAAGCAACTAGACTATCTAGATTAGAGTATGATAGAAATATGTTTGAATTTGACAGGACGGTAGTGCCGGATCTGACCACGGTAGTAGGAAACCGCTGTTTCCCCGCCTGGAGCGGTACTACCGCTCGGGCGGTACTACCGCTGTAATGCCCCGGATGTAATACTTTCCCTTTTGGGCTTATAATAAATCTCCGGCTTCATCTATTTCCATTTCGGGTTCTTTGTCTTTCGGGCTTTCGTCGTTTTGTTGTGTGAGTGTGTGGCATTCATTCATATCATATAGACATGTGCATTGCATTGCATTTGTGTTGTGGGTTGCATCCGGTTCGTGGCGTTCCTTCCCGTTGTCCGTTTCGTGTTCCGGAGCTTCCTCACGTGTCCGTGACGTCCCGTAGGCCTTCTTTGTTGTTCGGGCGTTTTACGTTACCGGTGTGCCGTGAGGTTGTGTTGTGTGTTGTTGTTTTGTTGTGTGCAACCCGCCTCTCAAATCTCGTCTCGTTTGGACTCCGTTGACTTTTCCCTCCTTTGTCCGTGTGGGTCCGATGTGCCTTCACTTCGTGTCCCGGAAATACCCCTGTTGCATTCTTTTATCTCCGTCTAGGGCCTTCTAAATCATCCCCGCGATCGGATCCGTTGGATCGCGATCGGAGGGCTCCTAGACATCCCCTAGTCTCAAACCCTAGTCTAATTGCTATATATAGACCCCTAGGTCTATTTGGGCATCCTCTTCTTCTTCCTCCTTCCCTCTATCTTTTTTTTCTTTTTCAGATCTCAGATCCACAAAAAAACTCCTGGATCCCTGGGATCCAGCGCCGCCAGCCGTCGCTCCTTCTGGCTCCTCCCGCTCGGCCGATCCAGATCCGCGCCGGCCCCGACCGAAGTCAACGCGAGCGCCAGTCCCGCTCGTTCCGTCGCCGCACCGGGCCAGGGCGTCGCGCCTGGTCGTCTTTGTTCGACCGGGCCGGGGGGACCAGTTCCCCGTCGCCTCGCCCTTCGCTAACGGGCCGCCAGCCGCACACCGCCTGCCAGCGGGCGCCGAATCGCCTCGCCCCGTCAGCCTCCGCGAGCGGGCCACCGCTTCGAGGCTACCGGGCCGCGCCGGCTCCCAGCGCCCGGCTGGCTTCGTCGCTCCAGGCCACCGCCGGCCCACTCCCGCGGCGGGCCTCGCCTCTCCAGCCAGCGCACGGGCCGGCCCGTTCCTCCCTCCGCGCCACTGTTCCGCCAGATCTGGGCCGCGCCGCCGCGGGCCCGTACGCCGCCGCACTGTTCCAGATCCGGCCCAACACTGTTCATCTCAGATCTAGGTTGACTCTTTTCCCACTAAGTCCTTTTTATTCCTGATCTGAGATGTGATCTTTGACCTGCTGTAACTTTTCACCTGTTGCTCCGTTTTGCGCGTGTAGCATGTCCAGATGTTCGTGGAGATGCCCTCTACGTTTTACCTGTTGTAGTCATGCATGTTAGATGTCATCTAGGGCCTTGTTTTGCTGTTGCAAGAGTGTATCATGATATAAACTGCTGCTATGTGTTATTTTCATGCCACCTTTGACATGTGATATCTTTTAGCTCGTTTGTCCAAACGAAGCAAATGACATGTCCACGTGTTCGTCTCGTCACGAACTACGTGTTGTGTGTGATAGGTTGCATGGTAGATGTATTGTTTCCTTGTTATCATCGTTGCAAGATGCCATGTTCATATGTTGTGTTTTCACTTGTTATGAAATGCCATGTTGTTAAGCTCGTTGTAATCGGTGTGTTCACCACATTGATGCATGCTTGTGTGTTTCGGGATCACCTTCATATGTATTTTGATGAGGTGCTTACCCTTTGCCATGTTTAGTTTCGAGGTGTCTTAAACATGCTCTTTTTGATGCTATGATGATGTTGCTGTTTTAGGACTTAGTGAAATTTCACTAAGTCTGAAATCTGTAACGTTCCGATGCCATGTTCGTGTGATGCTCTAGGAAAATGCATGATAGTTTTGGGGTGGATTTTGATTGTTCCATGAAGTATATATTGTTGTCTTTCCATCCATGTCCTCACATGTCCATTTGAGTGGCTGTAGCATGTTTATCTTTTGCTCTAAACTTTCAATAAAATTCTGCTGCCAGAATTTTATTTCAAAGTTCAATATGTCCAAGATCATTGCTATTGATCCGTGACTCCGTTTGGGGTGCACTTTGGACCTAGTTGCTGTACATTATATCTATTTTGTGTTCAAGTCCTTTGCCATGCTTTTTGGGTGCTGTAGATTAATTATTTTGAGCTCCCAAGATGCTATGTTGCTGTAATTTGCAGTTTTCGCTCAAATCTTGTTTCGGGCATAACTTTTAGCCCGTAACTCCGATTTCAGCGATCTTTATATCAAACTTGGGTGATTTTCTGTGTAGATTAATAATATCAGGTTGTTATCTTGTTTTGAGGTGTTTTGCTTGAGTGATGTTTTCCGTGCTCCATGTGCTTCACTAGTGCATCCATCATGCATACATGTTTTTCGAGTGCGCATTGCATCGTGTTGATTGGTGCTTGGTGTGTTTGTCTTGTTTAGACCCGGAAGTTGAGCACGAGTTTTCCAACGAGGTTGAGCACGAGGTTTCCAACGAGTTTGAGCACGAGGACCCTTCTTTCGATCCGAACTTCTTCTCTTCAGGCAAGATGACCGAACCCCGATAACATTACTATCTTTGCCTATTGCTAGTAGTTTCGATCTGTAGTTTTGCCTCGATGCCCATGTTCTTCTTGTCAGCCTCCTACTTGTAACCATTTGCCATGTTAACCACCCTACCTATGCAAACCGTTGCTTGGCTAAGTACGCTTCGCTCAGCCCTTCTTATAGCGTTGCTAGTTGCAGGTGAAGTGAAGATGCTTGCTCCATGTTGAAGTTTGGTTGGGTTATATCACACTATATAAATGCTTTAATTGAAATCACCTATATATTGGCAAGGGTGGAAGGCTAAGCCTTTTGCTTGGTGTTTTGTTCCACTCATGCCGTTAGGATCCGTATAAGCCGGTTTTATGTTCCTTGATTATGCGTTCCTAACACGGTTGGGGTGTATGGGACCCCCTCGATAAACCGCTATGTGCTAAGTCTTTTCCAGCAAATCCCAACATTGGTACTATTTGCCTAATAACAAACTAAACATGCATAAGGGAGTAATTAACCCTCTTTCTTAATCAACAACCCCGGGCCAGTGCTCCACATGAGTGTTGGTCCGAAACGGGGGTCCTGCGGGGCCACCTCGAGGAAACTCAAGGTTTGGTAAAAACCCGTAGCATCACCCATCCGGTCGTGGCCTGAGACGAGATACGCGCGGCTACTATCAGGGTGTCGGCACGCCGGGAGGATTTGCTGGATTAGCCTTACCTTAGTTCGGTTTAACGTGAGCACGGGATTCCGAGGATACTCGGGTCTTCCCACTTTGGAGTTGCGACTCCGCGGATCGTGGGCTTGTAATGGGTCAAGTTGGAACACCCCTGCAGGGTTTGAACTTTCGAAAGCCGTGCCCGCGGTTATGTGGCAGATGGGAGCTTGTTAATTCCGGTTGTAGATAACTTGACACAATGATACTAATACACTACCAGCGTGTGTTCCGTGACTGTCAATTTCCGAATAGGGATTCGGGAGTTGAACACGGAGGGGTTATGTTTGTGAGCTTAGCTAGGATCACTTCGTGATCACTTCTTGCCGATGCCTTCTCTTCTCGCTCTCTCTTGCGTAAGTTAGTGCTAGTTGCTGCTGCAGACTCTTTGTTGTTCCTTCACCTCATTTCTTTCTTCAGCCTTTCCCTCACCTAAAGGCTTTGATAGTTCTGTTACCCGGGAACGGGATTGCTGAGTCCTCTGTGGCTCACAGTTACTTCACACCAGATGCAGGTCCAGCCGTGAGCTATCCAGGTGATGGCACCGAGCTGGATTGGGAGTACGACGAGGAGCGTAGTCGTTACTACGTGCGCTACCCGGACGATCAGTAGTGGAGACTCTTACTAGGATTCGATCCGCCTGTGGTTGTTTATTTATCTGAGTTTGGTACTTTGACAGTTGGTTTTGCCCTTAGAGGGTTGTAGTGATCTTATTGTATGATGTTTGAGACTTGTACTGTTATTCTGTGACGTGGCGATTGTAAGCCAACTATTTTCAGTTTACTTTCCCCCTTTTACATGAGTTGTGCAAAGATTACCAAACTTGAGATCATTCTAGGATGGACTTATGCCTTTAAGTCGTGCCTCGACACGTAGGAGGTATAATTCCATCCTGGGCATTACAACCGCTTACCAGATCACGGTACTACCGCAGCATGCCTAGTTCACAGATATTTCCTCATTCCTTGATCTTCTTTTGTTGGGTTCATTGGCTTATGCTCGTTCTTATTGGTTGTCTCGTTTGTGTGTGTGTTTGGTTCCAGGTGATGAACATCCCGAGCATCAGGCTCGCCGTATCAACCCCAATCGTGCAACCTCAAAGCGCTACCGCACATCTGAGTCTGCTGGAGGTTTCTCAAGTGCTCCACCTCCTCCTCAACAGAAGAAGAAGGCCATGGCAAAGCCAAAGGGCAAAACCGTGACACAGATGAGTGGCAAGGAGTTCTGGGCAAAGCGTCGCCGCAATCCCTATGTGGTTGATCAAGAACCCAATTTGGTCAACCGTCCGTTCTGGAATTGCTTCCAGTTTGCTATCTACTTTGATGTGCTCAAGGCTAAGAAGAATCTCTTTGTCAGTGTTCGCTCCATAGACACGGAATATCTGGAGAAGGATCCGGTGTATTTTGGCGAGGCTCTTCAGATGTGCACTCAGCTCAATATTCTTCAGATCATTCAGTTCAACAAGGACTTTGATGCAGATCTTGTGGCTCAATTCTATGCCACTGTCCATCTAGGGACGGATGAGGACAGAACTCTGACATGGATGACCAATGGCAAACTGTTATCTGTCAAGTGGAAGGCGTTCATGGAGTTACTTGGGGTGGAAGACCAGGGACTTGAGACACCAGTTGGCTTTCGTCCTCACCAGAACGAAACCTCCACTCACAAGCAAGCTCTCTGGCCTTACTGCACTGCGAAGGTCCACCCAGAGACTAAGAAGGTAACATATGAGTTGTCTACCTATCTGGATATCCTTCACCGCATCTTCCGTGAGACTCTTTTCCCTCGGATTGGGAATCATGATATGGTTCACTCCTATCTTGTGGACATGCTTCTCTTTTGCCAACATCAGTTAGAAAGGAACACCGGTGAGACTCTGGATATTTCACATGTGATGTGGTCTAAGCTCCTGTCTGCTATTTTTGAACGCAAGTGCCTAATCTATGGTCCGTTCATCATGCTGCTGATTGAGAAGGCTTGGGATCATGTCTATCCCAATGCATTGCTGGAAACTGGAGAGTTGGTGTCTCATGAGATCAAGCGTCTGAGACGGAAGGACAACTGGGGCACTCATGCACCCAAGACTGGAGGCTCATCCTCCGCTGCTGCTATGGAGACAGAGGAGGCTGAGGTTGAAGCAGATGATGACGATGACTATGAGCCATCGGGTGCAGAGCCCTCATGGGCAAAGAAGCTCAAGAAGAAGATGAAGAAGCTGTTCTGCATGGAGTCTCATGGTCAGTACATGACTCATGTGGCAGAGAAGAAGGCCAGGGGCGTCACAAGGAGCTCTTGCGTCAGTTGGGTGCAACAGTGGCCAGTGGCTCTGAGGAGCAGGTAACCGAGGAGGAAGAATGGATCAAGGAGCATTGCCCATGGACTGATTCCGATGCCGAGCAGTTTCCGGTCGATGACGACGAAGACGATGACCCTGCTGCAATCTGATGATTCGAGACCTTCTCGTGCTCTCACCTGGAGCCGTAGTTTAGCTCTCTGCCCTTTTGGTGTCTCGATGCCAAAGGGGGAGAGAGTTTAGGGATTTGTGCCTTTGTGTTTCTGTCGCTTGTGTGCTTTTCGCTTCTTGTGGTTTGGTTGTGTTTTCGTGAGACCTAAGTTCCCGTCATATGGTGTGAGACATATGCTACCCTATCTTATTTATGTACATGGTACTATCTAGCATGCATGATTATCTTACTATGTACTTTGTTCTCATATCTTGCTTAGGTTGTTGGTCTCTAAAATATAGGGGGAGTGCTGATCCTAGCATGTGTGCCGTGCAGTCCAAAGCACTTATCTAGATAGCACACATCTAGGGGGAGCCAGTCTATATTTTAGGGGTGTGGATTTTGCATTTACATTATGTTATTATTCTTTTTGTGCAAATCCCGTGTTGTCATCAATCCACCAAAAAGGGGGAGATTGTAAGGGCATATTTAGCCAAATGGTGTTTTGGTGATTGATGACAATGCGTTTGCGGACTAATCATGTGTTCTAAGCTCTTTCAGATACATCTCACAAAGGCACAAGAAGATTAGAGGCCCCTCGGAATCTATGGAAGACGGTGTTTCCTTTTTGCTTAGTTTTCGGTGGTTCTGAGTGATAGGAATGCCGTACTATTAAGAGGGGATCCGCTTTGGTAAGGTTTGGGTGGAATCAACACGTACACTCCTTTATTGCACCCATCATTCCTTCCCGCCGCAATGGAGCTATTCTTTCCCATCTTCTCTAGCTTTTTCTGGCCCCAGCGGTAGTACCGCGGATCCCAGCGGTAGTACCGCCCGTGTGTCACAAGCGGTAGTACCACCCCACTAAGCGGTAGTACCGCTTAGTACACTCTGCGGTAGTACCGCCGCTGATCCGTGTAACCACCGCCTCGATCCGCGAGCGTTTTTCGTGTCGAGTTTTGCGGTACTAGGTGCGGTAGTACCGCCCCGAGACCACGGTAGTACCGCTCGGGGCCCTACCCCTATGGCACGGTAGTACCGCTTGTGTGGCAACGGTAGTACCGCTCTATAAGCGGTAGTACCGCTCCCCCAAGCGGTAGTACCGCTCTGTGCGGGGGCTGAGTGGGGGATAACGGTTGGATTGTTCCCCCCACTATATAAAGGCTTCTTCTTCCTCCTTTTGACTCACCTTTTCCCCCACATACTCCATTGTTGCTCCAAAGCTCCATTTTCGCCCGATCTCTCTCCCTAGCCAATCAAACTTGTTGATTTGCTCGGGATTGCTTGAGAAGGCATCGATCTACACTTCCACCAAGAGATATTTGATTCCCCCCACTAATCCCTAGCGGATCTTGTTACTCTTGGGTGTTTGAGCACCCTAGACGGTTGAGGTCACCTCGAAGCCATATTCCATTGTGGTGAAGCTTCGTGGTTTCGTTGGGAGCCTCCAATTTAGTTGTGGAGATAGCCCCAATCTTGTTTGTAAAGGTTCGGTCGCCGCCTTCAAGGGCACCACTAGTGGAATCATGACACCTTGCATTGTGTGAGGGCGTGAGGAGAATACGGTGGCCCTAGTGGCTTCTTGGGGAGCATTGTGCCTCCACACCGCTCCAACGGAGTCGTACTTCCCCTCAAAGGGAAGGAACTTCGGCAACACATCCTCGTCTCCACCGGTTCCTCTTGTGGTTATTTCTTACCTTTACTTGTGCAAGCATTACTTGTTTATCTCCTATAGCTTGCTTGTGTAGTTGTTATCTTTACTTACTTTTAGTTGTCTTCTTAGTAGCATATCTAGACAACTTACTTTGACGCTTAATTTAAAGTGGTTAAGAAAAGCTAAAAATTGTTAGTTGCCTATTCACCCCCCCCTCTAGTCAACCATATCGATCCTTTCAAGAGCCTCGGATGAGATCACGGACATGACTAGGAGTCTCGGAATGTCCGAGACGTAAAGATTGATATATTGGAAGGCTATATTCGGACATCGGAAAGGTTCCGAGTGGTTCGGGCATTTTCCAGAGTACCTGGAGGTTACCGGAACCCCCTGGAAGAAGTTATGGGCCTTATGGGCCATAAGAAGGAAGCACACCAGCCCACAAGGGGCTGGTGCGCCCCCTTTGGGCAGGAGGCCGAATTGGAAAGGGTTTGGGGGTGGCGCCCCCCTTTCCTTATCTCCTACTCCTCCTTCCCTTCCTCTCCTACTCCAACTACGGAAGGGGGGGAATCCTACTCCCGGTGGGAGTAGGACTCCTCCTAGGCGCGCCATAGAGGGCCCGCCTCTCCCCCTCCTCCACTCCTTTATATACGGGGGTGGGGGCACCCCATAGACACACAAGTTGATCAAGTTGATCTCTCCCAACCGTGTGCGGTGCCCCCCTCCACAGAAACACACCTCGGTCATATCGTTGCAGCGCTTGGGCGAAGCCCTGCACCGGTAGCTTCATCATCTTCGTCACCACGCCGTCGTGCTGACGAAAATCTCCCGCGAAGTTCTACTGGATCAAGAGCTCGTGGGACATCATCAAGTTGAACATGTGCTGAACGCAGAGGCTCCGTACATTCGGTGCTTGATCGGTTGGACCGCGAAGAAAGTTCGACTACATCAACCGCGTCACTAGACGCTTCCGCTTTCGGTCTACAAGGGTATGTAGACACACTCTCCCTTCTCATTGCTATGCATCTAGTAGATATATCTTGCGTGATCATAGGAAATTTTTTAAATACTACGTTCCCCAACAGTGGCATCATGAGCCAGGTCTATGCGTAGATGATATGCACGAGTAGAACACAAGTGAGTAGTGGACGATACTAGTCATACTGCTTACCAGAATGTCATACTTTGATTCGGCGGTATTGTTGGATGAAGCGGCCCGGATCGACATTACGCGTACGCTTACGCGAGACTGGTTCTACCGACGTGCTTCGCACACAGGTGGCTGGCGGGTGTCAGTTTCTCCAACTTTAGTTGAATCGAGTGTGGCTACGCCCGGTCCTTGTGAAGGTTAAAACAACACATACTTGACGAAATATCATTGTGATTTTGTATGCATAGGTAAGAACGATTCTTGCTAAGCCCGTAGCAGCCACGTAAAACTTGCAACAACAAAGTAGAGAACGTCTAACTTGTTTTTGCAGGGCATGTTGTAATGTGATATGGTCAAGACGTGATGAGTTATACGTTATTGTATGAGATGATCATGTTTTGTAAAGTTATCGGCAACTGGCAGGAGCCATATGGTTGTCGCTTTATTTTATGAAATATAATCGCCATGTAATTGCTTTACTTTATCACTAAGCGGTAGCGATAGTCGTGGAAGCAATAGTTGGCGAGACGACAACGATGCTACGATGGAGATCAAGGTGTCGCGCCGATGACGATGGTGATCATGACGGTGCCTCGGAGATGGAGATCAAAGGCACAAGATGATGATGGCCATATCATATCACTTATATTGATTGCATGTGATGTTTATCTTTTATGCATCCTATTTTGATTAGATCGACCGTAGCATTATAAGATGATCTCTCACTAAATTTCAAGGTATAAGTGTTCTCCCTGAGTATGCACCGTTGCGAAAGTTCGTTGTCCCGAGACACCACGTGATGATCGGGTGTGATAAGCTCTACGTTGTGTAAGCCAGTTTTGCACACGCAGAATACTCGGGTTAAACTTGACGAGCCTAGCATATGCAGATATGGCCTCGGAACACTGGAGACCGAAAGGTCGAACGTGAATCATATAGTAGATATGATCAACATAAGATGTTCACCATTGAAAACTACTCCATCTCACATGATGATCGGACATGGTTTAGTTGATTTCGATCACGTGATCATTTAGATGACTAGAGGGATGTCTATCTAAGTGGGAGTTCTTTAGTAATATGATTAATTGAACTTTAATTTATCATGAACTTAGTCCTGATAGTATTTGCAAATTATGTTGTAGATCAATAGCTCATGTTATAGCTCCCCTATGTTTTTTGATATGTTCCTAGAGAAAACTAAGTTGAAAGATGTTAGTAGCAATGATGCGGACTTGTTTCGTGATCTGAGGATTTTCCTCATTGCTGCACAAAAGTATTATGTCCTTGATGCACCACTAGGTGACATATCTATTGCAGGAGCAGATGTAGACGTTATGAATGTTTGACAAGCTCGGTATGATGACTACTTGATAGTTTAGTGCGCCTTGCTTTACGGCTTATAACCGGGACTTCAAAAATGTTTTGAACGCCACAGAGCATATGAGATGTTCCAAGAGTTGAACTTAGTATTTCATACTCATGCCCGTGTCAAGAGGTATAAGACCTCTGACAGTACTTTGCCTACAAGATGGAGGAGAATAGCTCAACGAGTGAGCATGTGCTCAGATTGTCTGGGTACTACAATTACTTGAATCAAGTGGGAGTTAATCTTCCAGATAAGATAGTAATTGACAAAGTTCTCTAGTCATGATCACCAAGTTAGTAGAACTTCGTGATGAACTATAATATGTAAGGGATGACGAAAGTAATTCCCGAGCTCTTCGCGATACTGAAATCAGCGAAGGTAGAAATCAAGAAAGAGCATCAAGTGTTGATGGTTAACAAGACCACGTGTTTCAAGTAAAGGGCAAAGGGATAGAAGGGGAACTTCGAGAAGAATGACAAGCAAGTTGTCACTCCCGTGAAGAAACCCAAAGCTAAACTCAAGCCTGAAACTAAGTGCTTCTACTGCAAAGGAAATGGTCACTGGAAGTGGAACTACCCTAGATACTTGGCGGATGAGAAGGATGGCAAAGTGAACAAAGGTATATTTGATATACAGATTATTGATGTGTATTTTACTAGTGTTCATAGCAACCCCTGGGTATTTGATACCAATTCAGTTGCTAAAATTAGTAACTCGGAACGAGAGTTGCAGAATGAAGAGAGACTAGTTAAAGGTGAAGTGACGATGTGTGTTGGAGGTGGTTCCAAGATTGATATGATCATCATCGCACACTCACTATACTTTCGCGATTAGTGTAGAACCTAAATAAATGTTATTTGGCATTTGCGTTGAGCATGAATATGATTTGGTTATGTTTGTTGCAATGCAGTTATTCATTTAAAGTCATAGAATAATTGTTATTCTGTTTACATGTATAAAACCTTCGATGGTCATACACCCAATGAAAATAGTTTGTTGGATCTCGATCGTAGTGATACACATATTCATAATATTGAAGCCAAAAGATGCAAGGTTAATAATGATAGTGCAACTTATTTGTGGCACTGCCGTTTAGGTCATATTGGTGTAAAACGCATGAAGAAACTCCATAGTGATGGACTTTTGGAATCACTTGATTATGAATCACTTGATGCTTGCGAACCATGCCTCATGGGCAAGATGACTAAAACTCCGTTCTCCGGAACAATGGAGCGAGCAACATATTTGTTGGAAATCATACATACTGATGTATATGGATCGATGAGTGTTGAAGCTCACGGCAGGTATCATTATTTTCTGACCTTCACTGATGATTTGAGCAGATATGGGTATATCTACTTGATGAAGCACAAGTCTGAAACATTTGAAAAGTTCAAAGAATTTCAGAGTGAAGTAGAGAATCATCGTAACAAGAAAACAAAGTTTCTACGATCTGATCGTGGAGGTGAATATTTGAGTTACGAGTTTGGTATTCATTTAAAACAATGTGGAATAGTTTCATGGCTCATGCCACCCGGAACACTACAACGTAATGGTTTGTCCGAACGTCGTAACCGTACTTTATTAGATATAGTGCGATCTATGATGTCTCTTGCCGATTTAGCACTATCGTTTTGGGTTATGCATTAGAGACAGTTGCATTCACGTTTAATAAGGGCACCATCTAAATCCGTTGAGACGACGCCTTATGAACTGTGGTTTGGCAAGAAACCAAAGTTGTCGTTTCTTAAAGTTTGGGTTTGCGATGCTTATGTGAAAAAGCTTCAACCTGATAAGCTCGAACCCAAGTCGGAGAAATGTGTCTTCATAGGACACCCAAAGGAGACTGTTGGGTACACCTTCTATCACAGATCCGAAGGCAAGATATTCATTGCTTAGAATGGATCCTTTCTAGAGAAGGAGTTTCTCTTGAAAGAAGTGAGTGGGAGGAAAGTGGAACTTGATGAGGTAATTGTATCTTCTCCCGAATTGGAAAGTAGTACATCACAGAGACTAGTTCCAGTGATTCCTACACCAATTAGTGAGGAAGCTAATGATGATGATCATGAAACTTCGGATCAAGTTACTACTGAACTTCGTAGATCAACCAGAGTACGTTCCGCGCCAGAGTGGTACGGCAACCCGGTTCTGGAAGTCATGTTGCTAGACCATGATGAACTACGAACTATGAGGAAGCGATGATGAGCCCAGATTCCGCAAAATGGCTTGAGGCCATGAAATCTGAGATGGGATCCATGTATGAGAACAAAGTGTGGACTTTGGTTGACTTGCCCGATGATCGGCAAGCCATCAAAAAATAAATGGATCTTCAAGATAAAAACTGACGCTGATGGTAATGTTACTATTTACAAAGCTCGACTTGTTGCGAAAGGTTTTCGACAAGTTCAAGGAGTTGACTGCGATGAGACTTTCTCACCCGTAGCGATACTTAAGTCTGTCCGAATCATGTTAGCAATTGCCGCATTTTATGATTATGAAATCTGGCAAATGGATGTCAAAACTGCATTCCTGAATGGATATCTTAAAGAAGAGTTGTATATGATGCAACCAGAAGGTTTTGTCAATCCTAAAGGTGCTAACAAAGTGTGCAAGCTCCAACCATCTATCTATGGACTGGTGCAAGCATCTCGGAGTTGGAATATACGCATTGATAAGGTGATCAAAGCATATGGTTTTATACAGACTTTTGGAGAAGCATGTATTTACAAGAAAGTGAGTGGGAGCACTACATCCTTTTCGGATAAGTATATGTGAATGACATATTGTCGATCGGAAACGATGTAGAATTTTCTGGAAAGCATAAAGGAGTGTTTGAAAGGAGTTTTTTTCAAAGAAAGACCTCGGTGAAGCTGCTTACATATTGAGCATCAAGATCTATAGAGATAGATCGAGACGCTTGATAAGTTTTTTCAATGAGTACATACCTTGACATGTTTTTGAAGTAGTTCAAAATTGGATCAGTCAGAGAAGGAGTTCTTGTTTGAGTTGTAAGGTATGAAGTTGAGTAAGACTCAAAGCCCGACCTCGGCAGAAGATAGAGAAAGAATGAAAGTCATTCCCTATGCCTCAGCCATAGGTTCTATAAAGTATGCCATGCTGTGTACCAAACATGTTGTGTACCTTACCATGAGTTTGGCAAGGAGGTACAAAAGTGATCCAGGAGTAGATCACTGGACAGCGGTCAAAATTATCCTTAGTTACTGGATGACTAAGGAAATATTTCTCGGGTATGGAGTTGATAAAGAGTTCGTCGTAAAGAGTTACGTTGATGCAAGCTTTGACACCAATCCAGATGACTCTAAGTATCAATCTGGATGCAAATTGAAAGTGGGAGCAATTAGCTAGAGTAGCTCCATGCAGAGCATTGTAGACATAGAAATTGGCGAAAGACATACGGATCTGAATGTGACAGACCCGTTGACTAAACTTCTCTCACAAGCAAACATGATCACACCTTATTACTCTTGGGTGTTAATCACATAGCAATGTGAACTAGATTATTTACTCTAGTAAACCCTTTGGGTCTTGGTCACATGGCGATGTGAACTATGGGTGTTATTCACATAACGATGTGAACTATCGGTATTAAATCACATGGCGATATGAGTTAGATTATTGACTCTAGTGCAAGTGGTAGACTGAAAGAAATATGCCCTAGAAGCAATAATAAAGTTATTATTTATTTCCTTATATCATGATAAATGTCTTTTATTCATGCTAGAAATGTATTAACCGAAAACTTAGTACATGTGTGAATACATAGACAAAACATAGTGTCCCTAGTATGCCTCTACTAGACTAGCTCATTGATCAAAGATGGTTATGTTTCCTAGCCATAGACATGAGTTGTCATTTGATCAACGGGATCACATCATTAGGAGAATGATTTGATGGACTAGACCCATCCGTTAGCTTAGCACTATGATCGTTTAGTTTTACTGCTATTGCTTTCTTCATGACTTATACATGTTCCTATGACTATGAGATTATGCAACTCCCGAATGCCGGAGGAACACCTTGTGTGCTATCAAACGTCACAACGTAACTGTGTGATTATAAAGATGCTCTACAGGTGTCTCCGAAGGTGTTCGTGGTGTTGGCATAGATCAAGAATAGGATTTGTCACTCCGAGTGTCGGAGAGGTATCTCTGGGCCCTCTCGGTAATACACATCATAATAATCCTTGCAAGCAAATGACTAATGAGTTAGTCACGAGATGATGTATTACGGAACGAGTAAAGAGACTTGCTGGTAACGAGATTAGCTAGGTATGGTGATACCGACTATCGAATCTCGGGCAAGTAACATACCGATGACAAAGGGAACAACGTATGTTGTTATGCGGTTTGATCGATTAAGATCTTCGTAGAATATGTAGGAGCCAATATGAGCATCCAGGTTCTGCTATTGGTTATTAACCGGAGATGAGTCTCGGTCATGTCTACATAGTTCTCGAACCGGTAGGGTCCGCACACTTAACGTTTGATGACGATCGATATTATGAGTTTATGAGTTTTGATGTACCGAAGGTAGTTCGGAGCCTCGGATGAGATCACGGACATGACTAGGAGTCTTGGAATGTCCGAGATGTAAATATTGATATATTTGAAGGCTATTTCGGACATCGGAAAGGTTCCGAGTGGTTCGGGCATTTTCCGGAGTACCGGGAGGTTACCGGAACCCCCCGGGAGAAGTTATGGGCCTTATGGGCCATAAGAAGGAAGCACACCAGCCCACAAGGGGCTGGTGCGCCCCCTTTGGGCAGGAGGCCGAATTGGAAAGGGTTTGGGGGGTGGCGCCCCCCTTTCCTTCTCTCCTACTCCTCCTTCCCTTCCTCTCCTACTCCAACTACGAAGGGGGGGGGGAATCCTACTCCCGGTGGGAGTAGGACTCCTCCTAGGCGCGCCATAGAGGGCCCGCCTCTCCCCCTCCTCCACTCCTTTATATACGGGGGTGGGGGCACCCCATAGACACACAAGTTGATCAAGTTGATCTCTCCCAACCGTGTGCGGTGCCCCCTCCACAGAAACACACCTCGGTCATATCGTTGCAGCGTTTGGGCGAAGGCCTGCACCGGTAGCTTCATCATCTCCGTCACCACGCCGTCGTGCTGACGAAACTCTCCCGCGAAGTTCTACTGGATCAAGAGCTCGTGGGATGTCATCAAGTTGAACGTGTGCTGAACGCGGAGGCTCCGTACGTTTGGCGCTTGATTGGTTGGATCGCGAAAAAAGTTCGACTACATCAACCGCGTCACTAGACGCTTCCGCTTTCGGTCTACAAGGGTATGTAGACACACTCTCCCTTCTCGTTGCTATGCATCTAGTAGATAGATCTTGCGTGATCGTAGGAAAATTTTGAAATACTACGTCCCCCAACATATTTATGTGGTAGGAATGGAATATCTTGATCTCAACACTTGAGTAGGTGGTTCTTTCTCAAAAATGAGTAATGGAAGTGTAGGCTTGTTCTGATGGATCTCTCCACGAATGAAGAGGGGGTGGAGGGGTATATATAGCCTCCACACAAAATCCAACCGTTACACACATTTTGGCCAACTCGGTGGGACCGATTCAGTGAACTCGGTCTGACCGAAAGGTTCATATATGTGAACGTTAGGAAACTCGGTGGGATCGACTGGGACATCTCGGTGGTACAGAAAGAGTAGGGTTAAGTCATCAGAGTGTTGGCAAGGTGAACTCGGTGTGACCAATTAATGAACTCGGTAGTACCGAAATTAATTAACCTGCAACAGAGAGTTTATAGAACCATCTCGGTGAGACCAAACGCCTATATCGGTGAGACCGAAATGTTAGGGTTTGTGGCTCTGGCTAAGTCAAAGGAAACTCGGTGGGACTGGAGAGGAAAAATTGATGAGTCCGAGTTTGGCATTTTGGTTTTGACTTGTTTGGAGTGGAGAGATTGTGTGAGGGTATTGGAGCCTGTCATCAAGCATTGTGAGCAACCAATTTGTTAAGCAACACCTCATCCCCTTTTAATAGTATTGACTTTTCTAAGGACTCAATGTGATCTTGGATCACTAAAAGTAAAAAGGTAGAGTCTTGAGATTTTGCCAAACTTGCTTCCTTAGCTTTTGAGGGGTCCACATCTCCACAATAGCCATGCCATTCATTGAACTTTACTGAAATATTTAGCTTGAGGAATCATTAGTTCAATGAGCTATATGTTGTTATAAATTACCAAAACCACCCGGGGATTAGTTGCACTTTCAATAGTCAACAGGTAATTTCAATCATTATTGAGCTATATGTCGACCTCTTTAGTTCGTAATTTCCTAATTTCAACTAATTAATAACTCATTTATTCATTTTCTTTGTCGGTGGACAGTGCTCGGCAAAAGTACATCAAAGAGGTTCCAGGCGAATGGAAACAAAAGTTGTATAGGTATCCACCCAAGGTAATTAATTAAGTAGTACGAGCTAGCTACCATCTCTTTAATTCTAGTTTCAATACCATTAATTATCATGCTTGATTAATTATAATCCGATTGAATTCTATTCTCGTAAAGGCCATGAGGCAGGCGCCGGTGACTGATTTATGTGCATACTACGTTTGCGAGAATATTCGCATGATGGCGTCTGAAAGAAGCACATCTGCTAGACAGCTATGGGTACGTTTGCCAAAACACTATTCACAACTTTTACATCATTATCGATATCTAATCACACAATTAATACATGCATAATGATCTCCTTCTTTAAAGTTCAAAGAGGTGCAGGATAAGCTCCTACCAGAGGATCGCGTACGAGCAATTCAAGAGGAAATAGTGGGATTTTTGCTCGACCAGATATAGATCCCAAAGGAGAATACCATTACCCGCTATCGCAGTAATGCCTCAGTGTAGGATAAATTGTATATATATATACGATCGGTTCTACGAGAAATTCTATTTATATATATGCATAACGTGTACAATATGTAGTATCGTAAAATACCAGCAAATGAAAAAGAATTAAATGGAAAACACAAAATTAAAGAAAAAAGAAGTCATAATCCCAAAACCCCCTAAACCTTTTTAGTACCGGTTGGTGTTACCAACCGGTAATAAAGGTCTCCCCGCCCCCGGCGCTGGCTCATGCCACATGATGGCCCTTTAGTTGCGATTCATCACAATACTAAAGGGGGGGGGGGCTTTAGTCCCCACTCTTTTGTGCCAGTTACATAACCGACACTAAAGGGCCTTACGAACCGATGCTATAGCCCGGTTCTGCACTAGTGGTCGAGGAGGGGAATGGCTATGCGATGGTCTTCCTCTTCGTGCATCCATAGAAGGGCTGCTCCCTTCCTCCTGGGGTCACAACGCAGCATCGCACAAAGGATCATCCAACTTGTTTGTCGGCCGCCGCCTTTGCCATCATCCACCCTCTCTCTTTCGACGGCGACAACAGCAGTAGTGGTGGCGCATAGGTTTTTTCACCCTAGGTCAAGAGATTGGGAGGGGTGGGTGCGGTGCGGGCACCATCGTCTTCTCTCTCTCTATCTCTCTCTCTCTCTCTCTCTCCGGCGAGAACTGTAGCGACGACACACTCTGTCCTAGCCAAGGTTGGGAGGGGTTGGGGGTGGGGAGCGGGTTGGGTGCGGGAAGGGGCGAGGGTTGCGGGTCGGGCTACAATGACGTGGACAGAAAGCATGATCGTTCGTTTTGCATCAGATGTTAATCCATGGCACTGAATGAGATGCTTCCAATTCGGCCCCCGGAGTAGCTGGCCAGGACAGCCGGCTTATGTCCGGCCGAGGTGGGAGAAGACAATTCTTTGGATGGCCCAGAATGACTCAGAC
>LR738714.1:464818297-464828453 GCA_902687465.1 Secale cereale
GTCCCAAATTGCCGATAGCCAAGGTTGGGAGGGGTTGGGGGTGGGGAGCGGGTTGGGTGCGGGAAGGGGCGAGGGTTGCGGGTAGGGCTACAATGACGTGGACAGAAAGCATGATCGTTCGTTTTGCATCAGATGTTAATCCATGGCAGTGAATGAGATGCTTCCAATTCGGCCCCCGGAGTAGCTGGCCAGGACAGTCGGCTTATGTTCGGCCGAGGCGGGAGAATACAATTCTTTGGATGGCCCAGAATGACTGAGACGTGATCTGACGGCAAAAATATATTCAAATGTGAAATCTGACGTCCCAAATTGCCGATAGCCTGAGAGAGCTCCGTTTAGGCTCGGTTATATTATCCTTAATATTATGGTAGAAACGAAGAACATTTTTCTTGCTAAAAACACATATGTACACTTCCAGCGAATGCTCCAGAATTGCCATGCCTTTGTATAAAATTGCCATGTTGTATAGAAGATTGTCAAATTTTTGACGTACCAGATTAAAGTAATTACCATGCATTTTAAGAAATTTGTCATGATTGCAACATAGATCCTAAAGAAATGATGAAAATTTCCATACTTAGGATTTTGCCATGCTGGCTGAAGGAAATTGCTATGTGACATCAAGGAAAAGGGTAACAATTAAAATTGTCACTCGAATGCCATCTTGAATGAAATCATTTTAGCTAGTACAAAAATTATGACATGAGCAAACCTTGGAAGCAAATGACATCAACAAGAATTATGACAATTGATTGGCATATAAAACTGAAGTACATGCATAATAATTCAACATCATACCGAAGGATGGTATTAACAAATAATAGAATTAATAGCTCGCCGTTCACTCAGAGGGGTGCGCAGAAGCGAGAAAGTTATAGGATCCGCGGGTGGGATCCAATGTGCCTGATGGCCTTCATTTGAGAACGCTAAAATCTGACAATAGATTTTTAACATTTTAATTTATGTTTTTCTATGAAGGGTGATTACATTTTTTAGGGCCTTTAGTTTTGACCGTGCACTTTGGATCGAACGGCGCAAACACGTTTGGGGACCCCAAAGAAAAAGGCAGCGTACCCACGTTTGTCCGGGTTGCCCGATTGACGCTGCTGGCTGCGGCCGCACATCGGTGAGCCGCACATCGGTGAGCCTCGAAACAGCCAGAAATTCCATGGAGATGGAC
The DNA here is from genome assembly GCA_902687465.1 of Secale cereale. Lineage (NCBI taxonomy): Eukaryota > Viridiplantae > Streptophyta > Magnoliopsida > Poales > Poaceae > Secale > Secale cereale. Next base: position 464,819,478 of record LR738714.1, read on the forward strand.
CTGGAAGCCCAAGCTCCCATGACGCAGCGCCCGTAACCTCTCCGCCCCGGAAGCTCGTGGAGCCAGAGGGGGACGGAAGAGCGGCGGAGACTAGGTCGTCGTACCTCTCCCCCTCCTCCTCCTCCTCCTCCTCCTCGCCTCCCCTCCCGTGAAGCGCGAACTGTTGCGAAGCCGCCATCGGGCATCGGGAGCTGAGCTCCAGTCCAGCCACCTCAAGGTAAGACAAAGCTTTTGACCCCCCGGGCTCGCGCAGAACACTAGGTACTACCTTCGGAGGGCATTCCTTTCATTTGCTTGGATTGAATCGGGTGCCGGTCTCCGCGCACACAAGTTGTTCGACGAAACGTCTGTTAGGACTTAGACCAGAGATTATAGCTTGCGAGTTAAAGATTCAGAGTCTGTTCTACGACATGTCTCGCGGAATGGAGTACTTTGGGGTTGGAGCATGGCAATTACAGTTCATGTTGTTGTCTCAAATTCGCAGCGTGTACAAGGCGCAAGGCGTCAGTCGTATTTAGCGACATTTATACCACAATCCATTTGCTAATCATTCGCACTTTGGGCTTAGCCACTATTGTTAGTACCTAGCTCAAAGGTCTAGTCAGATGATCTCCCATGAAACATTCTCTTTGCTTAGTACCATATGAGAGCTGTTTTGCTATGCTAATTTTGCCTTTTCCGCTTCCTGCCTCTTGCAGGTCTCAGTCAGATGATCAGCTGACTTCTTCTTCATGAACGAACGGCTACCTTTCTGCATGCTTGTCAAAGATGAGCTCAAATCGTAGAGCTTCAAAAGCTCGAAAATCAACAATTAATTACCATCGGCTTCCATTAAATAAGCACCAATTATTTGATGCAGATGCATTTGTTTCAAAGGATCGTTGTGCCAATCAATCACAAAGTACTCAATCAGGCAGCAGACATACTGACAGACTATTCACTACTCCTCAGTTAGTATCCGCATTGTCAGGGATCTGGAATCTTGTTGGGCACCCAGAATCTTCTGGCACAACAGATCAAAGACCTGTGAGCGAGGAGATTTTGCACAAGGAAGACCCTGTGTGCTTTACTAGTGACCGAGAAGGACACACATTGACATCTTGCACTGAAAGCTCAACTGGCCTCAACTCTAAAACCTGTTTATCAACACCAATATCAACCCATGAAGATCTTAGATTGGTGAAGAAGATGTTAATGCTCCGATCACGCAGCAACATGATCGGTGCTTCTGCCACATGGAGACATATGCATCTTACCAGTAAACTTGGGAACATGCATTATCAAAATATATACCCCATGCAAACCAAAAAGCTAGGAGCTTGTGCTACTTCCAGCAGTATGGACATCAAGGAGGACGACTGCTTCGGAAGTGGTGATAACTGTTGCAGTCAAACAGGAGACATGCCAGCTGAACAATGCACGAGCTCAAGTGAGGAGGATAATATCACGTATGCCTGTGAAAATTCTCTACACGATGATAGATTCAATGCAGAGGTTTCTAGAGAATATTCCAATATGTCCGCTTGCTCATCAGAGCAGGTTTGCCTCAAAGAGGCAAGGATAATGCTGGAAAAACAGATTTCCAGCACATGCGAGCATATTCGGCCTGAAGGGTTGACATGCACATCTTGTGTGGTTGGTGATGCTATTGTTAACCCACCAAATGTACACCAACATACCTACAGGGAAGATATATCTCAGCAGCATTTTGTAGACAAGCGTTCGTCTGAGTTTGAATCATCCTTGGGGCATCGATTTCATGGTGCTGTTGGTGCGAACAAGCATGCTGCTGCAGGAGCAATAGCTGGGACAGTTGTCAGCATCTCTCTGCATCCAGTTGATACGGTGAAAACCATTATTCAAGCTAATAGTTCTGGACAAAGCTCATTCTACCACATACTAAGACGCACCCTTGTTGAGAGAGGTAATATTTTGGGTGTATTTGCAGTTTTGCACACACTGAGACGCTATCAATAGTTTTATCGTATTTCCATGTCCTTTTCCCTATTGTCAAACATTAATTACTACGTAGAATTTTTCATGCTTGGTAAATATTTCTCTACAGGTGTCTTAGGACTTTATGGAGGGCTTGCTAGCAAAATTGCTTGTTCTGCACCAATTTCAGCTATTTATACCTTAACTTACGAAATAGTAAAGGGATCTCTTCTTCCTACTTTGCCGAAGGTGATTTCAGTTTTAGTTTGCAATTGAGATCCAACTAGTGTAACATTCATACACACTTTAATCTTATACTATGTACATTGACATCTCTTCAGGACTACCATTCCATTGCTCATTGTGCTGCGGGTGGTTGTTCTAGTATTGCAACATCCTTTATTTTTACGCCAAGCGAATGCATAAAACAACAGATGCAAGTCGGTTCGCAGTATCAGAATTGCTGGTATTTAATTTCCATGCCTCTACTTTGGTTATTCATCCGTTTTCTTTCTTTATTTAGAAACTTCTTGTTTTTTGCTGATAAATAAGAGGACATGACAAAAACATACTCCCTCTGTCCCAAAATAAGTGTCGCTGATTTCGTACAACTTTGTACTAAGTTGTACTAAATCAGCGACACTTATTTTACAGAGGGAGTATTAATTTATCAGCCCTAGTTCTGCATCCTGACAATGACCTGCTATTTGTATTAAAAAATGACAATAACCTGCCTCCACGTTGCTGGTTGAATTTATTTGGCAACATTGCCCGCAGTTCACCATACTCTTCTTCACGTTCTAATAAGAGTTTCATGCCATCAGGAAGGCTTTAGTTGGATGTCTTCAAAGGGGTGGCATTGCTTCGTTATATGCTGGATGGGGGGCTGTTCTTTGCAGAAATATTCCACATTCTATAGTAAAGGTATCTTTACGAACAATTACAATTTACTCCCTAGTCCCAAATTTTAATTCTACATCTGCTTTGTTGTTTTATTTTGGTGTTCACTTAGTTTGGAATTTCCAGTTTTATGCCTACGAGAGTCTGAAGCAGTTTCTGTTGAATGCATCACCTGCTAATGCTAAACTCAATTCTGGCCAGACGGTTAGTTCCTGAACCTCAACTTGTTAAACCATCTTATTTATGTGTTTCATTATTTAATACCGAACCTGTACTGTTTGGCCTATTCCCATCACTAAATTCAGTTTTCCAATGATGCCACTTACCTTAGATATAAATGCTAATACTTCAGGTCGAGCATAATTCAACTACACATTCCGAATTTTAGTGTGGTAAACTCCCTTTTTTCTTTGCATTGCAGCTCATTTGTGGAGGTTTTGCAGGATCAACTGCTGCTCTGTTTACAAATCCATTCGATGTTGTGAAGACACGAGTACAGTTACAGGTGCAACACATGCTTATGCCACAAATTTAGTGAACCATTTTACTCAAGAAAAATCATGCTCATGCCACACCCCAGTTTGTATATATCAGCACAAGTAACTTGCAGTTAAAGTTTAGTCTGTTTTGGTTGGTTATTTATAATGGAAAAGCTCACGTCACTACATCAAACTCCTGCATAAAGTGCACTTTTCAACCCTGAACCCTAAAACCATCTAATTGCAATCTCAAACTGTCGAAACAGTATCCCATAATGACGTGGATGCCATTGTTTTGACTATATGACACCTAAAATTCCATTATGAGCAGATAATTCTGCAGTGAGTCGGCACTTACTATGAGATAGAGAAGCATTACCTAGAGTTCACGGCTCACTAAATGCCTTGAGGGCCAAGTCGTTTCTTGAAGGGGAAGGGAGTGCCTAGATCTGAGAATCAAATTGGGTTTGTTCAGATTGTTTCTATTTGTATTTTGGAGTAGGGAAGAAGGTTCTGACTAGCTAGGACCCATAGCCAAGTTCCAAACTGACCAATCTTGTTAGGAGGTACTGCCCAAGGAAAAGAAAATGTGACTTCTGGATCAGGAATAATAAATAAAATAAGAACCTGATAAAATTGTATACCGACACAACTTCTGGCATCACCAGTGGGATCCGAACCACATTTTTGTAGGCCGACTCCAGTTTTTCTTGGCAGAGGTAGTGTATCTTTTATTTAGCACATTTGTTTTTGTAGGGAGATTCCTTGTTCTGAAATAAATTCTATTTGGAGCTTCTTCCAATTGTTCTCCATATCACTCCATGAACAACCGCACACTATGGCAAACAAATAATCAAGAACAAAATTCATCATTTGGATAACAAATTTACAGCAATTATATTAGAAATGGATAAAAATTGTCACAAATGGATCAAAAACCAGAGTTGATACATGGCAGTGAGGTTGTGGACACGTGGCATCCACGACACCAAATACCATTTGCAAAACCACCAGAGGGCAGAAGGCGAAAAGTGGACTGTCTCATTAGTTCGAGGTTGTATTCCAATGACTTTAGAGTTCAAGACTGAAAATAAGCTTTTTCCAGAATCCAAGGTCAAAAAATGGAAACTGGACCTTTTATATATTTCATTATAATGCTTAGATCTTTTGTTTTTCCTATCACTTCTGATGGCTTGTTTACCTTCAATTCTTCAAATCAAAAGTAGACTAATAGTTGCTGCAGGACTAATTCTGAATTGATTCATGTTCATTAGGCACTCAGCCCTGTTAGAAAGTATGAAGGGGTTCTTCAGGCCCTTACGCACATTTTTGAGCAAGAAGGGTTGCGAGGTCTTTACAGGTACAATCATTTATACACGATACTACAGACTTACCATGTTACTGGATGCAAATTCACACTCCTCCACGTCATTCTTACTGCAAGCATGCAAATTATCGTTCAACATCTTTGTTTCCAGGGGTTTAAGTCCAAGGCTGCTCATGTATGTATCCCAAGGGGCGCTATTTTTTACGTCCTATGAGTTTCTCAAAACAATTATGTTTCCTGAACAAGAGCTTCAGGCAAACAACGTCTGATGGTAGAAGCTTAGAAGGGAAGGGCTCGTTGCAGCCCCGGTGGAATTTCCGGGTCGATACCATGAGCTAAGTAATGAGTTGTTGTATTGTGGTTACAAACCATCCTTCAGAGGTCTTGTAACAAACTAGTGTACATCATTTTTGGATACATAGGCATTAGGCAACCACACATGGTATTAGCCCTTTTCTGGCAGATTGAAACACAACATGTAGGCAAGAGGAATTTTGTATCATGAGCAAACTTGAGATGTAGATTTCCTTGCGGGAGGACATGTGAATATGAGTGTATCCTGGTTTTGTGTTCTTACATGGGAGAAAAAGGTGCCACTGAATTGTTAACGCTAATACTTCATGTGTGCTGGAAGGAAGAGAGCTTGGGGCCACGGAGGAGGTTATGTAGAAGGAGGGGATCACAAGGAGGTTTAGGCCTTGTTTGGTAGTAGTGGATTTGAGAGGTTTGGGGAGGAGGGGATTTCAGGGGATTTGGTGAATCCCCCTCTTCCACCCAATCCCCTCAGATCCCCTTGAAAACTCAAATCCCCTTCCAGCCACAATCCCCTCCATATAAAACACTGTTTGGTAGGGAGGGATTGCCATATTGAGTTAAAATGGTGTAAAACAGTTAAAAATCCAATCTTTACATGTTAAATAGCTACATAGCTAGACACACTTGCTATAAAGTTGTAAATGTCAAATACTAAAAAAATGTGAAAACAGTTCTTCACATCAACATCATAATCTTGCTTGACTTGGAATCAACTTATCACAGCAAAATATCAGTCACATCATAACAACATGATCATGGAACCAATAATATCTTCATAGCAACATGATCTTTCACAACACCAAACATAATGGAATACAGGGTACTTGTCACAACCAATTATATTTTTACAGACCAAGCCAGGATGAGAATGATGTTGTCATACATATGAATTGTTCTTACAATGTCATGATCATTGAGTTTTTGAATGGGCAAAAGTTTGTCCAGCTTACTGCTCTAGTCGCCTGAGAACCTGATAAAACAAAAGAGGATGAGCTTTTTAAATAGGCCAACAAGTCAGACAAATGACTAGTACAAGAAAGCTAGATAGGCCAACCTATGTTCTAGTACTCTGTACTCACAAGAAAGCTAAATGGCAATCTATGACTAGTCTCAGAGCAGAATACTACTTCCTCCGTCCGAAAATACTTGTCATCAAAATGGACAAAAAAGGATGTAGTATTCAAAGGATGTAGTATTCTATAACTAAAATACATCTAGATACATCCCTTTTTATTCATTTTGATGACAAGTATTTCCGGACGGATGGAGTAAAATTTAAAAGTATGAGCGAAAAGAAACTAACAACTTAGATCAACGCAGCGGTTAAGTTCAATCATAAGAAACATATATGGAGAAGAAAACCGACATGCATGGAAGAACTTCTCCAGATCATGCTACAGAACGGTCCAGTTACATCATGTTGGATCGGTATGCTAATGAGAAGATAACTAACTAACCTTGGCATTATATATGAATACATCTTGTGTGGATTGCTTCAACAAATTTGACAGCTATTACATATAGAGCTTCTTACTACGAAAGAACTGAGATAACTTATTCGCATATAGCTTTGCATGAACAGTAATGTAATGCCAAGTACCAGAAATATTCAGTGTTCAGTCCAACTAGTTAGCTACAGCCTAAGTATGTCATGTTAATAGGAACAAGGTAGCTCTACCACTGGTTGTCAAGGGAAAACATCATCCTTCTTTAATGACACATTTAAACACCTATAAACAACGGTAAGAAAGCAAAGCATATAATTTCGTTCAGAAGGATATGCACAAAGATAATGCAAGACTCTGGGCTGGTAGTATGCTGAGCAACAAAGGCAAAGTATTTCTCGAAAAAAGTGCTACATGCAAAGGAATGACTTTCTGGAGAAGAATGAAAAGAAAAAGTAAATGTCAACTACAAGCCTAGAGATATTAACTAGGCTAAGATATTACACTGTTGTATTTGATAGAGAAGAATAGCGAACAGAAAATGTTAATGCATAGAAATTAAACTATGAACCAAAATAACATCCCAGCCCATGACACTAGGGAACAATAACAACAATCAGTGCGCCACATCCATGGATTCGGTAAATAATAGCTGCCTCACAACGACATTGGACATTACTAGAAGAATCACACATTATTAACAGGTAGCATGCTCTAAATCTTGACAAAAATAAATTCAGTTCAATGGAAATAGACCAAGTTAGCTAGCTAGCCAGATAATAAATCGATGACAGAAATAAGAACCAATCTGTATATATCCGAATTTAGGCGTGACAACCGGATCCCAAGATGGAGGCAACTCGTCCACCCCAACAAGAATCCAAGCAGCAGGCCTCTGTCAAAATAAGAACATACCAGCAGCATGTAAGATGACACACAATCATTCATATATACTATAGAAACAAGCATCCCTACTACATTGTTCCACCAACACTCACGGAGAATTAGCCAAAAGTTACATCTTACCGGGGAAAAGGCCAGCTCTTCGGTCGGGGTTAAGGAGGCTGATGGTGGTGGAGCGTGGAAGAGGCTGCAAGGTCCATGGAGGGAGAACAAGTTAGCAAGGTCCATGGAGGGAGAACAAGTTAGAAATATCCCAGGTTCAGGAAAACAGGGCACAAGCAATCGTAAAATAATTTATTTGCACTGGATTAGCATTTCTTTGTAGAACAACCAATCACTAGAATGTAAGAAACATTGCCAAACATCTAAACCATATGCGTACAGTACTCCAATCACTAGAATGGAAGAACTGCAGCATCCGTGGGTTCTAATAAATCTGCTCAAGTACATTAGTGGTGTGATGTCTTGGGGTGGCCCCTGACATGTCATATCGTACAATCCATGGGAAGCCATCGTGCGCATGTCATTCAGCAAAATGCCGTCCGTGAATGACTTTCGTAGATATATGTCACCAGTGCTTAACATAATTAGTTAATTGATATACCAGGTCTAACACAAAGAAATTGCATGACTCACTCACAACAATCTGGATGCAACTCCTCACAATTCCCCTTCAAAAGTCTATATATAACAAGTCAGAAGGGTAAGCAGTCATACAAGACACACAAACACATCTTATATAGCAAGCAGCAGCCAACAAGAATGCATATATACACATATCATCCCTCTAGCTGTGTGCATCCTAGAGAAGTTCAGTTTCAGTTATACTATCAATGGCCATACGTGAATCGAGATAGAGGGCATAATGTAGCCAAGGATGACTTGTCGGGTATCTGCATGTGTAACGCCCGGGTAATCACGCTACAGTAATTTCCTGCTAATGATGCCACGTCATCATGTTACTGTTGATAGCATCACGCTAATCGAAAACCCCGTTCGAAATAAGAACCCGAAAAAGAAATAAACAAAATAAGTTTTCAAAATGGTAATTAAAAATGTTCGGGCGGTGCTAAATATTACAAGATCAATTATGGACTAGTTATTACAATTTCTAAAATTGCCTAAGTATTTTAAATAAAGTAAAACAGAAAAGGAATAATTAAATAAAAGAAAAGGAAAAGCAAACAACAAAATAAAATAAAAACTAACCTAACCTAACCTACTGGGCCTCGGCCCACTACCACCTAAACTACATATAACCCCACCCCTCGGTGGGATATTTTTCCCCACCGACACTTCCCACAAAATATCCCCTACCCCCCTCGCTCTCCCTCGACTGGATCGGGGGGAGACCCCATCGGCCCCCGACGCCGCTCGCCGCTCGCCGCTGAACGCCGCCGCCCGGAGTCCCCCGCCGCTGGAGCCACGCCACCGGACTGCTCCCTCTACGTCGTCGTCGTCCGCGACCGCCGCCCCGTTCCCCCGCTGCCAAGACCTCTCCTCTCCCCTCGTGAGCGCTCCCCTCCTTCCCCTATTCTCTCCAGCACGGTGCCCCGTTCGTGCCCGTCCACGGCCGGCCCTCCCCCCCACCGGCGCCCCGTCGAGCCCGTGCGCACCCGGCCGCGCCCGCGCCTCCCTCCCGTCGGCGCCCGCTCGCCGTGGCCGCAGCCCC
>LR738714.1:464830293-464875997 GCA_902687465.1 Secale cereale
ACCGGCCGCGTACGCAACGTGCAGGTGTGCGTTGGGCGATGGGCCCGGACCCCTGCGCGCCTAGGACTTAGACCGGCGTGCTGACCTCTCTGCTGTGCTTAGGTAGGGCTGCGACGTGTTGATCTTCCGAGGCCGGGCATGACCCTGGAAAGTGTGTCCGGCCAAATGGGATCAAGCGTGCTGGGTTATGTGGTGCACCCCTACAGGGAAGTTAATCTATTCGAATAGCCGTGTCCCTCGGTAAAAGGACGACCCGGAGTTGTATTCCGACCTCATGATAACTAGAACCGGACACTTGATAAAACACACCCAGATGAGTTCCAGATATAACTCGGTGGTTGCTCTCTCACAGGGTGATGTGCGGGAGAATCGCCGAGTAGGATTATGCTATTCGATGTTACTTGGTGAACTTACCATCTATTCTCTTCTACTGCTGCAAGATGGAGGCTGCCAGAAGCGTAGTCTTCGTTCGGATTAGCTATCCCCCTCTTATTCCCGCTTGATGCAGTTCAGTCCACCGATATTACCCATATCATTGTTACTATTGCATATGTAGTATAGATCCTTGCTTGCGAGTACTTTGGATGAGTACTCACGGTTGCTTTGCTCCCCCTTTTCCCCCTTCCGTACCTTCTCCTCGGATGATGCAACCAGATGGTGGAGCCCAGGAGCCAGACGCCACCTACGACGACTCCTACGACACCGGAGGTGCCTACTACTACGTTCAGTCTGCCGACGACGACCAGGAGTAGTTAGGAGGATCCCAGGCAGGAGGCCTGCTCCTCTTTCGATCTGTATCCCAGTTTGTGCTAGCCATCTTATGGCACCTTGTTTATCTTTATGTCTGTACTCAGATATTTGTTGCTTCCGCTGACTTGTCTATGATCGAGCACTTGTATTCGAGCCCTCGAGGCCCCTGGCTTGTAATATGAAGCTTGTATGACTTATTTTACTTTTAGAGTTGTGTTGTGATATCTACCAGTGAGTCCCTGATCTTGGCCATACACATTTGCGTGCATGATTAGTGTACGGACAAATCAGGGGCGTCACAAGTTGGTATCAGAGCCGACTGCCTGTAGGAATCCCCCTTCCACACTCCTTGGCCGAAGTCGAGTCTAGACATTGCAAAACTTTTACTAACATGGCTGTGTGGCTTACGGGCCCACGTCGCCATTTGGGTGGTACTAGATTCTTTTACTCCTCGATCTATACTCCGGGATTCTAAACACTCTCCTATTTCGGGTAAAATGATTTTACTAACTCTGACATTAGGATCCCCGAGACCCCTCACCCCAAAGTTGGATTAGCCATAGTTATTGCTTAGACTAGAATTTTGCATAATCCCCACATTGTCATTTGACTCCTTTGAAACATCTTTGTTTTCAGATGGAACCCACGAGGCAGGTCGTGCGCCACACGCAGGCCTTTGGTGCCTCGGGATCACCTACTGTGCTAGTTGAGATGATGACCTATCTGGGTTATCGCTGGCACCCTGAGTATACCGTGTACGAGCAGTACCAGGACTTTAACCAGGAGCAGTATCGTGCCATCGTCTGCCTCTACTCACGAGCAGATTACTCCTCAACTGTGCTGCTGAAAGTGCAACTAATCCCCGGGTGGTTTTGGTAATTAATAACAACATATATATCATTGAACTAATATTTACTTGAGAATCATTTCAGAGAAGTTCGATGATATGGGTATGGAAATGTCTGAAGAAGTGGACCCCTCAAAATGCTAAGACAAGCATTGGCAAAAGCTCAAGACTCTATTTTTGGTTTAGTGATCAAAGATCACATTGAGTCCATAGGAAAAGCCAATACTATTAAAAGGGGATGAGGTTGTGTTAATGATCTGGTTGCTCAAGTGCTTGGTGATCTAGCTCCCTCAACTATCAGCACTCTTCACTACTTAACACACTCATAAGTAATCTCGGACAAACCGATTCTGCAAACTCAGTCCCACCAAGATGAACCACCTCAGTTATTCTTCCAAACCCTAATTTCTCGGTCCATCCGATTTTGAGTTTCGGTCTCACCGAAAATGGACTGCCAACCTTCTGTAACCAATTGACATCATTTCGGAATATCCGAGTTGTTAATTTCGGTCCCACCGAGATGGCAAGCTCCAACCTTTGACTCACTTCGGACACACCGAGATGGTATTTTCGGTCCCACCGAAAATCCCAACGTTCACTATATTTGAACTGTCGGTCTGACCGAGTTTTCACTTCGGTCTCACCGAGATTGGTCAAATGTGTGTGTAACGGTTGGATTTTGTGTGGAGGCTATATATACCCCTCCACCCCCTCTTCATTCGTGAAGAGAGCCATCAGAAAGTCTATCACTCCTACCATACACTTTCTGAGAAGAGAACCACCTACCCTTGTGTTGAGATCAAGCCATTCCATTCCTACCATATGAAACTTGATTTCTAGCCTTCCCAAGTTGCTTTCCACTCAATCCTTTCTTCCACCACAGCCATATCAGTGAGGAGAGTTGAGTGTTGGGGAGATTATCATTTGAAGCACAAGAGCAAGGAGTTCATCATCATCAACACCATCTATTACCTTTTGGAGGGTGGTGCCTCCTAGATTGGTTAGGTGTCGCTTGGGAGCCTCCGTCTTTGAGATGTGGAGTTGAACCAAGAAGTTTGTAAGGGCAAGGAGATCGCCTACTTCATGAAGATCTACCCCGAGTAAGGCTAGTCCTCCGTGGGCGTAGGCCATGATGGAATAGACAAGGTTGCTTCTTCGTGGACCCTTCGTGGGTGGAGCCCTCCGTGGACTCGCGCAGCCGTTACCCTCCGTGGGTTGAAGTCTCCATCAACGTGGATGTACGATAGCACCACCTATCGGAACCACGACACAAATCTTCGTGTCACCAAACTGCGTTTGATCTTCTCCACCTCTCTCTTACATGTGCAATTTACTTTCCGCTGCTATTACTCTAGAATTGCATGTGTAGGGTGATACTTGAATTGATCTTAATTGTGAAACTGCCAAAAACTTTGCATGATCAAAAGGCAGATTTTTTATATTGTCAAGTAGTCTAATCACCCCCCCCCTCTAGACATACTTTCGATCCTACAAGTGGTATCAGAGCTTTGGTCTCCATTGTTTTGGTTTCCATTGCATTGGACTCCATAAGCTTGGTTTCACAACCTAGGAGAGTATGGCGTCTAGTGAGGGTAATTATCGTAGAGGTCCTTACTTTGATGGTACAAATTTTGCTAGTTGGAAGCATAAAATGAAAATGCATATTCTTGGTCATAACCCAGCCGCATAGGGCATTATTTGTGTTGGTATGCAAGGTGATTTCTTTGAAGAAGGAAAAGTTCCGGATCGCGAAGCTACACCGGAAGAGTTGCGGATGTTGCAAAACAATGCTCAAGCTTGTGACATTCTCTTCAATGCTTTGTGTCCCGAAGAGTTCAACAAAATCAGCCGTCTTGAGAATGCTAAAGAGATTTGGGATACTTTGGTTGAAATGCACGAAGGTACTGAATCTGTGAAGGAATCAAAGCTAGATATTCTTCAAGGTCAACATGACAAGTTCAAGATGAAGGATGGTGAAGGAGTCGCTGAAATGTACTCTAGGCTTGCTCTCATCACAAATGAGATTGCCGGCTTAGGAAGCGAAGAAATGACCGACCGATTCATCATTAAGAAGATTCTCAGAGCTTTGGATGGAAAGTATGACACCGTGTGCACTTTGATCCAAATGATGCCAAACTACAAGACCCTCAAGCCAACTGAAGTCATTGGAAGAATTGTTGCTCATGAGATGACACTTAAGGATAAGGAAGAGCTTCACAATAAGTCAAGTGGTGCTTACAAAGCTACAAGTGATGCTCCTACTACCTCAAGTGACAAGCTAATTTCCAATGAAGAGATAAGCCTAATGGTCAAGAACTTCAACAAGTTCTACAAGAATAGAGGCAAAGAAAGAAGCTCAAAGTCTAGATCATATGATGAAAAGAGATCTTCTAGTCGTGATCGAAACTGCTACAATTGTGGAAGACCCGGACACTTCTCAAATGAGTGTACGGCTCCCCACAAGAGAAGAGAAGAATCTCCAAGAAGAAGAGCAAGAGATGAGTCACCTCGGAGAGAGAGAAGGAGTAGAGATGATCGTTATGAACGAAGACCCTCTCGGAGAAGCAAGGATTCGGAGAGGAAAGACAAGTCATCAAGAAGCTACACAAGAAGAAGACATCAAGCTCATGTAGGTGAATGGGTCTCCGGCTCCGACTCCGACAATAATTCCGATGGAAGCTATCACTCCGACTCCGACTATAGTCAAGATGAAGGTGTTTCCGGACTTGCACTCGTATCCTCCAACTCCAACTCCTACGACTTATTTGATTCACCAAATGAGGGAATTGGAAGATGCTTCATGGCTAAAGGCCCCAAGGTAACACACCCTGAATTCATTGACTTTGATAGTGATGAGGATGACTTACTTCGTGAAGATGAGCTCTTGCATGATAAATCTAGTGAGCTTAGTAATGATGAAAATGCTAGTAGTCTTTATAGTCGAGAAGAGTCAAATGACAATGCTATGAAGGAGATTGAGCATCTAACTAAAGAACTAAACACTCTTAAGTTAGCTCATGAAACAACTCAAGAAGATCATAGAGAGCTCCTAAGATCTCATGAGAAGCTACGCTTCGAGAAGCTCACTCTAGAGCAAGAACATGAGTTTCTAAAAGCGATCAATGACGATCTTCGAAAGAAGAGTTCTTCATATCTTGCCAAACGACTTCTCTTGTCTAATTTCTTGCCACCTATTAAGACTAAGCATGACAAGCATAAGAAAAATTCTTCCTCTAGTAGTAACAATAACAATGTTAAATCCAATATTGTTGCTTCTAGTAGTTCTCTTGATTCCACTAACAATGTTTCAAGCCAAGTTACACTTGAGCAAGAAAATAGCTTATTGAAGGAAATCATAGAGAAAGGTGTCTACAAGAGTCTTGCCGGAAGCAAGAACTTTGAGGAGATTGTTCGCAAACAAGGAAGACACCGAAAGAATCAAGGGATTGGTTTTGAGCGAAAGTTCAACGCCGAAGGTGTTGAGTGGGAAGAAGGTCAATACCCTACTTCACAGTTTGTTTCACAAAAGGAGAAGTATGATCCTACTTCTTCCAATGTGGAACAAGCTCAAGATGACCTTCCACCACAAGACCACAAGCTAAAGGCCAAGGACAAGCTTCAAGAGGAGATTGATGCATTCATTGAAGCACCTCAAGCCATGGTCAAGTGGGTTCCCAAGGACACATCAAGTTCTACTGCGTCAAGCTCAACTACAACACCAAGGATTCCCATCAAGATGATGTGGATCCCAAAGAAGAAGAACTAGAAGGTTCTTGAGGGTGACTCCGCCAACAAACTTCACTCATATTCATTTTGGCAAGAACTTGTGCAATCAACTTCCACATCATGCACTAGTTCATGGAGTCACAAACCCTCTTGTTGGTAAGTCAAGGGACAAGGTAATCATTGCTTTCATGGACATCATATTTTGTGAACTTCAATCTATGTCTATGGATATTCTTGTTTGTTCCTTGTGGGACTAACCCATGTAGGTATTGAAAGTGCCCTAATCCAAAGGATAGCTCCCAACTCTTGATGATCTACATCAACATTGAGCATCCACATCTTCAACATCTACATGAAGTCTTCTACGACAACCCAAGGTTAGTTTGACCCTTTAAAAGGGGTTCTCACATCTAGGGGGAGCTTTGCTCTAAAAATTGAGCTAAAGCATCTCCAAATGATGTGAACACATAAATGCTTTATGTAAAAGTGGTAACCCCACTTGTGCTTAAACGATGAGTATGACCTATGATCAAATGTTCTCATTTGGCTCCTAAGTCAATATACTCATATATAGATGACCTAGTCATCGACAAATTGTGTGCTAGTAACTAGAATGTTGGTTGTGCATGTTTGACACATATTTCAGTTGCTATCTTATTGTGTGAGCATGTTGAATGCATGATTTTATCCATTCAAGGACATCCATTTGTTGTTTTGATTGTTTTGATTTTTCTGGCCAAATGGATGGACAAGAATGCCTAAGCACCTTCCCTAGCTATCTATGCTTTCTTGTCTCAAATTCTCTTCATGCTCATATCACAACTTTGAACAAGTCTTTTTCGGACAGTCCGAGTGAGGAGCACTCGGAGCCACCGATTCGTCTAAGGCTGACTTCCAAAACCTTCTAAGTCCATTTCGGTCTGACCGGCTTCTCAATCTCGGTCCAACCGAAACGCTTAGACTGATCTAGGTTTCATCTCGGTGAAACCGAGTTCAAAATCTCGGTCTGACCGATATGCGTAACTGCACAGCAGTTATACATCTCGGTGACACCGAGTTTTTCAACTCGGTCCCACCGACAGCATGGGGTTATATATACCTGAGGGCTGCGCGCGATTTAACTCTTCAAACCGTTCGCCCCCAAGACCCCTGCTGCCGTCGCCCTGGTCTACGGATCGTCGCCGTCGTCGCCTGTGCGCCCTCGCCGCAGGTCTCCGCCGCCGTCAACGGTAATCATCTCCACCGTTGCCGCCGTAGAGGGACTCCACCAAGTTAGGGTGTGTCCCGATCCCTTTCGTGCTCCCCATCTGATTCTTGCACGATAGGCTTGCCATGATTCAATCCACGTTTGAGATATTCCCTATACATTAGTTCAGATCCTCTAGTTTCGAGCAAAATTCTTAGGTTTAGGTTTCCACGGAACGCATCTCGGTGAAGCCGATTTTGAAACTCGGAATGACCGATTTGGCCTCTGGCCATTGCACTGCATCATTCGGTTTAACCGAGTTGTGCAAATCGGAATGACCGAAACGTAGTTTCAGTGAAACCCTAAGTTATCGGTAGGACCGAAACCCATTTCGGTCTGACCGAAAGTGGTGTGTAGGTTTCTGTTGAAAACTTCGGTTTCACCGAAACTTAAAATCGGTTTGACCGAAATACATTCTGTGAAAACTCAAAACTAAGTTTTGAACTCATTTTTTTTGCAAAAACCTCTGCAGTTGTGATAACTCTTCTACTCTGCCTATACCTTATCTTTTCATAGGTTTTCAGCCATGTCAGATGTCAGTGACAGCCAGAACAGGTCTGAGTCACCTTTTGCTGAGATTCCAGAGGCAGATACAAGTCCTGCTAGCAGCTCCAGTGATGATGGTGAGAGGAGCACCCCTAGTGGTTTGCCTCCTGCAGCCACCAGAACCAGGAAGAAGAGAACTTCTGATGATGAGGACTCTGACTTTGTTGCTGAGGAAGTTACCTCCAAGCCAAAGAGGAATGTGGTTGCCAAAGAGCACCAAGGGAAGCAGACAAGGAAAGGCACAAGCAAAGTAAAGCAGTCAGCAGTTGCAAAGAAGCTCAACTTGGAAGAGCCTGCTCCAAGCAAGGTGAAGAAGACTTCCAAAAGGAAGAGGGTAGTATATGCTGAACCTCAAGTTGATGCTGCAGAAGAAGAAGAAGAAGATGCACCCCAGCCTCCTCCTCAGAAAGCTAAGTTCATGGGTGATGCTATTCGGGCTCAAGCCTCCTCTAAGCCCAAGAAGCCTGCTCAAGCCAAGGCAGCTCCAGCCAAGCCCAAGAGAACAACCAGAAGCATTCCAGCTTCTGAGAAGAACAAAGGTGAGATGCCACCGTCTGAATCAGATGAAGAGCATGTGTTGCTTAAGCTCCGTCCCAAGTTGCCACTCCACAATGATGCTCATCCTCAAGCTGAAGACATGAAGGCAAGGAAGGATAAAGGTCTCAGGCTATGGAGACAGTCTGATCCATATGCTGTAAGGAGAAGGACTGCTGTGGACCCCAGATTCCACACCAGAGAGCAGCAGGATTTCTATGAGACCGTGCTGATGGATAAGAAGCCCATTGTTGCTGACACCAGGTATGTTGACTGGAAGTATATTGACAGTGAAGAGCACCGGGACTTCTTTCCCCATGTGCATGAGAGCTTTACTGCATGTGGAGTTGCTGATTTTGTGGGTCAAGAACTGACAGCTTGGAATGACGAGATGATCATGCAGTTCTACGCCACAGCCCACTTCTATCCTGATGGCAAGATCACCTGGATGACTGAAGGTCAAAGGTTTTCTTCGACTGTTGAAGAATGGGCAGAACTTCTGAACGCTCCAGTGCAGAGAGAGGACGACATTGATGTCTATGGGATTCCTAAGAAGAGTCATGATTCCATGAAGAACATGTACAAGGAGATACCCGCTGCTGATTTGGAAGGATGGAAGCTTGGCTCAGTGTACTATCTCCAGGCAGGTCTGACCACCACTAACACTATTCTGAGGCATACATTAATGCCTAAGTCTGGAGACCACCGCATGATTCGAGGCTATTCTATCAACATGCTGCACATTCTCGATGAGAAGGCACCTTTCAAGGTGATGGACTTGATGGTAGAGACCATTAAGAGGACTGCAGCTGACCAGAAGAGGTCGTGTGGGTTTGCCCCGCAGATTCAGATGCTCATCAACGCCAAGTTTGGCACGGGCAAATTCATGTTGGATAGGAAGCACTTGCCACTGCAGCCAGAGCATGAGGACAACGTAGTTGTGATGGATGAAGAGGATCCTACCTCAGTTGAAGGACAGGCCAAAATCGAAGCTGCGAAGAAGGCTAAAGCTGACAAAGAGGCAGCAGCAGCAGCAGCTAAGCCAAAGAGCTTTGGAGAACAAATTCTTGAAGCTACCCAAAGGATTGAACAACGCCTGGCCAGCATTGAGCAATCTCAGGAGAGCCTAGAGAGGATTGTTGAGGACAAGATCCACGCTCTGGACGTGAAGCTGACTGAGATTCAGGTGTCTGTCAACAAGCTTGAGGCAGACATGGAGGAGACAAGGCAGGAGAGAGCAGAGCTTATGCAGGATGATCTAGTCCAGGACTCTCATCGCCAGACTGCTCCGGTTCCCAGAGGATCCAGATCTGCAGCTATCCCAGTGACTGACTCCAGGGCTACCACTTCAGCACCAGCTACAGCTCCAGCAGTTGCTCCAGCTCCAGCATCCACTCCTCCAGCGCAGACATCAGCAGAAGTCTTCGCCGATGCAGCTATCTCTACACCGACATCTACCCAGACGGGAGCCGCCAGCAGAGCCCGCAGTGACGCTTAGCTCTATACCTTTTCGAACTTTTTGGTAACTTGTTGCCAAAGGGGGAGAAATTGTTATAGATCATAGGGCTTCGAGAGAGAGAGTGCTCTTTCGTCTTTCGTTCTTTTGCCGGTTTCTTTGAGATACATTGGTTTCTTTTGGTCTTTCGAAACTTTAAGTGTGCTTGCTACTACGTTTGATGCTACCTTAATGAGTGCTTAGTCATACTATGCTTTAATGTGTGCTTAATGCTTATCATATGCTATTCCTTATTGTATGGCCATTTACTCTTGTCTTGGTGATTGAGTGCATGTTATTCATTCTTATCATTTTGTGCGCTCCACCAAGATGTATGTGACATGGAAGAGTGACCCATAATCCTAAACGATTGTGCATTTGCATTCAAACGCAAATTTTAAATAATGCACAAATTTAGGGGGAGCTCTTGTTTATCACATACTTCTCAAAGCGACGATATTATTCATTGATTATATCCTCTGTCGAAGCTTTGATCTATATGTTGTCATCAATTACCAAAAAGGGGGAGATTGAAAGTGCAACTAGTCCCCGGGTGGTTTTGGTAATTAATAACAACATATATATCATTGAACTAATATTTACTTGAGAATCATTTCAGAGAAGTTCGATGATATGGGTATGGAAATGTCTGAAGAAGTGGACCCCTCAAAATGCTAAGACAAGCATTGGCAAAAGCTCAAGACTCTATTTTTGGTTTAGTGATCAAAGATCACATTGAGTCCATAGGAAAAGCCAATACTATTAAAAGGGGATGAGGTTGTGTTAATGATCTGGTTGCTCAAGTGCTTGGTGATCTAGCTCCCTCAACTATCAGCACTCTTCACTACTTAACACACTCATAAGTAATCTCGGACAAACCGATTCTGCAAACTCAGTCCCATCGAGATGAACCACCTCAGTTATTCTTCCAAACCCTAATTTCTCGGTCCATCCGATTTTGAGTTTCGGTCTCACCGAAAATGGACTGCCAACCTTCTGTAACCAATTGACATCATTTCGGAATATCCGAGTTGTTAATTTCGGTCCCACCGAGATGGCAAGCTCCAACCTTTGACTCACTTCGGACACACCGAGATGGTATTTTCGGTCCCACCGAAAATCCCAACGTTCACTATATTTGAACTGTCGGTCTGACCGAGTTTTCACTTCGGTCTCACCGAGATTGGTCAAATGTGTGTGTAACGGTTGGATTTTGTGTGGAGGCTATATATACCCCTCCACCCCCTCTTCATTCGTGAAGAGAGCCATCAGAAAGTCTATCACTCCTACCATACACTTTCTGAGAAGAGAACCACCTACCCTTGTGTTGAGATCAAGCCATTCCATTCCTACCATATGAAACTTGATTTCTAGCCTTCCCAAGTTGCTTTCCACTCAATCCTTTCTTCCACCACAGCCATATCAGTGAGGAGAGTTGAGTGTTGGGGAGATTATCATTTGAAGCACAAGAGCAAGGAGTTCATCATCATCAACACCATCTATTACCTTTTGGAGGGTGGTGCCTCCTAGATTGGTTAGGTGTCGCTTGGGAGCCTCCGTCTTTGAGATGTGGAGTTGAACCAAGAAGTTTGTAAGGGCAAGGAGATCGCCTACTTCGTGAAGATCTACCCCGAGTAAGGCTAGTCCTCCGTGGGCGTAGGCCATGATGGAATAGACAAGGTTGCTTCTTCGTGGACCCTTCGTGGGTGGAGCCCTCCGTGGACTCGCGCAGCCGTTACCCTCCGTGGGTTGAAGTCTCCATCAACGTGGATGTACGATAGCACCACCTATCGGAACCACGACAAAAATCTTCGTGTCACCAAACTGCGTTTGATCTTCTCCACCTCTCTCTTACATGTGCAATTTACTTTCCGCTGCTATTACTCTAGAATTGCATGTGTAGGGTGATACTTGAATTGATCTTAATTGTGAAACTGCCAAAAACTTTGCATGATCAAAAGGCAGATTTTTTTATATTGTCAAGTAGTCTAATCACCCCCCCTCTAGACATACTTTCGATCCTACAGCTGCACACCGCTCATGGTGTTGGAGTGACCGTCGATATGGCAGTTCACGATGCTGCTTACGCTGCCCTGACACGCCTTCATGGAGAGTATCGGGCGTTGGACACTTCCCCTTTCAGGCACGTTGCTATCGCCTCCGACGATGGAGCGGAGGGATACTACACTGCTGCCTACTCCACCCTCACCCGTGAGCCCTTCCATCATCGGAACCTTGTTCTGCATGCTGATGGGCTGGATTGAGCTAACCGAGCTCTTCGCCACGAGTTGTACACCACCCGTCAGCACCTGTGCCGCGCCTTGACGCTGTTGCACCCCTTTGTCCTATCTGGACAGCTGTCTCCTACTGTGCTCTACCCAGCTAGGACCGTGATGCCTCCTGGTGTCGGTTGGCCAGATGTGGGAGGCGACACTCCCGCACCTGGTCCTCTGTTGCCACGTGGACGTCGGGTCCTGCACCGGAGTATCCACGGCCCTCAGGTTGATGGCGTGGAGGACTTCTCGTTGCAGCACTGCCAGCTGTCAGGCTACCTTTACCTCCACAGTACCGCCTGGGACTGATGTAGTCTTGCTTACTAGTACTAGATGCATTCGCCGCGAGCCTGCGTGCCGCCTATGATGTCCTTAGTTATGTACTGAACTTGTGTACTGAACTCTATGCATGCACCCCTTTTGTAATATATGCCGACTACTATGTGGTATTTTATATGCTCCTTTCTTTATGCATGTTTCATTCATGAATGGTTCCTGTGTTTGCAAATTTCTCAATGCTGAACTACCCCTGTTATATATTAGCAGGATGGTTAGACCAGCTGGCCGTGGTGGCAATGCCCCACCACCGCCCGAATACATGGCCGGTATGATCCAACAGTTGGAGATGAACCGCCAGTTCATGGAGACTGTCATGGCTCAGTTCCCCCATCCCAACATGGGTCAGCAGCAAGGCGTAGTGACACTGAATGACTTTGCTCGCCTCAACCCGTCCGTCTACCGCAGCTCAACTCAGCCTCTTGATGCTGATGACTGGCTCCGTGACATTGCTTTTGAACTGGAGTCTGCTGGAGTTGCCGCTGCCAACTATGTCACCTTTGCGGCATACTATCTGAAGGGTCCAGCTGCTCAATGGTGGGACAGCCACAGGCGTACACTGCCTGCTGGAACAATCATCACTTGGCCGGAATTCCAAACTGCCTTCCGTGCCTGCTTCATTCCTTAGGGAATCATGGATAGGAAGAAGCGTGAGTTCCGCAACCTCACCCAGGGCAACAAGACTGTGGATGCTTATCAGCGGGAGTTTCTGGACTTATCCCGCTATGCTGAAGAAGACATTGCCACTGATGCTCGTAGACAGGAAAAGTTCCGTGACGGACTTCAGGCTGACATCAAGCTCGCACTGCTTGTGCATGACTTTGGAGATTTCGCCACCTTGGTGAACAAAGCCATCCAGGTTGAAACTGGTCTGCAGGAACACCACAGCACTATCAGGCGCAACCGTGAACCAAGCTCATCCTCGGGCCCTCCCTCACAGAAGCGTAGGGTCTGGATTCCCAACAATGTGTACCGTCCAGCTGCACCTGCTCCAAGGCAGTCTTATGCTGCACCTCGTCTGCCTCCACCACCTAGGCAGCCGAGACTTCCAGCTGCACCACTCCCAGCTCCTGCTTTTGGCCCCAATGATGGTCTGTGCTACAAGTGTGGTCAGCCAGGACACCTTGCCAGGAACTGCTTCCAGAATCAGAACCAGCTTGCACTGCCTACAGCTGGTCGTGGGAATAATCAGCCCCGCAACAACAATGCCAAGCCTTATGGCCGTGCTCAGGCCAACCACGTTGATCTCAACGAAGCTCAAGACCAACCTGCTATCGTGATGGGTACTCTCCTTGTTAATTCTGTACCTGCATCTGTTTTATTTGATTCAGGAGCATCGCATTCATTCATGTCAGAAGATTTTGCATATAAGCACGACATTAGATGTGATGAAATGAACACATCGGTAGTGGTAAAAACCCCTGCCGGCCAATGTCAAACCTCTATGGGTTGTCACGACGTTCCCGTTGAAATCGAAGGGTTGGAGTTCTATGCCTCTCCCATTATCCTGAAGTCGTCCAACATCGACCTCATTCTGGGAATGGATTGGCTAAAAGCCCATACTGCTTCTATAGTTTGCGCCACCAAGATAGTCCACCTGTTACACCCTTCCAATGAGATAGTAAGCTATCAAGCTTGTCTGGTTCAAAATGCTGAAGCACGTCTTTATGCATTGAATGCATTGAACGCTTCACAACTCGAGGGCATCGAAAACATTCCCATCGTGCGTGAGTTCCAGGACGTCTTTCCTGAGGAACTTCCAGGGATTCCCCCTGCTAGAGCTGTCGAGTTTATCATCGACTTGAAACCAGGCACCACTCCTATCGCCAAACGACCCTACAAGATGCCACCTCATGAACTCATTGAGCTTAAGGAGGAAATCGACAAATCTCTTGCTAGTGGTTTCATCCGCCCGAGTTGCTCTCCTTGGGGAGCACCTTCCCTCTTTGTCAGGAAGAAAGATGGGACAAATCGATTGGTCCAAGATTACCGTCCTATCAACCAAGCAACTATTCAGAACAAATATCCGCTTCCTCGGATCAATAATCTGTATGATCAACTGGCTGGTTCATCAGTGTTCTCTAAACTCGACTTGAGGTTGGGTTACCACCAGATCCGTGTTCGTGAAGAGGATATTCCAAAGATCGCCTTTGTAACTCGATATGGATCCTTCGAGTACACCGTCATGTCATTCGGCTTGACCAATGCTCCAGCTACATTCTCTCGCCTGATGAATTACATATTCATGGAATACCTCGACAAATTCGTCGTGGTTTATCTGGATGATATCCTTGTATTCTCCAAGAATAAGGAAGAACATGCTGAACATCTTCGCCTTGTACTGGAAAAGCTTCGAGAGCATCAACTTTATGCTAAGTTTTCCAAGTGCGAGTTCTGGCTTCCTAAAGTAACCTACCTTGGGCATGTCATCTCCAAAGATGGTATTGCCGTCAACCCTGAACGAGTTCAGGCCATTCTCGATTGGACTCTTCCGAAGAATGTCAAGCAAGTCAGAAGTTTTCTCGGTCTCGCCAGCTATTGCCGTCGATTCGTCGAGAACTTCTCCAAGATCGCCAAGCCTCTGACTGGTCTACTTCACAAGGGCGTTAAGTTCGAGTGGACAGACAAATGCCAGGAAAGTTTCCAGGCACTTAAGGACAAGCTGACTTCTGCTCCCGTGCTTGCTCCACCTGATACTAAGAAGGACTTCGTCATTTACTGCGACGCTTCTCGTCAAGGATTAGGCTGTGTCCTAATGCAAGAGCGCAGGGTAATTGCTTATGCCTCTCGTCAATTGCGTCCTCATGAAGAGAACTACCCAGTTCACGACCTTGAGCTTGCTGCTGTCATATATGCGCTAAAACAGTGGCGACATTACCTTCTCGGTAACCGTTGCGAGATATTCACCGACCACCAAAGTCTGAAGTACTTGTTTACTCAACCAGACCCGAACCTCCGTCAGCAGAGATGGATGGAGACCGTAGCAGATTTTGACTTGGGTATTTCCTATAGCCCGGGCAAGGCTAATGTGATGGCTGATGCCTTAAGCCGCAAGTCATATTCCAACCACCTCCAGGTTCACAAGGTTCAGTCCTCGCTCGTTGAAGAATTCAGAAGGCTGGACCTTCATATTGTTCCTCCTGGGGCACTCGCTCCCCCTCGTCCAGAATTTCAGAAGATGAATCTTCGTGTTGTTCCTCAGGGTTCTCTCAATACCCTGGTTGCTGAACCAGATCTCGTGGCCGCCATCAAGTGGATGCAGGAGGCGGACGACGAGGTCGAGAAGATTAAACACTATCTCAAAAGGGGAAAGCCCTCATTTTTCACTATTGCCGATGATGGCGCCTTATACTTCAAAGGCCGCCTAGTGGTACCATGTTCGAGAGAAAACGTGGACAAGACGCGGAATGGTATGAAAGAAGCTCATGATACACCTTTGTCTATTCATCCCGGTAGTACCAAAATGTACCAAGACATTCGTCAGAGATTCTGGTGGTCTAATATGAAGCAAGACATTGCTCGTTATGTTGCTGAGTGTGACGTTTGCCGTCGTATCAAAGCAGAACATCAAAGGCCTGCTGGAACTTTGCAACCTATCTCTATTCCCGAATGGAAATGGGACCATGTTGAAATGGACTTCGTCACTGGATTTCCCAAATCGCAGAGGGGTAATGATGCAATTCTTGTCGTCATTGACCGGCTTTCTAAAGTTGCACATTTTCTGGCAGTCAAAGAAACAATTACTGCTAGTCAGCTGGCAACTCTCTACATGTCCAGAATTGTTTCACTTCACGATATTCCACTGGTTATCAGTTCAGACCGTGGCAGTTTATTCACTTCAAGATTCTGGGCAAGTTTCCAAGAAGCTATGGGAACACATCTGTCATTCAGTACTGCCTTTCATCCTCAGTCGCAAGGGCAAGTTGAACGCGTCAACCAAGTTCTCGAAGACATGCTTCGAGCTTGTGTTATTTCCTTCGGCAAGAAATGGGAGGAATCTCTCCCGTATGCCGAGTTCTCTTATAATAATAGCTATCAAGCTAGTCTGAAGATGGCTCCCTTCGAGGTGTTATATGGACGTAAGTGCCGAACCCCTCTGAACTGGTCAGAAACTGGGGAACGTTCACTCTTCGGTCCGGATATTATTCAACACGCTGAAGAGCAAGTCCGCGTCATTCGCGAGAATCTGAAGACTGCTCAGTCTCGTCAGAAAAGTCAGTATGATCGTCATCATCAAGACATGGTCTATCAACCTGGCGAAAAGGCTTATCTTCGAGTTACACCAATGAAGGGTGCTCACCGCTTCGGGATCAAGGGCAAATTAGCTCCTCGCTATATTGGTCCTTTCACTATTCTGGAAAGGCGTGGAAAGGTGGCATATCAACTGGAGCTGCCACCGAACCTTTCTCAGGTTCACGATGTGTTCCACGTGTCTCAACTCCGCCGCTGCTTCAAGGACCCAGTCCGCGCAGTGGATCACGAAGTGCTCGAGTTGCAACAGGACCTCTCCTATAAAGAGCATCCGGTCCGCATTCTCGACCAAGCTGAACGTCGCACACGTCAGAAGGTGATCAAGTTCCTCAAAGTCCAGTGGTCGCATCACTCGGAAGACGAAGCCACTTGGGAACGCGAGGATCGTCTTCGTGAAGAATACCCCGCACTGTTTCCTTCTACCTCCTAAATCTCGGGACGAGATTTCTTGTAGTGGAGGAGATTTGTAACGCCCGGGTAATCACGCTACAGTAATTCCCTGCTAATGATGCCATGTCATCATGTTACTGTTGATAGCATCACGCTAATCGAAAACCCCGTTCGAAATAAGAACCCGAAAAAGAAATAAACAAAATAAGTTTTCAAAATGGTAATTAAAAATGTTCGGGCGGTGCTAAATATTACAAGATCAATTATGGACTAGTTATTACAATTTCTAAAATTGCCTAAGTATTTTAAATAAAGTAAAACAGAAAAGGAATAATTAAATAAAAGAAAAGGAAAAGCAAACAACAAAATAAAATAAAAACTAACCTAACCTAACCTACTGGGCCTCGGCCCACTACCACCTAAACTACATATAACCCCACCCCTCGGTGGGATATTTTTCCCCACCGACACTTCCCACAAAATATCCCCTACCCCCCTCGCTCTCCCTCGACTGGATCGGGGGGAGACCCCATCGGCCCCCGACGCCGCTCGCCGCTCGCCGCTGAACGCCGCCGCCCGGAGTCCCCCGCCGCTGGAGCCACGCCGCCGGACTGCTCCCTCTACGTCGTCGTCGTCCGCGACCGCCGCCCCGTTCCCCCGCTGCCAAGACCTCTCCTCTCCCCTCGTGAGCGCTCCCCTCCTTCCCCTATTCTCTCCAGCACGGTGCCCCGTTCGAGCCCGTCCACGGCCGGCCCTCCCCCCCACCGGCGCCCCGTCGAGCCCGTGCGCACCCGGCCGCGCCCGCGCCTCCCTCCCGTCGGCGCCCGCTCGCCGTGGCCGCAGCCCCCCCCGCTCGCGCGCTGCTCCGCGCCCGCGCGGCCCTCACTACCGCCGCTCCGGCCACCGGCGTTCGCCGCTCCGGCCACCGGCGTTCGCCGCGCCGCACCTGCCTCCGCCACCGCCGCCCGCTCCTCCCGCTCGCCTGGCACCTTCGCCACCGCGCCGCAGCCCCGCACCCGCGGCCCCTCCCCGCCTCCTCTGGCCGCTGGCCGCGCCTGCCGGCCGCACCGACCGGCCGCACCGCGGCGGCCTCGCCCTGCCACTCCGGCGCCGCGCCGGCGGCCTGCCTCCGCCCCGCCGCGCCGACGGCCTCGTCCCGCGCCACTGCGGGCGAGCGCTCGCTCGGGTCCGCCCGACGCGCCCGCACACCCGCCCCGTTTAGGCCCGTGGGCCACTGCCAGGGTGGACCCGCATCCCAGAAAAAAAGGGGTTTAAAAAAAATATATATTAAAATAATAATAATAATAAATAAATGAATAAATAAATACATTAATTAATTAACAAATTAATTAAGTTAATTAATCCTGTTTAATTAATCTAATTAACTAGTTAGATTAACTAAATAGTAATTAGATTAGTTAAACCCAGATTAGGCTTATCACAGAATGACACACGGGCCCCACTGGTCAGTTTGACCAATCAACCATGATGACGTCAGCATGATGGCATGCTGATGTCATATATTCTTTTTCGAATTAATTTAATTAATAATAAATACCAGAAATTAATAAAACCTTTAGAAAATCATATCTTTTAAACCGTAACTCGGAGGAAAATAATTTATATATGAAAGTTGCTCAGAATTTCGAGACGCATCCGAATACGCGGACCGTTCGTCCACCACACATCCCTAGCATACCGAACCCGCAACTTTCCCCCTCCGTTTCATCCGCCCGAAAACGCGAAGCACCGGGAATACTTTCCCGGATATTTTCCCCCTTCGTCAGTATCACCCGATACTGCGTTAGGGCACACTTAGCACCGTTACATGTCATGTCATGCATCGTCATGCATCTGTTTGCATTGTATTCACTGTTTCTTCCCCCTCTTCTCTCCGGTAGACTACGAGACCGACGCTGCTGCTGCCCCGATCGACTACGGTGTTGACGACCCCACTTTGGCTGCCGAGCTTCCAGGCAAGCCCCCCCTTTGATCACCAGATATTGCCTATTCTTCTCTCTACTGCTTGCAATAGAGTAGTGTAGCATGTTACTGCTTTCGATAATCCTATTCTGCTGCATAGCCTGTCATTGTTGCTACCACTGTTGATACTTTACCTGCAATCCTAAATGCTTAGTATAGGATGCTAGTATTCCATCAATGACCCTACACCCTTGTCCGTCTGCCCTGCTATTCTATCGGGCCGTGATCACTTGGGGGTGATCACGGGTATATATAACATACACATATACATGATACTTGATGTGACTAAAGTCGGGTCGGCTCGTTGAGTACCCGCGGTTGATTCACGGATTGGGGGCTGAAAGGACATACTTTCCCGACGGCCCTCTGTGTGGATCTTTGTGGCGGAGCGACAGGGCAGGTTGAGACACCTAGGAGACAGGTGGCCTGGCCCTGGTCGTTGTCCGCAGTTATTTCATAATAACACGCTTAACGAGTTTGGATATTTGATCTGAGTCTGGCCATTTGGTCTATACGCACTAACCAGCTACGTGGGAATAGTTATGGGTACTCGACGTCGTGGTATTAGCCGAAGCCTTCTTGACGTCAGCGACTTAGCGGCGCGCGCCGGGTTGGACCGCGTAACGCAACTTCCTTAGTAATGGAGGTTGCTAGGTCTGCTCACCGGCCGCGTACGCAACGTGCAGGTGTGCGTTGGGCGATGGGCCCGGACCCCTGCGCGCCTAGGACTTAGACCGGCGTGCTGACCTCTCTGCTGTGCTTAGGTAGGGCTGCGACGTGTTGATCTTCCGAGGCCGGGCATGACCCTGGAAAGTGTGTCCGCCAAATGGGATAAAGCGTGCTGGGTTATGTGGTGCACCCCTGCAGGGAAGTTAATCTATTCGAATAGCCGTGTCCCTCGGTAAAAGGACGACCCGGAGTTGTATTCCGACCTCATGATAACTAGAACCGGACACTTGATAAAACACACCCAGATGAGTTCCAGATATAACTCGGTGGTTGCTCTCTCACAGGGTGATGTGCGGGAGAATCGCCGAGTAGGATTATGCTATTCGATGTTACTTGGTGAACTTACCATCTATTCTCTTCTACTGCTGCAAGATGGAGGCTGCCAGAAGCGTAGTCTTCGTTCGGATTAGCTATCCCCCTCTTATTCCCGCTTGCTGCAGTTCAGTCCACCGATATTACCCATATCATTGTTACTATTGCATATGTAGTATAGATCCTTGCTTGCGAGTACTTTGGATGAGTACTCACGGTTGCTTTGCTCCCCCTTTTCCCCCTTCTGTACCTTCTTCTCGGATGATGCAACCAGATGGTGGAGCCCAGGAGCCAGACGCCACCTACGACGACTCCTACGACACCGGAGGTGCCTACTACTACGTTCAGTCTGCCGACGATGACCAGGAGTAGTTAGGAGGATCCCAGGCAGGAGGCCTGCTCCTCTTTCGATCTGTATCCCAGTTTGTGCTAGCCATCTTATGGCACCTTGTTTATCTTTATGTCTGTACTCAGATATTTGTTGCTTCCGCTGACTTGTCTATGATCGAGCACTTGTATTCGAGCCCTCGAGGCCCCTGGCTTGTAATATGAAGCTTGTATGACTTATTTTACTTTTAGAGTTGTGTTGTGATATCTACCAGTGAGTCCCTGATCTTGGCCGTACACATTTGCGTGCATGATTAGTGTACGGACAAATCGGGGGCGTCACAGCATGTATGCTTCATGGGAGGGTATAGGCTGATTGTGACATGGTCAGAGTGAGATGTGCCATTTAGGTGAGGCCCTCCAGGTTTGCAAACAATATTATATTACGCTCATGTTTATGCATATAGGAATCTTTGCCACCAACAAGCTAGATGTATGGATTAGTAAAAAAATGTCAGTGCAGCGACTAGCAAGTGGCATATCATATCACCACTCATTGGCATAGTGAGGTGTGTCAAGGATGAAAAGAGATGCAGTGGTACCTTTTAGCTAACTAGGCGACATGGAAATATACCCAAGCCATGAACCGAAGTTAATTTCCATACAATTGGTCCAAATCCAACAAGTTGCGTTCAGTTTTCCCAGTTGTAGCTAGAAGTTCAAAACCAACAAAACAAACAAGTAATCACCAATACCTTCTTGAACAACAAAACCCATAGAACAGCAAGTCCCATGCTGACTAAAATAGCAAACTAGTGTATGCAAGGATAACTGAATATCCCTGCCAAAACAAAGTATAACTGAATAGCATACATTAGTAAGCAAGGTGAATAGATGGGCTATTTCCCTTGCGTTCTGCCAGGGTAAGTAGGGACCGGAACCCTACAGGCAGAGATCTCCTGGTGTCTTTGATGAATCTCTATCTACTGTAGATTTGCAGGCGCATATCCAGCATGATATCTAGATGACCGATGGTCGGGGTGTGGAAGAAACCTAGATGACGGCGTGCTTGGCGAGCGAACTGGGGAGGACGAGGCGGCAGCCATGGCCGAGGAGTGGAAGAAACCTAGATGGCGAGGGGATAGGCGGAGAGGCGAGGCAAGGACTTACAACCGGGGGTATGCTGGAGGAGATACGATGACGTCTAGGCGGCGGGTGACGGAGTCTTGAGGAGTCGGGCGGCGACGACGCATTGAGCAGGCGGCGGCAGCGTCGTCCCCTGCGAATCCCCAAGTCCCTCCTCGAGGGCTGAAAACCACGTGGAAACAGGGTATCGGAGGGGGCTCGGAGGGGTTTGCGCCGTGGAATCCTCGCGAGTCAAACGGGCCTTCGGGGTTTCACGCGGTTTCTGGGCCACGCGAGGAATATCCATTGAAAATCCCCCCAACCCGCTTCTACCAAATGAGGCCTTAGGGTGCTTCAATCGCACTAGAACAAGTAGCTAGAGCTGTCTACGCTGAAAACAACTCTGGCCAGCTCATGCATGATAAAAAGAAAAAAACTCTAGCTAGTTCAGTTTTTTCCAAATGATAGGTGGCACACGTGTGGCACAAAGCAATCCAGCCCGAACGTTTTTTTATAACTAAAGTTGTCATCTGAAAAGATAAAACAAACAACAAAAACTGAATTACAACCAAAGTTGTCATCTGAAAAGGAAAAACAAAAAAAACTGAAACTTGCCATCTGAAAAAATTTGTCTTGCTTGACAACTAAATTTGTGATTCTCGCGTCACTAAACTTGCGCTAAAAAATGTTTGGAGTTGCTATGTGTGTCACTTATCAGGTTTTTTTCCCTTTTACTTTCCGGGCGTATATCTAGGTAGCTCCTCGTGGCTCCCCTGGGTCTGTGAGCGGCGACTCTCAGCGGGATCCGACGGTGCTCTGGGAGCGCGTGTGCCTGGCGTCCAGATGCGTAGCGGCGGAGCTCGGTGAAGGGTGGTGGAGCGCGGCTGCTGGTGCTCCAGTGTCGGGCGTGGCAGTGGGACGAGCGCTGGCCAGCACGATGGCACGCGTGTTGGGCATTGTCTGGTGGGTGTGTACTTAGTCCTTTGGTGGCGCTTGGGGATGGGTCGCCAGGCCTTGCTTTGGTGACCTCGCCTACTCTCACTAGTGCAGAACTGGGCTATAGCACCAGTTCGTAAGGCCCTTTAGTGCCGGTTCTGTAACCGGCACAAAAGGATGGGGACAAATGTCCCCCCTTTAGTATCGGTTCAGAACGAACCGCCACTAAAGGGCCACCACGTGGCACGAGCTAGCACCGAGAGCGGGGAGACCTTTAGTACCGGTTGGTAACACCAACCGCTACTAAAAGATTTAGGGGGTTTTGGGATTATGATTTCTTTTATCTTTAATTTTGTGTTTTTCATTTAATTCTTTTTTATTTGCTGGTATTTTATGATACTACATATTGTACATGTTATGCATATATATAAACATAATTTCTTGTAGAACCAATCATATATATATATATATATATATATATATATATATATATATATATATATATATATATATATTACGTACTCCCGCTCCTCATATACCATATAGATGAATCTTTTATACCTCTTTATTATTTTTAATATACTTCATTAGTAATTATTATATACCCAAAATAATTTTCATGAAAAAATTCATGCGAGTCTACATATTTTTAAATGTTTACGTATATACTGATGTGTTTGTACGTGAAAAAGGTATATTACAAAAAGTACATCGTAGATGATATTTTTTCAACAAAACTTGTATTGGGGTATCTTAGAATATTTACTGAAGTATATTGAGAATGTTAAAAAGGTATAACTAATGCATATATGAGGTATATTGAGGATGAGAGTACATACAGCCGGTCTATTCTCATAACATTATGAGAATAATATTTTCATAACACTTCCGAACTGCTTTGTGTTACTGCATTGGAAAGCTATGCGCACTGCTTTCTACTACTGTTCTGAACCGTAGAGAGGGGCAGTAGCAAACTGCTTCACGAAGCTGCGTTTCTGGCTAGTTTGATCGATTTCCATTGTTTTATTTGTGTGTGCGCTAATTTATTATGTGATTAAACACGCAATTCTGCGAAAAAACAACGGAAATCGATGGATTTGGCGGATCGGTCTCTGTTCTTCCGCACAGGCAGGAGTTTCGCATCGTGCTGGTGGGGTTCATATTCGATTTCTAGCCGTAATCCTAGTGTGTTAGTAAGTTCGCGTTCATGTTTGTGTTATTCCGCGACAGATTAATTTGCTAATAGGATTGAAATTTTGGATAATTGGTCGAATTTCTCTCTATTCTAGCGCAAAAACGGCAAAGTCTCTGTCCTCCCGCTTCCGGATCCACATTGTTGTGTTTTTGTATGTATTTTTTTCTGTTGATTTCGGCAATTACGTGCTGCCTTACACCAATCTGTATGAATTCTACCTGATTAAGTTATTAATTTTGAAGAATTTTAACTGGTTGATGCCTTTTGTGTTGGAGCGGGCGCCACGGGGTTGGTCGTTTCTCAATATGTTTTTTTGAGTTTTTGCACATTATGTAGTTTTTAGAACTGCATTACAGTCTGTGTTTTTCGTCTGCGAATCCTGGAAGGGGGGGGGACTAGGTAAGAGTGGGTCGTTAGTTTAATTAGTTTTTTGCTTGGTCAAGCGCGGTGAACCGCAGTAATATGCAATGCGAGCTGCACCTTGTCATGTTACCGCACTGCTTTATTTGTCGTTTTACTTCTTTTTTTTGGGTTGTCTCTCTCTCTCTCTCTCTCTCTCTCTATATATATATATATATACATACATATATATATATATATATATACATATACATATATATATATATCTACACACACACACACACACACACATATATATATGGCTGGGTCAATTGCCTCCCCTCCCACCTTATCCCTGGCGGCTCCCCTCCTACCTTATCCTTGGCGGCGAACATTGCCTCCTCTTTTTGCCACCCCTCCTTGATCCGTCTTCTTCCCAACCAGACCATACGTCTGGCAATGGATTGCGCGTGCGGCTGCCTGGCAAGGATGGAGCCCATGCTGGAGACCTGTGTTTTTTCCGAAGGGTTGGTTCTGAACCAGAGGCAGCGGCACATCGTGCTATGTTCCCTGCTTTATTCTTCAGGTATTGGATTTCGGGCTCCATTCGTCCATCAGATGACTGACGATGATGTCAATGATTCATGGGTATGTAATTCTCGCATAGTCTTTTCATGTGTTGTGTGTAGTTAACACTATCTGAATATTTGTAGTAGTATTAGTTTCTGAAGAAACATTTTTTCACTAAGTATAAGTGCACTGCTTTCACATAGAGTTTTATTATGAATATTGTAGGAGCAGCAACAATTTGGTCTAGTCAATATTATTATCTGATGACATCAATATTTATTATGAAGATTGTAGCAACAATTTAGTTTCTGAAGATTGTACCTTATTCTTATTTGTTCTTATTTTTTGTTCTTGTTCATTTGCTTGCAGCAATTCCCTTCTGGTCTAGTCAGGGTAACAGAAAGTTGTGTTAATTTGGTCTTGGTTAGCAAGAATGGATATCATGATGTTGATGTTATGTATTCTGTTGGCTCTGATGATTGTATGGTTCTCAAAGATGGCTGGAAAGAATTGGTGGAGGAAGCTGGTCTTCAGGCTAGGGATGTTGTCATGGCTATGTTTTATAGGCATGCAAAGTGTTTGGAAATCAAGTTAAATTTGCTTTAGATCAGTCTTGCTTGAGCAGCAGCAGCATGAGACAATTTGTTGTAATAATTTTACATTTTTGTGTGGCTTCTAGTTTATTTTCTAGAAGAAATCTGAGTATAAGTGAACTGCTTTTCATAGATAATTTTTTATGTGCATCCTATTAGCAGCAGCAGTTGAAGCAATATACAGACTGGAAACACCCACTGAGTTTTTTTTTCTGTAACCCACATATGGAACTACAGTGCTTAATAAAATAGGACTGCATCAAGCATTATAGTAGTAGCAGTTTTGTGAAGAAAACTCTCTGTGAACTGCTTTCATAGAGAGTTTTTTATGTGTATCCTAGCAGCAGCAGTTGAAGCAATATACAGACTGAAAACACCCACTGAGAACTGCAAATTGTTGATAGATACAAACCAAGGTTCTATGCTCATAATAAGCAAAGTACATCATCAAGCAAACTAAAGCAACATAAGCAAACATTGTGCCAAAGCAAATTACAACGAAAGCAAACTAATCGACATAAGCAGAAGGAAACAAGTTGAGCAATTGTGACAGGAATCCTTGGCTATCAGCATCTGGCCTGCTTCATCAGTTCCACCTGTGGCAGGTGGAGGTGGAAGGTGATCCCCCTTGCTCCCCACCCTCCAGGATGACCTCGGGCGCTTCCTTGTCTTCTCTTTTATAGAGCGGGTGGGGCCATTCTGCACTGTGGTGATGCGGTTCCATATCTTGAACACAATGTAGGCGTCCTTGGCAGCATACTCAATGTGCCTCCTGCTGAGAATCCAAGTCCACTGGCGGTGGTCTTGGTCTGTCATCTTTTTCTTCATGTCTCTGTAGTCGTCGTCGATGATGATGGCAGATACATCGCCAAGTGAGTCCAGTGTCTTCGTTGCTTCAGGCACCCTCCAGTTCGCCTGAATGTCAATGAAGTTGGGGATGTTTAGGTTGCAGCGTGAAAGCTTCTCCTTGTCTTGGTCGATGCAGAAACCAGCGAACTCATACCTAAGTGAAGTGAACCACAAGTTATTCTTTTGGGAACTGCATAGAGACGACATATAGAACTGCATACAGATGACAAGGAGAGACCCATCGGCCTGCAACTATATTTTACTCAGTAGAAAGAATGGCTTACTTTGGGTCGCCGAGGAACTTGTCGAAGGCGATGCATCTCTTGCCCATTGTAGCGCATACTTGGAAAAGCAGCACTGGGTGATATTTGCCGATGGAGAGTTGAATCACGGCGGTGTATCTCTTGTCAGGTGTGTACTCGAGGTCGATGTCGACGATCTTCTCGCGGCACCCCCGGAGAACTTCCTTGTACTCGTGACGTACGTCGCCATGGCGTCCACATCGTTGGTGTAGACCACCGTGAGCTTGTCTTTCCGTGCGCCTGGACATCGTCGTAGACCTTGGTGAACGGCATGGCTGGAAAGAGAAGGAACAGGAGGAGGAAGCGCAGTGTTGTGTGTTTTGTGAATGATCAGGGTGATGGAGCGCGGAATTTAAAGGGGAGCGGCAGCAACATCTGCCGAGCGCACGATCTCGTCCTCCAACCGGCATGGCGATCGTGTTTGTGTTCGTGGGGATCATGGGCTTCACGCATTTTCCAACTGGCCGGATAGAGGAGTGGGCGCGCGGCGCTTCGCTTGTGTCGGGCGATCGTGGGCGCGTATATTTCGGGCAGGTGAACCGCTTCGTTGTTTGTAACCGAACTGCATCGTGTTATAACCGAGCCGTTTTTTTATTTTTGTCTATGACCTGTGGGCCGTGCTCATAGAGGAGGTTATTTTAAATTGTGCCGCTGACTCGTGGGCCCAGTCTTTTAGTCATTAAGCATCTCTTCTTCTCCGTTTCTCGCCGTCCCCTTCATTCCTCTCTCCCGCACAAAAATCCCCTCCTCTCGTGGCGGAGATCTACGACGCCCGCAGCCGCCGCCGTCCGTAGGGGCGCCTCCTCCGCCGTCGCCGTCCGCAGCCTCCTCTTTCCGGCCGTCACAAGCATCTCACGGTGAGCCCCATATCTTCCCCTCTGCTCCGTCGATTTCGGCACTGGAAATCGCCATGGGCGTTCCAGATCGGGTGCTAGGTTTTTTTGGAGCTAGCATCCTTTTCTTAACTTCGTTTTGTATGCTCGAATCGCAACGCCCTATGGATTGAAACTTTTGGTTGTGGTTTTTTGGCCTTCAAAATTTTAGCAATGTGCATCTAGGTTTTTTTTCTCTGTCTGTTTTTAGGTTGTTGTCTAGGGTTTAATTGGTATCCCTTTCTGTTTGCAGATAACATGTCTTCTCCTACTAGAAGAAGTCCAAGATTTGGAGGGAAATGTAAGCGAACTGCTTTTGTAGTTCTATTATAATGCCGCTCCAGCCTGATACTTTTCTTTCTGTTTGTATCTCCGTTAGATAATACAGCTTCTTCCTCCCCAATTGATGCCTCACCAGTCAGCACGCCCCCCCATCTGGTAGTACATCAAAGTGCACTGCATTTTTTATACACGGTCAATTGCTTTTTGTTGAAAGAAATAGTGCACTACATCATAGATTTCTTACCAAGGCCCATTTTCAGACATGTGGCAAACTGATATGAACTGCCTCAAGTTAGTTTTTTTGGCATGACATTAAGTTTCTTGTTATGTTTAATTGTTAAACATAAACTGCTAAGAGAGCACTGCATTTGTACATTGCTTTGTTTTTTTGTCTATCCACAATACGGTTGCCAAATTGATATGAGCTGCATTAAGTTTTAGTTTTTCCCTCTCATAGAACTGCATGAATTTGTTTTGTTTTGTATATCAAAGCGCACTTCATTTTATATGTGGTCAATTGCTTACTGAACGAATTAGTGCACTGCATCATATATCCCTTTACCAAGGTCCATTTCAGACAAGCGGCAAATTGATATTCAAGTGACATGAACCGCATTAAGTTTTCTGTTATGTTTTAATTGTTAAACATAAACTGCTGAAGAGAGCACTGCATTTCTAGATTTTGTTGCCAAGTTGATATGAGCTGCATTAAGTTTAGGTCTCCCTCTCACACACATATTTTCTTATGTTTTTCTTACCTACAGTTTTATGTCCTGGTGGGTCCGGGGTGGTGGTGTTAACTATTTGATTACACGTTATTTCACAGCCGATGTTGTCGATGGCGGGACATCTGATCAGGGTAGCATTCTACCTGAATTGAGTGAAACCCAGTCACAATCTGTTGATGGCACAAAATCAGTTACACATGATTGGATGGTCCCTGATCAGATTGCAACTGATGTTGAGAGGAAAAGGCAGAAAGCGATTGCGCTCGGTAAGACTTTTGAGAAGGCTCATAAGGCGAAGCAAGTAAAGTTTGATGAGGGTAAGGAGATAAGAAGGAGGATTGCAGATTCAAAGAAGTCTGCTAAGTTTGCCCCCGCAAAGAATCCTGTGAAGAGAAAACTCAACACTGTTGAAGAGCAAGGTTTAAGTTCTCCACGACGGAGCCCGCGTGTTGATTACTCAAAGTGGCCTAATTATGCTGAGGTTGATGTGGATGGGATTCAAGGAAAGCGGAGACGCGCGGACGATTACTCGGGTGTTGATTTTGAGCGTCCATCTAAGCTGGCGCGGGAAAATGCAGCTGGAGAAGCGCTGGACAGTGATTCTGATGAGGAGGATGTTGATGTTAGGAAGGTATACGCTGTTTATTTATTTTTACTGTTTTTAAGTTGTTTCGCATGAGTTGCTGATGTGAACTGCATTTTTATTCTTTTTTTGTAGATTGCTAAGAGTACCAAGAGGAAGAGGTCTGAAGATGATGTTGCGCATGAATGGTGTTTTAACAAGACTGTTCGACTGTCCATTCCAAACGTATGCAAAGCTGTTGCCTTGTTGGATGAGCCGCATAGAACTTTGGTGCGGCAAGCAGGTTTTGGCATTGTTTTCGACCTGAAAGTACAGAAGAATGTTTCTCGTGTTCTCATGTGCAAGCTGATGGGAAAGATCGACCCTGATACGATGAGATTGGACTGCGGGTCAAACAAGGTTCTGGAAATCAATCGTGAGGCTGTCCATCACATTTTTGATTTCCCTATGGGTTCTCACACCGCTCCCAGGCCTGCTGTCAGTGGCCATGATGATTCGTTGGCTAATCTGAAGGATGAACTTGGTTTTAACCGTTCTCACAGCATAGATGTGAAGGACCTGCTTATTTTACTTCGCACGCTGGCTGCGGACCGTTCAAAGGTTAATAAGACTATGAAGGTTTTTTTCTCATTGTTTTCCAGAGCTTGCTTTGCCCCAGCCCTGCAACTCGGTTGTCCAGGGTAGCTGTTGTGGTTGAAAACTTGGATTTTGCATCTATGGCTAGCATGGACTTTTGTCAGCTTGTTGTCGACGAGCTGCAGGCCGCTGTGTACAAGTGGAATTATGAAGGGAGCAAGCAAAACTACGCTGATGGTTGCACCATCGTACCCCTGTTCATGTACCTCGATTCATTGAATCTTCGCACTATATCGGTTATGCATACACGCACGCCACGTGCTGCAATACTGTCCCATGAGCAGTTGAAGAAGATTCACAACACCGACATTATTGTCAAGGGAAAGATACACCTGGATACTTACAAGTTTGGCAAGCTGCCGGTCAGTGCATAGCCAACCTTTGTGTTTGTTTTATTCCTTTTTTTTCGCCATGCTAAATGTGAACCTCTTATGTACTTATTTGTGAACTGCATCTTTTTATGTTAATTTGTTCAGTGGAAGGCGGAAGGGGACATTGTGTACAAGCGGACTCCAGTTGCCGAAGTGCATGAAATGTTTTGTGAGCCTCTTGCTAGGGCTGCTCCAATTCGACGGGTTCATGGTTTT
Organism: Secale cereale; assembly: GCA_902687465.1. Classification (NCBI taxonomy): domain Eukaryota; kingdom Viridiplantae; phylum Streptophyta; class Magnoliopsida; order Poales; family Poaceae; genus Secale; species Secale cereale. The sequence continues at coordinate 464,859,636 of LR738714.1, forward strand.
GCTAGGGCGGTTGCTGGAGGTTTTTCTGGCGAGGCTTCTGCTGACGGGAATAAATTTGTTCAGGTCGATGAGCTTCTCGACAAGGTCATCAATTTAACTTCTGATTTCCCAACATCCGGTTCCAGGATGAGGAATATTGCTGGGTTGTTTCCTGAAGGCAAAGGCCCTTGTGAAGCAGAAATTGAGGCCGCTCATAACTTTGATCGTGGGCAGCTTGAATTCCTTAAGCAGACAGTTACAAATATCAGGTCTTCATTCGTTCAGTTTAAGCAGTCTCAGGATGACAAGTGTGCTAGGTATGAGCAGGAAGCTGAGGCAATTATGAAGGAAATGAACAGGCGGGAACATGTTGTCCGGCCTTCTTTGCCTGATCGCGCAGCTGTGGATGTACGTCTTTTTTTCATATATGAACAGTTTTTTTACCCATTTTGTTATCGATGTTTTCTATGTGTTGTGGCATTGACTATTTGTTTTCGCATCCTTTTGTTCTTTTCGCAGTGTGGAGGAGAATCTTCTAATGCTAACGCTTGCCATGATGATGACCACCACGACCACTACGGTGTTGATTCTGATTTTTTGTTTGATAGGCCATTGTCCCCTGTTGACGAAGCTACCAAAGACAATCCTCTTGACGAAGGCGTCATCGACAAGGTTTCATTTCTTCCTATTTTTTGTTACAGTGGACTTCATTGTTGAATTTTTTGTAGTGTCCAAAACAAAGAATCACAGTTGCACCAGCAGTGGCAGCGAACTGCAGTTTTAACTTTTTTGTAGTGTGCACCAGTAGTGGTAGTGCACTGTAGTTGTTGTTTAGAGAAGAAGCAGCATTTTTTAGAAGTGAACTGCATGATCTGGTGTTGGCTTTTGTTATAGAACTGCATTTTGTATAATAGTTTTATTTATGTTTTTGTTTTTTAGGATGGCGAATCAAACGTCAAAATACATGGGAAGGAGGCAGAGGGTGACGCTGACAAGGACGACGAGGCTGGCAAGTCTAAAGAGATGGAAGGCGATGCTTCTCTGGTGAGTATAGAGAATTTGCATTTTGTGTTTTATTTTTATTTTTCATGCGAGCTTCATGGTCCGTTTTCTTAGTGAACTGCATTCTCTCTTTGTGTAATGTGTTTTATTTTTTAACTCATCAGAACTGCGGATTAAATGTGGAAATCCAAGCGGAGCGCACCATGGAGGATGATAATGTGGAAGGGAGAGAAGGAGAGGAGCCTAATGCGGAGGTTGATAAGGCAGAATGTAGAGAAGGAGGGGAGTGTTCTGTTGAGGCTGATAAGGCACAAGAGAGAGAAGGAAGGGAGGATATTGTGGATGGTGATAAGCATGAAGAGAGAGAGAGGGAGCTCCTCGTGTTACAGTTGAAATGGCAGAAGAGAGAGAAGGATCTCCTAGAGTTGGATTTGATGCTGCGGGGACATCCGCTGGCATTGATGGTGTTGTTGGGCCTACTGTTTTGTTGGTTGGCGATGAGGTGCCTGAGAAATTTTGTGTCGTCCCTCGCGCCCCCGAGCAATCTGATGGCAATCTGGCTTTCCCAGCCGAGACAACCAAAGTCCCAGCTCATACAGTTTTGATTTGTTCTGAAGAGGAACAACCAAGACTCTCTTAGGACATGAGCAATCAAGCGTCGCTTGACGATGATATTACCGGGCTGGATCACTTGACGCTCAGTGAAGATGGATCTGAGCAGCCACAGGAAGTGTATTCTGAAACCGAAGGTAAGCGAACTGCATTATTTTTGTTCTTTCCCGGGCGAATGGACTGTGTTGTTTTATTCTCTGATATCGTTCCCACTCTGCATGCAGATGAGGAATTACCTGTTGTTACTCCTTCGAGTATTGATCCAGCTCTTATGAGAAGATACAATGAGTTATATGACGCTGTTACGAGGGCTAGGAGGGATAATAAGAAGAAGTATGACATTTTTTTCTTACACCCCGGTTATTTAATATGTTATTTTTTCAGGGACACCCATCTTATCACTTTTTGCTGGGCTTTTTTCTTCTTGTCTGAAGGCATCTAGTTGCATTCAAGGGCGAGTTTGGTGATATTACTATCGGTTAGGTTGGCGAGTCTTTTTGGTCGTATGGAACGCTGAGCACGCGCCTCACAAATATTGGCGTCTCTATGTTAGCTGAGAGGTTCAAAGGATCTCAAACGATGATTGTCCCGTACAACCTATGTGTAAGCATTTTCATTAATTTATATTTATCCCTCATCCAATTTTTATTGTGCTATAAGCATTTTCATTAACTCTCTAGTTTTGTCTTTTTGGCAGAATTCCATTTGGCAGAATTCCATTTGGAACGTGTGGACAAGAAAAACTTGCTAACGCATTTTGACCATTTTCGTCATCTTGAAATAAGTTTTATGTTTTTCTATTTTCTCATCTGGTTTGTTTTATTCTTTTTTAATTCAGATTATGTTTGCAACATTTGATCCTCCTCCCGCAACAATGAAGGACGCGATAGGCCACTACTGCTTGGTCACTTTGAACCTGCGAGAGAAGCGTTTTGAGTTTCTCGACTCATTGAACGGCGCCGACAGCGCTCCTGCAAATCTTGTCTTCAGGAAAATGGTTAGGAACATAAAAAAAGTTTGGAAAGATGGCAACGCAAGCTGCGATGAGCCGTTGAACCCTCCCACCCTTGACGGCTTCGTGCTGACTCATGTTAATGTCCCGCAACAGGGAAACGGGTTTGTACTTGTTCTCCTTTCTTTTTCCTCCTTCAGTTTTTTTGTGTAAGTGAGCTGCGTTGTTTTTACTAAATTAGAAGCACCTTTCGCTTGAGCGAACTGCATTACTAATGTGTTATTAGTTGCTCTCCCTCGGTTTTGTGTGTAGGGAGCTGCATTGTTTTACTAACATCAGTAGCACTTCATTATTGAGTGAACTGCATTAGTAATGTGTTTATCTTGGTTTTCTTGCATGCATGATTGTGGATTTTACATGTTCCAATTCATGCAGACCTGGGATGATGAAACGATTGCCAAGTTTGGGAAGGAGCACATTGGCTACATCAGGAAGGCGATGCTCTATAGTTGGCTGACCTCGTCGCATTGCTGTCTGGACCTGACATCACTTCTAATTTTTAAAGAAGGTTATTACATTTTTTCAGTCACACACCCTTTTATTAAGTGAACTTCATTGATACAGAAAGGGGAGGTCCACTACTTTTGTTAAGCTTTTAGTAGAACCCCATTGGCATGTTAAAATGACTTTCCTTAGTGAACTTGATGATTCTTTTCATTTTGCTCATTATCCATTTTTTTGTGCAGGCTTTGACGAAGGCGCACACCAAGGTGGTATTTCCTTGTTTGAAACTCAGGTTCACACTCCAACGATTCAGAATTTTGTCCTTGATGAACCCCCCGTTAAGCTTGTAAAAGAACCGGTGTGTAAGAGGTTGAGGAGTAGTGCCGGTCCTTCGAATGAAAAAGCTCTTGAGAAATCTCCTATCAAGGTCAAGCGTGGGAAGAAAGCAGTCAGCCCTCCGAATGCTGAAGATACTGATGATGATTTTGAGAGGCCACCACCAGTGCCTAGGAGGACCAGGAGTGCAGCTGTGGAACGCCCAACCGACAGCGAGGCACTAGTTCTATCAAATAAGAGGCCTATGCAGAAGCCATCAAAGTTTAGATCTCCGGTACAGAAGTTGAAGCCTGCGTGTTTCAGCTATCTTGCGGAGATGAGGAAAGTCTTGCAACTCATCACGAGCACACCATTCAGGCAGAAATACAGCGAGTCAGTTCTTTTTTCGTTAGTTTTTCCGCTTTTGATTTTTAATGTGTGTAATGTTTGTGTGTTTTTCCTTTGTGTTCCTAATCCCCCCACCCTCGCCGTTTGTTTTGTGCAGGTGCGCGCTTTTCATGCACAGGAATCCTGTCGAAGTCTACACTGTGAATGTGGACTATATGTTCTTAACTTTCACCAGAGCTGGTTTCATGGACTCGGAATTGATGGATCATATCATCAGGTACTGGAAGAATGACGAGCATATGAATGTGGTTTATCGATCTGGCGAACGCGTTCTTCTGTCCCCTTTGTTTATCACGGTATTTCTCTTTTTCCCTTTTTTCTTTTTTCTGCTGGAGTGAACTGCAGTTAATAGTGTCTAATAATTTTTTTAGCAATGTACTGAACTGCATACATTATTGTGTTAACCCATGTATCTTAAATGAAACAAATTGGGAGAAGTGTGAACTGCAGACTGTTAGAGAAGTGTGATCTATTTTTCATTAAGCGCCAGAGTGAACTTTGAGGGGGAACTGCATTAACGTTCTTTTGTGAATTACCCACTCGCAGTATGTGCTTCAAATGAATGATCACGCGGATAGAGATAAAGATGAAAACGTTGTGTTGCCTTTTGTCCATGGCAAGTTTAATGTTGACGATGCAGCAAAGCAGTTCAAAGTTTTTGTTCGTGATGATGAGAACCTTCTCGATTGCAAATTAATAAGTTATCAGATTTGCTGGTTCAGCCTTATGTACTTATTTTCTCTCCCATTTTTTCCAGTAATCCTTTTTCACTCATCAAACCCGTAACAATTTTAATGAAACAAAATCAGATTCTGTTACCACGGTTGAAAGACCAACATTACTCGCTATACACGATGAATAGGCACCGCGAGACCCTTGATATTCATGACACTAGGAGGTACAGCGGACCGTTTGATCAAACAACGAGGTGGCATAAGTCTGAATACCACAGCGACCGCACTGAAATGGTAATTTTTTTTCCTTTTTCACCTTCTTCTTCTTTTCATCCGTGCGCGTGTCGAACAACAGTTTTGTGATGTGTATTTTTATTTTTTCTATTTTCACCAGATGATCAGGATGACTACATTGTTGAAGAAGGTTTACGAAGAAAAGGAGTACAAGAGAAAGGAGTCGGTAGACTAGGTCGATGTTTCAAAGAAAGCTAGCTTTTTGGGCGCCCCTGAGCAAGGCCCCAATGAGTGCGGCTTCTTTGTTCTGAAGATGGCTCAGTTTTACGACGGCAAAAGCTTTGTTGTGAAATTCGCAAAGCGTAATGTAAGTATCTTTTTTTAACCCAATAATAATCCCCCATTCTTTGATTTTTTTGTTAGTTCTTTTTGTAGATGATCTTGTATTTTGTTTCTTTTTTTGCTTCATCGCAGGAAGCTACTGTTGAGGAATGGAAGGCTGAGTTCTTGTTCCAGATCCGGTTCCACCCTGAAAACATGGTCTTAGTCACCGAGTTCCCGGAGGATCTAAGAAATCTCTGCATTTCTCTTGGCTTTTCTCCAATACTGGATTCACAGGAGCAGGATGAGGCATAGAATGATAGCAGATCTTTTTATGTGCGTTGATGTCTTTTCGTGTGTGCTCCAAAACTTTCTGTAAACAATATGTATGTCGATGTGTGTAGTTCTCGATCTGCAAAACTTTTCACACCATGCTGTGTGCCTTTGTATATTCCGGTCTAGTTAGTTTTGTGTTTTTCTTTTGTGGCAGACAGTGACAATGTCAAATATGTACATAATGGAGCTTTCAGCCAATTCCTCCTTGTGAATTGTAACATGTTCGTAGCGCACTGCATTCACTCATATGAGTAGCAGCCAAGTTTTTTTAAATATACGTATCCACACTGCATCTCACCTTATCACATGGGACAACAAAGAGGAATTCAACGTGTTTGTCGTCGAGGTTCAAAATTTTGGAAAAATTGTATTAGAAGACAGAAAATCAACCGTGTTTGCTAAGTGAGAGCTCAATTTTTACATTTTTTGCACTAAGCGCACTGCACTGTATACTCGAAGCGGACTGCACTGTAAGCTTTAAACGCACCACACACGCACTGCACTGTACGTGAAGCCTAGTCTCACTCTATAGATTTTTCTTCTAACTGCATTCTATATTGTTTTTGTCATCTCAGATTCTATACGACAAAGAGAACTGCATTCTCAAAATGACATTCTGATCTCAGGGTTTTCATATAGAAGAGAACTGCATTCTGAGAATGACATTCTCATCTTATTTCTTTCATATAGAAGAGAACTGCATTTTTTAAAGCATACCCCTGCAACACATTGATCACAAAGTATATCTGTTTTATGTTATATCTATTCATTTTGAACTTCAATATTACATGTTGAATTCTTTTTTTGCAGTCCACTGAACACAAGCTATATCTCATATACGATACAATATATAAAATGATGAAGTTAATATATTTTTAAAAGGTAAAACTGTATATGTGTTGAGCTATGTCCTCTTCCTGTTGCTTCTTCTCAAATTCGGCACTGCATTTGTTTCAATGGTTGTTGCTGCTTCTGTTTTGTTCTTGTTGTTCGCATTACCCCTCGTAACGCGACCGTGTGACTGTGATGCTTGCCTACGCGCTGGATTCTGCATTCTGCCTCTCCCCCTCATTTTTGATGATGGTTCTTCGATGTCTTCATCTTCTTCTTCTTCCTCCCCATCTTCCTCTTCTGCTTCCTCATCTTCCTCTTTAGTTACATCAGTGTAATGCCCAGGATGGGACTATACCTCCTACGTGTCGAGGCACGACTTAAAGGTATAAGCCCATTCTGGAATGATCTCAAGTTTGGTATCTTTGCACGACTCATGTAAAAATAGGGATGAAATTACAAAAGGAGATAGTTGGCTTACACTCGCCACTTCACACAATACATTACATAAGCAAAACATCATTCAAAAACATCACAACCCGACTACGGGTGAAGATCCAAAAGAAAGATACCAAAAACAACATAAAGCCACAGGTCCGAATCGCCCCTAGTAGAAACCACTACTGATCGTCGAAAACGTCACAAGCATACGGCCACGCTCTTCGTGGAACTCCCAGAAGTACTTGAACCAGCTCCTGCATCATTCTCGGCTGAACCTGCATCTGGTGTTGTAGTATCTGTGAGCCACGAGGACTCAGCAATCCCATAACCATGGGTAACAAGACTAGCAAAGCTTTATGGGTAGGAAGAGGTAAAGTGGTGAGGTTGCAGCAGCGGCTAAGCATAATATGGTGGCTAACTTACGAGTACAAGAGGAAGATGAGCATCTACGCAAACGGTCGCAACTAGTAGTGATCGCTAAAGATCCTGAACTACATACGAATCAAACATAACCCCACCGTGTTCTCTTCTCAAAGTGAAAAGAGACAGTCACGGTTACTCACACAGTTGTGTGTTTTACTTCGGATCCTCTGTCAAGTTTTCTACAACCGGACATTAACAAATTCCAATCTGCCACATAACCGCGGGCACGGCTTTTGAAATATCATAACCCTGCAGGGATGTCCCAACTTACCCCATCACAAGCTCTCACGATTAGCTGAAGTGATAAATATAATATCATCACCCCTTATCTTAGGGAAATCCGATCAGGCTCGGCATCCCGGTGCACAAGACATTTCGACAATGGTAAAACAAGTCCAGCAAGACCTCCCGGCGTGCCGACACCCTGATAGTAGCCGCGCGTATCTCGTCTCAGGCCACGTCCGGATGGGCGATGCTACAGGTAAAACCAATCCTCGAGTTTCCCCGTGGTGGCCCTGCAGGACCCCCGTTTGGGACCAACACCATCAGCACTGGCCCCCCTGCTATGTAGAAAAGAGTACCCGGGGACGCGACCCCCTATGCAATTTAATTAATTAAATAAGTTGTTATTATGAGCAAATTAAAACCAAAGTTGGGCCTTGCTGGAGGAGTTTTATTCAAAGTCGAAGTGTCAAGGGGTCCCCATCCACCCATCGTGTAAGGAACGCAAAATCAAGGAACATAATGCCGGTTTATCGGCGCCTAAGGTGGCATGAGTGGAACAAAACACCGAGCAAAAGGCCAAGCCTTCCACCCATGCCCAGTATATAGGTGTGTTAATAATAATAGTAGATATTGAGATATTCCAACAACAAGTTCCCACCTGGAACGATCTTCATCTTCACCTGCAACTAACAACGCTATAAGAGGGGCTGAGCAAGCGGGTAACATAGCCAAATAGTGGTTTTGCTAGGAAGGTTTCAAAGGTTAAAGGTTTCATGGCAACAAGGAGAGGCTGACATAAAAGATGGGTAGCGCGACATGTAACGATAGCATTGAGACAACTAAGCATGGCAATGGTAGTAAAGGTATCCAAGGGTATGATCATCTTGCCTGGGATTCCGCAAGGGAGAAGAACGGGTCCATGAAGAAGACAAAACCTCACAACTCCGGAATGGAACCGAAGCTAACGAGAGAAGCATACCGGAAAGAAGCAAACAACACGGTAAACACACAATCATAAACATGTCATGATGCACAAGCAAGCATGATGCATGTCATGTTTTAAATATGCATGGCATGGCAGAGTGCACAAACAACACTACAAGTTAAGTGGAGCTCAATATGCAACGAGTTTCATCTTGACGAAACACCACATTTTATTTATTTAGTTGACTCTCGTTTATTTACAAGACAAGATTAAATGTTTGTTAACATGGCAAGAGGTGAAGCAAGAGCAAACTACCTATTTAGGCAAGTTTAAATGAGGCCGAAACAACAAACAACAATTCCGTAAAATCCCCATGTGCATGTTTAGCAATTTTAAGCAAACAACAATTAAACATTTTAATGTTTTTAACATGATGTGGATGACATGATCAAGTTTATGCAATTTTTATTAAAATTTGACATGAAGGGATATGAAGTATTGTCACCGTGGTGAAAGGAAAGGGTGCCACGGCAACGATCCGAAAATGAAGCAACGGCAACATCTCGGTTCCGGTAACTCGTTGAGAGACCGATGCAAAAGATGACGGAGAGCGTGTCATGCAAGAAGAAAAGTGGGGTGATCCCGTCACCGGGTTCCCACGGGTCGGCGACGAGGCAACCGAGGAGCACGACAAAAGACGATACAGGCACGGAGCACACAAGTGGAGCATCTCATACAACCAACAAGCATTCCACGGGTCATCGTCTAGGGGTTATACCTTCGAAACATTCGTTTCGGGGCGGTTCGAGGTAGTCGAGGGACGTAGTGGAAGTAGTCGTTCACGTTTCCGAAGAGGTACTTGTCACGGCATCGGACGTCTTCGGGGCGACAGTAGTGGTACACGGTTCTTCGGCGACGGTCGTCGTGGTACTCGTTCATGTAGTAGTCGTACACGTGTGGTAGTCGAACTGGATTGATCCGAGGGCTCCGAGCATGCATCGTGGTACTTGTCAAAACCAACATCGGATGTAGTCGTACATGAAGAGGAACTTGGCGGATCCAGTCGTCGCGGTACTTGGCGGTTCGTAGTGGTACTTGACGCATCGTGTAGTCGTTCACGGGTCTTGTCGCTGGTGTACTAGCCGCAGGGGTACTTGTCGGTCTCGATCCGGAGATGAGCTTGCCGGTCTTAGGTTCCAAACGCGGCAACAAGGGCAAACAAAAGGCGGCAGCACTGGGTGACGCAGAGGCCACCGAGGAGGAGAGGCGCGGAGGCGCTGGAGGTTGCTCGGGGCGACGCCGGCGCTGTCGGACCTGCAGCAGCTGCTGCCGGAGGCCGTGGCGGCTCGAGGCCAGAGGCGAGGCGAGGATGACGACGTGGTCGAGGCAGCAAGCCGCGGCGAGGAGCAGTAGACGGCCGGTGAACGACGCGGACAGAGGCGCCAAGGGGTCGGGCACGGTGGTCGACGGGATCCGGCCGGTGGTGGCCGGAGGGTGGCCTCGGCAGGGGCGCGCAGGGAGCTGCTCGGGCCAGGCGATGCGGGGCAATGGAGGAGGAGTGGGGACAAGAGGGAGGTCGAGGGGAGATGGTGCGGGGTCGAGGGGACGAGGGAGATGAGATGCTGGTGGCGGGCAGGGAGAGCGAGGGGAGATTGCTGGCGAGCGGTCGATCGGACTTAGGGTTAGGAGGCGGATGGGCCTGATGGAGCGGCTGGGCCTGGCCGCAGGCCGGCGGCTGGCCTGGCTGTTGGGCCATCTCTCTCTCCCTCTTGATTTCTTTAGCAGAAAAATAGAGAGAGTTCAAAAAATAATAAGAAAAGAGGCCATGAACAGTAAATAAATGATGGAACATTTTTGTAAGGCTTTAAGGAATATTACCAACCCAACAAAAGTGGTTCCAACAAAATAGGGAAGTGCAAACCAAAAATATTTAGCTTGCCTTAAAGAAGTTTGAAAGGAGTCTAGACTTTAGGAGGAGCCTCGATAAAAGGGAAAGGAAAAGTTGGCAAGGTAGGAGGGAAACTTGAAGCAAAAGGGGCATGGGAAAAATATGCAAGTGTGTTGCGGTTAATTCCAATCAATGGAATATTTAAAATAGCTCCCTAATAATATTGAGAGGACATATGTTATAAAGAGAAGTCATCCTTCCCTCAATTTAAATGGACCGAAGGTCCACACAATTTATTTAAGTTGAGTTGCAGAATTAAAGTCATGATGGCATGATGCAATGCAAAATAAATAACACAAGCACAAATGAAACACACGGGAGAACCCGGAACATCTGGAATCTTCTGGGACGTCGGTCTTCGGGCGTCACAATCAGCTTCGCTCTCTTCCTCGTTCTCTTCTTTGTCAGCATCTTCTTCGTCATCTTCTTCATCTTTTTCTTCTGTTCTATTTGGACAAGTTCTCGCGTTATGCTTCTCTCTCTTGTTGCAGATGCTACATAGTCTTCTCTTTGCCATATCATCTTGTTGGTCAGCTTGGTGATCTGTCGCGGCATTTTCAGCCTGTATTTTTTTAGCCTCTCCTTACATGTTCTTGAGTTGTGTCCCGCAATCTTATTGCATGATTTGCACATCCTTACCCCCAGTGGTCTTCCTTTGCTGTCCAGTTATGGCTTAGGCCTGCTATTTTTTCAGGACTTTTTTTATTTGCTGCAGCTTTTTTATTGGCTGATTAGCTCTCTTTCTTTCTCCCTTTTGTGTTTGAAATAGGTGGGGGAAGAATTGTGTCATCCATATTATGAGCTGCACCATCAGCGGCATGTTCGCGCTCCTCTCCTTGTTCTTCACTCCGCGCATCCCTGATGTTCTCTGCTTCTTCTTCTTCGTTTAGTACGTCGACTTCTTGTATGAGTGCTCTCATCCCAGCTAAAGCTCTGTTGTACCCTCTATCCGATTTGACACCCCTGTTTGCCAGGTCCATCGCTGTTTCTGCAAGTAGTCTCCTACGGCAGAACATCGAACTCCCATCTGGAGCAGTTTGCTCATAGTCTCTGCGGTCAAAAGTTGCATTTTGGTGCGCGTTCCGTGTGTATCTCTTCAGTATGTACTCTTCAGGTATCTTGTCCACCCGCAACTGATCTAACATGCAAATGATGTGCATGCAGAACATGCCTGCATCAAAAGAATTTTTTCGGTTGTTCGTGTCAGCAAACTTCACATAAATATGCAACATTTCAATTTTGGTTTGTGAACTGCATTATAAATACGTCCTGGTTTTTCTCTTCTAGTGAACTTCACTAAGGTTTTTTTTGTTTTCATCTCTTTTGCTACTAGAAGTAAGTGAACTTCATTATGTTTTTTGTGTGCTTATTTTTGTTTCTTGTCTCATTGACCTGTGTGTGTCCACAGCTTGCATTCACATTCGTAGATACCGTTTGTCACATCAGCAACTACCTGGAACTCGTGTCTTGCCCAATCAAAATCCTCAGACCGGTTGTAGTGGCGCACCAAATATTTCGTCGAGTTGTCAGGGGACTGCTCTGATTTGAATGCAGTGCTGCGGTAGTGCGTTTGCTTGAAGTCAGCAAAGACTGCCCTGGTGTAAATCTTGGAGAGCTGAACCTCGAAACCAAACTGAGTAGTAGTCTTTATTTCCGTCTGTGAAACAAAGAAAACCAGTTAAGTAGTTGTTTTTCACAGCAAAAATCGAGAAAGTGAGTAGTGTTTTATTAATTGCTCATCCAGCTTAAAAACTTTGCTCTGGTTATATACCTCGTTAGCTATGGTCTCCGCGTGCTCGACGCCCTTCCTTGTCTGGATGCACATGTCCACCTGCGATGCAAAGATGTGTAGGTCGTGTCTTTCCTTGACAAAGTTCCTATTCAAGATCCGGTTCATGCTTTCACTTCTCTGTGTCGACGTCATCCGTGCACAGAACACCTCCTTGTAGTAAGCTGATATCCATTCTTTTCGGTCTGTCCAGAGCGCCTTCATAATTTCATCATTTTGCAGGTTATACTTCTCCATGAGCTCATGCCAAGCGCGTTCAAACTCTGATGGCATTAGCGGGGTGGTTGAGAACTGAGGTCAGCTCATGTTTGAATGTCTCATACGCTTTGTACAACAAGGACAGGTGATCCTTGTATTTTTTTCAGTATATGCCAACGACATAACTTGTGCAGCGTGCCTATTAGCGTACTTTTTATCGCGGCATCCATGGAGGGGCATTGATCTGCATGTTTTTGAAAAACCAAGCAGTGAGTTATTGAGAGAACTACATATCTTTTTCTGCTTTTGCTGATTTTTCGTTGGATGAAAGAAATGGACTACAAAACTTGCCAGTGAACTGCAGTGTTATTTAAACCCATTTTTTTAGCATACCTGTAAGTATGCAGATTGGCCACTTGTTGTTCATGCAACGCAAGAACGTCCGGAACACCCACTCAAAAGTCGGTATTGTTTCGTCTCTGATGAGAGCCGCAGCAAATATTGTACTTTGGAGGTGGTGGTTGACTCCAACGAAGACGGCCAGAGGCATGTGGAACTTGTTGGTCTTGTAGGTCGTGTCAAATGTGACACAATCTCCAAAATCTTCGTAGGATCCCCGGCAGCTCGCGTTCGCCCAGAAGATGTTTCGCATAAGGTTATCGACATCTTTGTCGTAATCATAGAAGAACTCCAGGTTTATTTGCTGCATTTTCTCAAAGAAAGACAGGAGTTTCTTCACATCGTCTTCTGTTTCCTGCCTCGCGAATTGGTGCTTCCTGTAGTTCGAAATAATAATATACTTGTAACATTAGAGACATACAGAAATGCACAAGCGAACTGCATGAAATAGACGAGATATCGTTTTTGTTTAGTGAACATACTTGTTTACCCAGTCACGGCTAGTGCGCCCCATAAAGTGCAGCCCTCCTGACATTCTTGACAGGGTTGACATCATCTGCGTGTGCGTCAGGTTGTTGCTCTGCATGTCCTTCACTAGTTTATCAAGTAACGGATCATCTGTCTTATGTGAGTGCATGTGCAGAAGCATAGCCGGGATCTCAATCATCCTGTGGTTGTGATTGAGCTTAATCTCTGCTATCACAATCACATCCTTGATTTTTTTCAATCTCATTCTCGCCTTCCAGCCAGTCCTCTTTGATGTTTTCTCTCGCTTTCTGTCATAATCTGTGACAGTTTCCTTGCTTCTGCCTTCCTTTGAGCACACTATGTATCTGTTTGTTCTGTATCCGCCGTTTTTGCGTGTACCGAAGCCTGCATGCCTCGCATACGTGTTGTAGAAGTCTCGCGCCGCAGCGTATGATGTGAATTGCATACCTTTCAGAGGAATAAGTTCTTGGAGCATGTTCTCATTCTGCACACACAATATGGAATGTTTTTTTTTTGTAAATGAGAATGCACAAGTTGGAAGAATGCATAAGTGAACTGTAGTAGTTAGGCAAGAAAGCTTACATGCATGTACTGTTTTTTCTCTAACGGTGTTTGCAGCTCACCGATGTTTATTGGGCATGGAGGAGTGACAACAGATCTGTGTAATTTAGGATCGCGAGGAGGCAGAAGTGTTGAGAACTTTACTTTTTTGGTTGCTTGTGGCTCTCCTTGATTTTGCTTCCGATTCTTTTGTTGCGCAGTAGGCGGCTTGGGTGGAATTCCACTATCTCTTTGTCGATGAATCGTTTGCTCATGAACTTGCCGAACTTGCTGGGTTTCAACATTGGCTTGTGGAGGTGCTATATCATCCATTCTGATCTGCTGGCCAAATGTTTCAAAGACACACGTGTACCTTGGCTGCATAACTGTTATGATTTGCTCTTCATCATCATCCTCCTCATCATCTTTCTGCGCATGCTCCCCCATGAAGACCAGATCATCGTCGTCCTCCTCATCTTGTGCGCTTTTTGCTTCACTGCCTTCTCCATCTCGAGTGATCTTTGGTTCACTGTTTTCATCTTTATGCTCTACATCTTCCTCCACCGGGTACGCAGTTCTGTTTGTTGTGTTAAAGAAACCCCTAGGTATTTCAGGTGTTATCCATCCAGCCATCTCCCACTCTTCTCTTCCAATGCAGTTCAGGGGCTTTGTGTTGTGAATCAATCGAGGTATCTTCTTGTTTGGAGGCATAGTAATTTCCTGCACAGTATTAAGCCAAAGCGTTATGCACGCTAACAGTGAAATGAACTGCATCTTCGTACTATATATCATTATATATGCAATTGGAGAAATTGCACTTCAATTTTTCATTCTATAGTAGGGGCACTGGGAGTTAACATGAAGAAACAATGCACTTCAGTTTTAAGCCACAACGCTCTACATATGTAAGCCATGGTGGACTGCATTGTTCGGCCATAGCGCATTTTCATTTTTTCGAAGTATCTTTCTATTTTTTACTGGGAGATACATGGCACTGCAGTTGACGCAAGAGGGCACTGCATGGTGATAAAAAGTGCACTGCAATTTGAATTTCTCATCAAACACTAGAAAGCAAATGCACTATACTAAACTGGAGGTGGGGGGTTTGGGTATGTGAATTTCTTACATTATCTGCAAGTGTGACTTTCCTGCTGAGAGTAGTTCTCTCCTTCTGCAGATGCGGCTCGGCCTGCTATTGGCGTGCATTCCACCTCCGCTGCAGGAACTCATGGGCTTTTTCAACTTTCGCCATTGTCGCGGGAGAAGGCTGGATGGGCACCATCGTAGTTCGCATCCACGATGACTGCGAGGTTGCCGGAGAAGGCATCCTTGCAGTTCTCTTGCCCCTGCCATGCATCACCGAGGCAGGATGCTTCAGCTGGGTCAACGGTGGCGGATCTCCGAGGGCAGAGGCTCGGATCTATGGCAGGGGTGCAGCTAACGGCGCGCTCAATCGAGGCGGCGGCGCACCTGGATCAATTCGGGGGTGTTGGGGCGAAGGTGAGGGGCGGCGTCGCTTCCTAACCGCCGCCGCGGAAGAAGCCTTACCGAGGGACTGCATCGGCGGCGCTCCGCGCAAGAAGATCGGGAGAAGGGGGCGCCGCCGTTCGCTCCGCGCGCGCTCTGCGCAAGAAGGCGGGGAGGGGAGGGGAGTGGCGCGCCGCGCAAGGAGGCGCGGAGGGAAGGGGGTCGCCGCCGCCCGCAGGGGCGCTGTCGCGCAAGGAGGCGGGGAGGGGAGGGGGACGCCGCCGGCCGCAGGGGCGCTGCCGCGCAAGGAGGCGGGGAGGGGAGGGGGACGCCGCCGGCCGCAGGGGCGCTGCCGCGCAAGGAGGCTGGGAGGGGAGGGGGTGTTATGAGAATAAGGTTTTTGTTATATATACAGCCGGTCTATTCTCATAACATTATGAGAATAATATTCTCATAACACTTCCGAACTGCATTGCAAAAATGCATTGGAGAGCTAAACGCACCGCACCACAAAGACCAGCGAACTTCATGTTGAAAAAATTGTACGTGTTGTTTTTTCTGTACCTTTTTTGCTCTAGTTTTTTAACCGTTTATCAGAATTATGCGTGTAATATACCGTTGAAAAGCTATGGAGTAGACGCATCTTCGCCATGTTGAACACTTTTCCAAATTCATCATAGTTTAAGAGCAGTTTCGAAAATCGTGCGGCTCACAACGAATAGCAGCGAGCATTTTTTGATGTTTTTTCTAAACCGCTCGTCGGAACGAAACATATGATACACCGTTGGAAAGGTATCGTCGCCACGCATCTTTTTCTTATCTATTATTTTTTCTAATTCGCTACGGTTTAAGAGCAGTTTTGAATTTACTAAATCGCGGAATTGTGTTTTTCGATTTTTTTCAAATTTTCGGTACTGTTTTAACTCTAGTTTTTTAACCGTTTGTCGGAACAAGGCGTGTAATATACCGTTGGAAAGCTACAAACGAGGCGCAACTTTCAAATGTTGAAATGTTTTTGAGATTCCTTACGGTTTTTAGTTAAATTTGAAAGTCGTGCGGCTGGCTATGAACTGCAGCGCGTTGAGAAGTGTTTGAGAAGTGAGCTGCTTTCCGATGTGTGTTTTGTTTTTTGATCACGAAGTGAACCGCATTACTCTTTTTGTGTTGTTTTTTGCGCGCGTTGAGAAGCGTTTGAGAAGTGAGCTGCTTTCCGATGTGTGTTTTGTTTTTTGATCACGAAGTGAACCGCATTACTCTTTTTGTGTTGTTTTGGTAACAATTTTTTTTTGAGATTCCGCTATTTTTTTTTTTGCATTTTCATGTTTGAGAAGTGAGCTGCTTTTCCGATGT
>LR738714.1:464878024-464907443 GCA_902687465.1 Secale cereale
ATATATCATCGAATGTCTCGCACTACCATTCACACATACACATGTATATATACAATTTGGTATATATATACAATTTCTCCTACATGGAGGCATTACTGCGGTAGCGGGTAATTGTATTCTCCTTTGGGATCTATGACCTGGTCGAGCAAAAATCCCGCTATTTCCTCTTGAATTGCTCATACGCGATCCTCCGGTAGGAGCTTATCCCGCACCTCTTTGAACTTTAAAGAAGGAGATCAATATGCATGTATTAGTTGTATGATTAGATATCGATAATGATGTAAAAAATGTGAATAGTGTTCTGGCAAACGTACCCATAGCTGCCTAGCAGATGTGCACCTTCGGGACGCCATCATGCGAATGTTCTCGCAAACGTAGTATGCACATAAATCAGTCCCCGACGCCCGCCTCATGGCCTTTATGAGAATATAATTCAATCAGATAATAATTAATTAAGCATGATAATTAATGGTATTGAAACTAGAATTAAAGAGATGGTAGCTAGCTAGTACTACTTAATTAATTACCTTGGGTCGATACCAATACAACTTTTATTTCCATTCGCTTGGAACCTCTTTGACATACTTTTGCCAAGCCCTGCCCACCGGCAAAGAAAAGAAATAAATAAGTTATTAATTAGTTGATATCAGGAAATGATGAACTAAAGAGGCCTACATATACTTCAATAATGATTGAAATTACCTGTTGACTATCCCCTTCACGATTGAGTAGTCACTAACGTCTTTAAGTAGTGAGTCCAGTGCTTCAACTTGAATGACTAACAAGATCCAGTGAAAATTGCATGCACACATGTTTGCATGTATAAATTAAGCGGGCATGTGCATAACACTCATCAACTACCTTAAACCCTATACACTTATTAACATCTAGCTAGTAAGTAAAAACATAATTTGTAGTACAAGATAGTGTGACTCACCCGTAGTTGTAAGGAAGTAGTATATCTCGATTGGTATTGAGGCGCTTCAAGAACTCTTGCAAGTTTTTCTCTATGTCTGCTCGATACCATTCATGTGTCCATGTCTCTTGATTAATGGTATTTGGGTCAATGAACCCAATGCCATAGCGTCCAGCTTTTTTCATTTCATAGATCTTCATCCTGCAATATACCACAGAAAAGAATATAGTGAGGATAATTACAGGTAATGATCAACAAGCACTACAGCTAGCCCGAGACTTAAATTACAGAAAGAAGTCACTTATAGACAATAGCAACTGAAGATAGATTTGTCGAGTGCATCTTGATTGAATAACTGAAACAATTCTGTAAACTCAACATACAGAGGCATCTCATTGAAGTAATGCTCTGCCTTGACTTTCACTATGAGGGACTCTCGATTGGTAGTCTTGGTAATTTTCATGTACCATTCATGCAATTCATACATTCTTGTTGAGAGCTTATTGACCTCCTCAGGCTTGACCAAAGGTTCGCCGCGGGCATATTTTCGTTTTATGTTCTCCTCTCTAATCGTATCCATGGGCTTGATCTCTAGGAGTTGATAAGCATTGATACCAAGCTCTGCAGCCTGCCTTCTATGCTCCTCGGTTATTACCAGCTGATCGGTGCCGGTACTTGCATGTGTTGGTATAATGAGCAGGGGGATTGATTGCACCGCCTATTCTCCCCGCTGGGGAACAGTTTTCCCGCTTTTTTTGGCAGCTGCTTGGCTCGAGCTCGATCTCGACTCCTTCTTTTGTTGTGGTTGATGTGCCTTCCTGATTTTGCGCTCGTAGTCTGAGTCAACAGGCTTGGGAGCTGGTGCTTTAGCCATACGAATAAAGTGGTCAACGTCATCTTCAGGCACTTTCTCCTTTGGCGGCGGCGGCGGTTTCGGTCCAAAATGGGCTCGCACTTCGGCTTCATTTTCCTCCGGAGTTAGGTCGTAAGGCCTCTTCGGAAGAGGCGCGAGGTTGCTTGGACCATATTGAAATCGCTTGCCTCCTGTACCTCCTGTACCTCTACGCACCATAGCTGCGGCGGCTCTCTTCCGCTGTTGCTGAGGCGGCGGAGACGGCTGACGTGGCTGACTTGGAGGAGGAGGAGTGGGATGACGCGGTGTCGGACTTGGAGCAGGAGGAGTGGCCTGAGGCGGTGCCGGACTTGGAGGAGGAGGAGTGGCCCGACGCGTTGGCGGACTTGAAGGAGCATGACTCTGGTGAGACGGTGGCTGATGACTTGGAGGAGTGGGAGTCTGCTAACACAGTGGCAGACTTCGAGTAGGAGTCCACTGACGCGGTGTCGGTGGCGTTGGAAAGATGATGCAATCCTTTCTCCATAGGATATATGATGTATGGCCTCTCTATGTGTGTGCTCCTCGACACCTCCAGGAATGTCAAGCTCTAGCCTCGAATATTGGTCCACCACTTCATCAACCATGACACGAGCATAGCCAACCAAAATCGGGTTGCAATGGAAGGTTGCTTCAGGGGGATTTGTATAAGCAACGACGTCTGCCATCTTCATGGATATGTTCTTCATTTTGAAGTGTAGCTCACAATTAGTGTTCTCCATGATGTCATCCACATGGTATCTATCCAGAAGTGCCTCACCCGGGGCAGAACTCACGCTGCTTCTCGACATGGATGGGACGGTGCTATCCAATGTTGGATCATCCGCTAGCTGCTGCCGCTGCTGAGACCCCCTTTCTTGGCTAAGTGAGTCGATCTGCTGCCGCTGCTACTGGAATTGGAGTGCCAACTGTAGGATCGAAAGTATGTCTAGAGGGGGGGGGGGTGATTAGACTACTAGATCAAATAAAAATCTAGCCTTTTCCTAATTTTAATTCTTGGCAGATTTTAGCAACTTAGCACAAGTCAAGCAATCAACCTACACATGCAATTCTAAGAGTATAGCAGTGGAATGTAAATCATTGCACATGAAGGTAAAGAGAGGGGTTTGGAGATTGCAAACGCAAGTGTAGACACATATGTTTTTTGTTGTGGTTCCGATAGGTGGTGCTATCGTACATCCACGTTGATGGAGACTTCAACCCACGAAGGGTAACGGCTGCGCGAGTCCACGGAGGGCTCCACCCACGAAGGGTCCACGAAGAAGCAACCTTGTCTATCCCACCATGGCCATCGTCCATGAAGGACTTGCCTCACTAGGGTAGATCTTCACGAAGTAGGCGATCTCCTTGCCCTTACAAACTCGTTGGTTCAACTCCATAATCTTGTTGGAGGCTCCCAAGTGACACCTAACCAATCTAGGAGACACCACTCTCCAAAAGGTAATAGACGGTGTGTTGATAACAATCTCCTTGCTCAAATGCTTCAAATGATAGTCTCCCAAACACTCAAACAGCTCCTCACAGATTTGGATATGGTGGAAGAAGACATTGAGTGGAAAGCAACTTGGGGAAGGCTACACTGGTACGTGTCGGTGCTATACAAACGGTTTTAAACCCCTTTCCGTGACGGCATTTCGAACCGTTGCCAAGTGAGTGTGGGCGATAGGGGGGGTCCTTCCCACACAACCCAGAAACCGTCGGGGATAGGGCCCCTACAGTACTCCTACTCGTTTCTGCTCGCATTGCCATCGCAGTCGGTATTCTGTGGTGCTACGTTTACGATGCGCGGCCCATCACAAACCGTTCCCTATTATAGAACGTGTATGATGGACGGCTGTCGGTGTACAGAAAGAGGGGTACACTTTTTGTACCCCTATGACTGTGCACGGGCAGTCTGAGCCACGGACACCACCACACCAAGCATGGCAAGGGAGGTGAGCCGTGGTAAGATCAAAGCTTGATGGAGACTGGAGCAACGCCAAGAACAAGACCACAAAGAGCAAAGGGACGAAGCGGCTCTCCCCGACAAGATCCTTGCCAGGGCCAGCCCTAGCAGCCCCAGCAAGACCCTTGCCGCGACAGCTCGCCCCGGCAAGACCCTTGCCGCGGTAGCTCGCCCCGCGCCTACGGTGCGAATCACCCTTGAGTCCACCGCCCCCATGGGGCGAGGATTCGGGAGATATCCCCGTGGTGGCATGCAGATCTTTGTGAAGACATTCAAGATCAGATGCAAATTGAGAAGACGACGACCCTTGGCGGGATTCTAGCCAAGGAGAACAACAAGGCTGTTGGGGAACGTAGTATTTTAAAATTTTGCTACGATCACACAAGATCTATCTACTAGATGCATAGCAATGAGAGGGGAGAGTGTGTCTACGTACCCTCGTAGACCGGGAGCGGAAGCGTCAAGTGACGCGGTTGATGTAGTCGAACTTCTTCGCGATTCAACCGATCAAGCACCGAACGTATGGCACCTCCGCGTTCCGCACACGTTTAGCTTGATGACGTCCCACGAGCTCTTGATCCAGCTGAGCTTCACGGGAGAGTTTCGTCAGCACGACGACGTGGTGACAGATATGATGTATCTACCGGCGCAGGGCTTCGCCTAAGCACTACAACGGTATGACCGAGGTGTGTTTCTGTGGAGGGAGGCACCGCACATGGCTAAAAAAAATTCAACTTGTGTGTCTTTGGGTGCCCCCTGCCCCCGTATATAAAGGAGCAAGGGGGCAGGCCGGCCGGCCCTCTATGGTGCGCCTAGAGAGGCAATCCTACTAGGAATAGGATTGCAATCCTATTCCTAGTAGGAGTCCACCAAGAAGGAGAGGGGGAAGGAAGGAGAGGGAGAGGGAGAGGGAAAGAGGGGCCGCGCCCCCCTCCCCTAGTCCTATTCGGACTGCCCCTAGGGAGCGGGCGCGCCACCTCCTGGCTGCTGCCCTCTTTCTCCCCTATGGCCCACTAGGGCCCACCATTCCCCCGGGGGGTTCCGGTAACCCCCCCGGCACTCCGGTAAATTCCGAAACTTTCCAGAACACTTCCTGTGTCCGAATATAGTCATCCAATATATCAATCTTTATGTCTCGGACATTCCGAGACTCCTTGTCATGTCCGTGATCTCATCTGAGACTCCGAAGTGCTTTCGGTACATCAAAACTCATAAACTCATAATACCGATCGTCATCAAACGTTAAGCGTGCAGACCCTACGGGTTCGAGAACTATGTAGACATGAACGAGACTCATCTCCGGTCAATAACCAATAGCGGAACCTGGATGCTCATATTGGCTCCCACATATTCTACGAAGATCTTTATCGGTCAAACCGCATAACAACATACGTTGTTCCTTTTGTCATCGGTATGTTACTTGCCCGAGATTCGATCGTCGGTATCTCTATACCTAGTTCAATCTCGTTACCGGCAAGTCTCTTTACTCGTTCTGTAATACATCATCTCGTGACTAACTCATTAGTCTTTTTGCTTGCAAGGATTATTATGATGTGCATTACCGAGAGGGCCCAGAGATACCTCTCCGACACTCGGAGTGACAAATCCTAGTCTTGATCTATGCCAACACCACGAATACTTTCGAAGACACCTGTAGAGCATCTTTATGATCACCCAGTTACATTGTGACGTTTGATAGCACACAAGGTGTTCCTACGGTATTCCAGAGTTGCATAATCTCATAGTCATAGCAACATGTATAAGTCATGAAGAAAGCAATAGCAATAAAACTAAACGATCATAGTGCTAAGCTAACGGATGGGTCTTGTCCATCACATCATTCTCCTAATGATATGATCCCGTTGATCAAATGACAACTCATGTCTATGGTTAGGAAACATAATCATCTTTGATCAATGAGCTAGTCTAGTAGAGGCATACTAGGGACACTCTGTTTTGTCTATGTATTCACACATGTACTAAGTTTCCGGTTAATACAATTCTAGCATGAATAATAAACATTTATCATGATATAAGGAAATAGAAATAACAACTTTATTATTGCCTCCAGGGTATATTTCCTTTAGTCTCCCACTTGCAATAGAGTCAATAATCTAGCTCACATCGCCATGTGATTTAATACCGATAGTTCACATCGTTATGTGAATAACACCCATAGTTCACATCGCCATGTGACCAACACCCAAAGGGTTTACTAGAGTCAATAATATAGTTCACATCGCTATGTGATTAATACCCAAGAGTAATAAGGTGTGATCATGTTTTGCTTGTGAGAGAAGTTTAGTCAACGGGTCTGTCACATTCAGATCCGTATGTATTTTGCAAATTTCTATGTCTACAATGCTCTGCATAGAGCTACTCTAGCTAATTGCTCCCACTTTCAATACGAATCCAGATTGATACTTAGAGTCATCTGGATTTAGTATCAAAGCTTGCATCGGCGTAACCCTTTACGACGAACTCTTTATCACCTCCATAATCGAGAAACATTTCCTTAGTCATCCAGTTACTAAGGATAATTTTGACCGCTGTACAGTGATCTACTCCTGGATCACTATTGTACCTCCCTGTCAAACTCATGGCAAGGTACACAACATGTTTGGTACACAGCATGGCATACTTTATAGAACCTATGGCTGAGGCATAGGGAATGACTTTCATTTTCTCTATATTTTTCTGCCGTGGTCTGGCTTTGAGTCTTACTCAATTTCACACCTTACAAGTCAGGCAAGAACTCCTTCTTTGACTGATCCATTTTGAACTACTTCAAAATCTTATCAAGGTATGTACTCATCGAAAGTCTTATCAAGCGTCTTGATCTATCTCTATATATCCTTGATGCCCAATATGTAAGCAGCTTCACCAAGGTTTTTCTTTGAAAAACTCCTTTCAAACACTCCTTTATGCTTTCCAGAAAATTCTACATCATTTCCGATCGACAATATGTCATTCACATATACTTATCAGAAAGGTTGTAGTGCTCCCACTCACTTCTTGTAAATACAGGCTTCACCGCAAGTCTGTATAAATCTATATGATTTGATCAACTTATCAAAGCGTATATTCCAACTCCGAGATGCTTGCACCAGTCCATAGATGGATCGTTGGAGCTTGCACATTTTGTTAGCACCTTTAGGATTGACAAAACCTTCTGGTTGCATCATATACAATTCTTCTTTAATAAATCCATTAAAGAATGCAGTTTTGTTATCCATTTGCCAGATTTCATAAAATGCGGCAATTGCTAACATGATTCGGACAGACTTAAGCATCGCTACGGGTGAGAAAGTCTCATCATAGTCAACTCCTTGAACTTGTCGAAAACCTTTCACAACAAGTCGAGCTTTGTAAACAGTAACATTACCGTCAGCGTCGGTCTTCCTCTTGAAGATCCATTTATTTTCGATGGCTTGTCGATCATCGGGCAAATCAACCAAAGTCCACACTTTGTTCTCATACATGGATCCCATCTCAGATTTCATGGCCTCAAGCCATTTTGCGGAATCTGGGCTCATCATCGCTTCCTCATAGTTCGCAGGTTCATCATGGTCTAGTAACATGACTTCCAGAACTGGGTTGCCGTACCACTCTGGTGCGGAACGTACTCTGGTTGATCTACGACGTTCAGCAGAAACTTGATCTGAAGTTTCATGATCATCATCATTAGCTTCCTCACTAATTGGTGTAGGAATCACTGGAACTAGTTTCTGTGATGTTCCACTTTCCAATTCGGTAGAAGGTACAATTACCTCATCAAGTTCTACTTTCCTCCCACTCACTTCTTTCGAGAGAAACTCCTTCTGTAGAAAGGATCCACTCTTAGCAACAAAGACATTGCCTTCGGATATATGATAGAAGGTGTACCCAACAGTTTCTTTTGGGTATCCTATGAAGATTTACTTCTCCGATTTGGGTTCGAGCTTATCATGTTGAAACTTTTTCACATAAGCATCGCAGTCCCAAACTTAAGGAAATGACAGCTTAGGTTTCTCGTCAAACCATAGTTCATACAGTGTCATCTCCACGGATTTAGATGGTGCCCTTTTTAACGTGAATGTAGCTGTCTCTAATGCATAACCCCAAAAGCGATAGTGGTAGATCGGTAAGAGACATCATCGATCGCACCATATCTAATAAAGTACGGTTATGACGTTCGGACACACCATTACACTATGGTGTTCCAGGTGGCGTGAGTAGTGAAACTATTTCACATAGTTTTTACTGAAGGCCAAACTCGCTAACTCAAATATTTTACCTCTACGATCATATCATAGAAACTCTTATTTTCTTGTTACGATGATTCTCCACTTCACTCTGAAATTCTTTGAACTTTTCAAATGTTTCAGACTTGTGCTTCATTAAGTAGATATACCCATATCTGCTCAAATCATCAGTGAAGGTCAGAAAATAACGATATCTGCGCGAGCTTCAACACTCATTGGTCCGCATACATCAGTATGTATGATTTCAAACAACTCTGTTGCTCGCTCCACAGTTCCGGAGAACGGAGTTTTAGTCATCTTGCCCATGAGGCACGGTTCACATCACCAAGTGATTCATAATAAGTGATTCCAAAAGTCCATCACTATGGAGTTTCTTCATGCGCTTTACACCAATATGACCTAAACGGCAGTGCTACAAATAAGTTGCACTATCATTATTAACCTTGCATCTTTTGGCTACAATATTATGAATATGTGTATCACACGATCGAGATCCAACAAACCATTTTCATTGGGTGTATGACCATAGAAGGTTTTATTCATGTAAACAGAAAAACAATTATTCTCTAACTTACATGAATAACCGTATTGCAATAAACATGATCAAATCATATTCATGCTCAACACAAACACTAAATAACACTTATTTAGGTTCAACACTAATCCCGAAAGTATAGGGAGTGTGCGATGATGATCATATCAATCTTGGAACCACTTCCAACACACATCGTCGCTTCACCTTTAACTAGTTTCTGTTCATTATGCAACTCCCATTTCGAGTTACTACTCTTTAGCAACTGAACCAATATCAAATACCGAGGGGTTGCTATGAACACTAGTAAAATACACATCAATAATTTGTATATCAAATATACCTTTGTTCACTTTGCCATCCTTCTTATCCGCCAAATATCTAGGGCAGTTCCACTTCCAGTGACCATTTCCTTTGCAGTAGAAGCACTTAATTTCAGGCCCGAGTTTAGCTTTGGGTTTCTTCATGGGAGTGACAACTTACTTGTCATTCTTTTTGAAGTTCCCCTTCTATCCCTTTGCCCTTTACTTGAAATAAGTGGTCTTGTTAAACATCAACACTTGATGCTCCTTTTTGATTTCTACCTCCGCAGCTTTGAGCATAGCGAAGAGCTCGGGAATTACTTTCGTCATCCCTGGCATATTATAGTTCATCACGAAGTTCTACTAACTTGGTGATAGTGACTAGAGAACTTTGTCAATTACTATCTTATCTGGAAGAATAACTCCCACTTGATTCAAGTAATTGTAGTACCCAGACAATCTGAGCACATGCTCACTGGTTGAGCTATTCTCCTCCATCTTGTAGGCAAAGTACTGTCAGAGGTCTTATACCTCTCGACACGGGCATGAGTATGAAATACTAATTTCAACTCTTTGAACATCTTATATGCTCCGTGGCATTCAAAACGTTTTTGAAGTCTCGGTTCTAAGCCGTAAAGCATGGTGCACTTAAACTATCAAGTAGTCATCATACCGAGCTTTTGTCGAAACGTTCATAACGTCTACATCTGCTCCTGCAATAGGTCTGTCACCTAGCGGTGCATCAAGGACATAATTCTTATGGGCAGCAATGAGGATTATCCTCAGATCACGGAACAATTCCGCATCATTGCTACTATCATCTTTCAACTTAGTTTTCTCTAGGAACATAAAAAATAAACGGGGAGCAACATCGCGAGCTATTGATCTACAACATAGAATATGCTAATACTACCAGGACTAAGTTCATGATAAATTAAAGTTCAATTTAATCATATTACCTAAGAACTCCCACTTAGATAGACATCCCTCTAGTCATCTAAATGATCACGTGATCCAAATCAACTAAACCATGTCCGATCATCACGTGAGATGGAATAGTTTCAATGGTGAACATCTTTATGTTGATCATATCTACTATATGATTCACGCTCGAACTTTCGGTCTCCAGTGTTCCGAGGCCATATCTGCATATGCTAGGCTCGTCAAGTTTAACCCGAGTATTCCGCGTTTGCAAAACTGTCTTACACCCGTTGTATTTGAACGTAGAGCCTATCACACCCGATCATCATGTGGTGTCTCAGCACGAAGAACTTTCGCAACGGTGCATACTCAGGGAGAACACTTATACCTTGAAATTTAGTAAGGGATCATCTTATAATTCTACCGTCGTTCTAAGCAAAATAAGAAGCATAATAAGATAAACATCACATGCAATCAAAATATGTGACATGATATGGCCATCATCATTTTGTGCTTTTGATCTCCATCTCCAAAGCACCGTCATGATCACCTTCGTCACCGACACGACACCTTGATCTCCATCGTAGCATCGTTGTCGTCTCGCCAACTATTGCTTCTACGACTATCGCTACCGCTTAGTGATAAAGTAAAGCAATTACATAGCGCTTGCATTTCATACAATAAAGTGACAACCATATGGCTCCTACCAGTTGCTGATAACTTTACAAAACATGATCATCTCATACAAAACCGTATAACTCATCATGTCTTACCATATCACATCACAACAAGCCCTGCAAAAACAAGTTAGACGTCCTCTACTTTGTTGTTGCAAGTTTTACGTGGCTGCTACGGGCTTAGCAAGAACCGTTCTTACCTACGCATAAAAAAACCACAACCATGTTTCGTCAAGTATGTGCTGTTTAAACCTTTACAAGGACCGGGCATAGCCACAATTGATTCAGCTAAAGTGAGAGAGACAGAAACCCGCCAGTCACCTGTAAGCAACGAGTGCTCATAACGGTGAAACCAGTCTTGCGTAAGCGTACGCGTAATGTCGGTCCGGGCCGCTTCATCTCACAATACCGCCGAAGCAAAGTATGACATGCTGGTAAGCAGTATGACTAGTATTGCCCACAACTCATTGTGTTCTACTCGTGCATATCATCTACGCATAGACCTGGCTCTGATACCACTGTTGGGGAATGTAGTATTTTAAAATGTTCCTACGATCACGCAAGATCTATCTACTAGATGCATAGCAACGAGAGGGGAGAGTGTGTCTACGTACCCTCGTAGACCGGGAGCGGAAGCGTCAAGTGACGCGGTTAATGTAGTCGAACTTCTTCGCGATCAACCGATCAAGCACCGAACGTACGGCACCTCTGCGTTCAGCACACGTTCAGCTTGATGACGTCCCACGAGCTCTTGATCCAGTTGAGCTTCACGGGATAGTTTCGTCAGCATGACGGCGTGGTGACAGATATGATGTATCTACCGGCACAGGGCTTCGCTTAAGCACTGCAACAGTATGACCGAGGTGTGTTTCTGTGGAGGGGTGCACCGCACACGGCTAAAACAATTCAACTTGTGCGTCTTCGGGTGCCCCCTGCCCCAGTATATAAAGGAGCAAGGGGGGAGGCCGACCGGCCCTCTATGGTGCGCCTAGAGAGGCAATCCTACTAGGAATAGGATTGCAATCCTATTCCTAGTAGGAGTCCACCAAGAAGGAGAGGGGGAAGGAAGGAGAGGGAGAGGGAGAGGGAAAGAGGGGCCGCGCCCCCCTCCCATAGTCCTATTCGGACTGCCCCTAGGGAGGGGGCGTGCCACCTCCTGGCTGCTGCCCTCTTTCTCCCCTATTGCCCACTAGAGCCCACCATTCCCCCGGGGGGTTCCGGTAACCCCCCGGCACTCCGGTAAATTCCTAAACTTTCCAGAACACTTCCGGTGTCCGAATATAGTCGTCAAATATATCAATCTTTATGTCTCGGACATTCCGAGACTCCTCGTCATGTACGTGATCTCATCCGAGACTCCGAACTGCCTTCGGTACATCAAAACTCATAAACTCATAATACCGATCGTCATCAAACGTTAAGCGTTCGGACCCTACGGGTTCGAGAACTATGTAGACATGACCGAGACTCATCTCCGGTCAATAACCAATAGCGGAACCTGGATGCTCATATTGGCTCCCACATATACTACGAAGATCTTTATCGGTCAAACCGCATAACAACATACGTTGTTCCTTTTGTCATCGGTATGTTACTTGCCCAAGATTCGATCGTCGGTATCTCTATACCTAGTTCAATCTCGTTACCGGCAAGTCTCTTTACTCGTTCTGGAATACATCATCTCGTGACTAACTCATTAGTCTTTTTTCTTGCAAGGCTTATTATGATGTGCATTACCGAGAGGGCCCAGAGATACCTCTCCGACACTCGGAGTGACAAATCCTAGTCTTGATCTATGCCAACACCACGAATACTTTCGGAGACACCTGTAGAGCATCTTTATGATCACCCAGTTACGTTGTGACGTTTGATAGCACACAAGGTGTTCCTACGGTATTCGGGAGTTGCATAATCTCATAGTCATAGGAACATGTATAAGTCATGAAGAAAGCAATAGCAGTAAAACTAAACGATCATAGTGCTAAGCTAACGGATGGGTCTTGTCCATCACATCATTCTCCTAATGATGTGATCCTGTTGATCAAATGACAACTCATGTCTATGGTTAGGAAACATAACCATCTTTGATCAATGAGCTAGTCTAGTAGAGGCATACTAGGGACACTCTGTTTTGTCTTTGTATTCACACATGTACTAAGTTTCCGGTTAATACAATTCTAGCATGAATAATAAACATTTATCATGATATAAGGAAATATAAATAACAACTTTATTATTTCCTCTAGGGCATATTTCCTTCAAAGGCCCCCGACAAGCACCTTGCCGGGGATGACAGCAGGCACCACGGCAGGGCCCTTGCCGGAGCCCCGGCAAGGCCCATGCCGAGGACGCCCGCGGTGCCACCGTCAGGCCCGCACCAACCAGATTTCCACCGACCCACGCGGCTGCCGACCCAACCAGCTGGACAGGCTCCTGCATGGCAACCCATAGACCTTCGTGGAGACCCGCCATTGCGCCACCTTAGCTGCCTGTCTGCCTACATGGCGCCTCAGGCACTGCTGGCCAGGGCGCGTGTCAACACGAGGAGGGGCGGCGACGGACAAGACAGGCGTCTCCCCTCGTCCCCGATAAAGCAAGGATACCTAAGCTAAGCGCATTAAATGCGCCTTGTCCTGTAATGCGAGGGATAAGCTCGCATCACTGTACCCTTTCCATCTCCTGCGTGCCACTGTGGCGACCCCTTTTCCCTATAAAAGGAGGCCCAAGGCGACCAGGAGGAGGATTCGGCTTTTTAGAACTCATCGCGACTCTTTTGGAGCTCCTCACTAGCTGAAGAACACAAACATATAATCCACCAAAGCAGGAGTAGGGTTTTACGCATCTTTGCGGCCCGAACCTGGGTAAAGGAACTGTGTCCTGACTATTAGATCCGCTCTTCTCTCAACCCCGCGCCCCGCAACCGTAGTAGGGATTCTTGTGATCCCATAGGTGTCGATCCAAATACACCGACATCTTTGGTGCGCCAGGTAGGGGGGGCACAGTTGTGAGAATCGGCTTTGGCAGTCAGTCCGACGCATCTTCATCGTCATGGCGCCCTAGAAGAAGACGACGGTGGCGGTTGGCCAGTCGGAAGCCGTACAGCCCGTCCCGACGCGGGCGAGCAGCGGACCGGTCGCGGAAAGAACCCGGGGCGCTGCTCGCGAACACCAACACCGCCCCAGCAGCCGGAGTTTGGGAGGTGGCGATGCTTGTGCGCCTGGTAACGGGCCACACACCGCCAGTTCCAGAGATGGAACCCGGCCCTTCGCAGGTGGCGCGGGGCCTTCCAAGGTCGCGGCCACACCACCCGAAGGCGACGCAAGGGCCTCCAGAACTCCCACGCCGGCGCCAACAGCGCGCTCTTCTCAAGCAGCGCGCGACGAACGGCATCGTCACCCCGAAGATCCCGGACGTCGCCATGGGAAGGCCCCGAGCGCCACTCCCGGGACGTAGAAGACCTGCCCGCCCGCCGAAGCACTGGTGGAGACGTTAGGCAACCGCGGGATCGTGATGGAGCTCCCCCTGACACGGCAGGGGTCGAGGCGCGTCACGGTCCGTGCAGATTTCACTACCGTTAACACCGGCCGAAGCTTTAGCGCGCGCAGTTGCTCCTCGACTTCCCTCCCGTTATGGGGAAACTCGACGAATGGAGAGCCACCATCCGAAGCCTTGTCGCAGTCGCCAACAGGGATGACCTAAATCCAGCGGAGCTCCCAGACCGACGCTCCGATGGGGTCCCACGCACCGGCGGCGGGAGAACCGGCAGCGCCGTGGCTATGGTGCATTCGCCTCCTCCTCACCCAGTGTCGCGTACGTCGACCTGTCGAGACGTCGCGGGCGACGCCATCTCCATAGCGTCGTCCGACCCACGTACCCGCAGCGACCAGTGTCAAGTTCTTCAGGAGCGAGCTCATGAAGACGCTCGAACCACCATCAAGCGCCGGCGCGGAACGCGCCACCAGTCAGACAGGCGAGCAAGGCCTGCTGCGGACCGCCCAACACCGGAAAGCCCTGGAGGTCTACCCGACGAGGTAGGTTGTCCAGCTTTCACCCGTGAGCTGCGGCAGTTCCAGTGGCCCTCTCACCGCACCTTCAAGCCCGACGTTGGCGAGAAGTACAACAGCAAGACCCACCCGTCGGAAGCATCTACACCATCGCGATGCAAGATGCCGGGGCCCGCGATGATAAGGTGCTTGCGAATTACTTTCCGTTGGCTCTTAAACCTAACGCCATGTCGTGGTTGATGCACTTGCCAGTAGACTCTATTTCCTCCTGGTCCGACTTGTGCCATGAGTTTGTTGGCGCCTTTACGGGAGGCCACCAAGCCCATGGCCAGGCGAGTGACCTGCATGTCATACCCCAGAAGGAAGGCGAGAGTCTGCGCAAGTACATACAGAGATTCAGCCGGGTACAGTACAATATCCCCGATGTTCACCCTGCCGCCATCATCAGCGCGTTCCACCAGAACGTGCGCAACCGCAAGATGCGCGAAGAACTGGCGATGACCAAGGTGAAGGATGTGGCAGAACTCTACGTTCTTGCCGACAGATGTGCCCGGGCTGAACAGGGAAGGAAGTACCCCGGCGAAGGCGCCGGTGCGGAAACCGACTATTCAAACGAAGATACTGCCGCCCCAGCGAGGAAGGGCTGGAACCGTAACAGGAAGCGCAAGGGAAATGACGTGCTTGCCTTCGAGGGATCTGATGACGCCAGCTCCGCCAAGAAAACCAAGGCGGGTGACCCTGGCAAGGAAATTGCCGGGTGTGTCGCCTGCCGGGCCTTGGCGGCTGTCGAGAAGCCAGGAAACTCCGTCAAGCGGTACTGCAAGATCCATCGCACCAAAGGCCATGATCTCCAGGACTGCCACCATGTTGAGCTCCTTGCTGAGAAGCAAAGGGCTGAATATGAGAGGCGGGACAAGGAAAAGGGCCAAGACAGCGCTGAGGGATCCAGCAAGAAGTGTGACGGCCAGGCAGGCCGTCGCAGCAAGGAGAAACAGCAGGAAAGGCCCTCCCGGGGCCGCGACAGAAGACCTGAAAACGACGATCGCGAAGAGGAAGACGAGTCCGACGGCCAAGAGTTTCAGAAGGCTACGGACGCCATGTGCGTCGATGGTGGCGCCTCGCTGCATGCTTCTCACCGCCAGCTTAAACAGTGGGCGCGTGAGATTATTGCAGCAGAGCCATCGTCCGGTGT
The DNA here is from genome assembly GCA_902687465.1 of Secale cereale. NCBI lineage: Eukaryota > Viridiplantae > Streptophyta > Magnoliopsida > Poales > Poaceae > Secale > Secale cereale. The sequence goes on from LR738714.1 coordinate 464,893,650, forward strand.
CCAAAGGCCACTGAAATGGTCCAGCACACCTATCATCTTTGACGCCGAGGATCACCCTGATCGCACCACTGCGGTCGGGTGCTTGCCATTATTGGTTTCGCCGACAATACGCAACCTCAAGGTGACGAAGATGCTAGTCGATGGCGGGGCCGGTCTGAACCTACTCTCGCCCACTGTGATCGAGAAACTGCAAGTTCCTGATGGAGACCTCGAAGAGACGGGCACGTTTCAGGGGGTCAGCCCAGGGAGAAGTCAACCGAAGGGGAAAGTCACGCTGCCCGTGACCTTTGGAAGTGATCTGAACTACAAGACAGAGAGGATCGTGTTCGATGTTGCCAGGATCCCCTTGCCTTACAACGGGATCCTTGGCCGCCCAGCGCTGGCCAAGTTCATGGCAGCATCACACTATGCCTACAACACCCTGAAGATGCTAGGGCCCGTGACGATCATCACCATCCCCTCCGATAAGAAAGATGCGCTGATTTGCGCTGACCAATTGTACCAGCAAGCAGTTGCAGCAACTGCCGCTACAGAGGCACTTGCTCCTGCCACTGGAGCCCCGGGAGGGAAGGAAAAGAAGACCGGCGAGACCTCGGGCGCCCACTCCGGCAAGCACACCTCTTCGGAGTGCTGTGCTCCCGTCGAGGACGTGCCAGAGAGCTCCGCCGGAAAGAAGAAGACCGGCGAGACCCCAGACACCCACTCCGGCAAGCGCACCTCTTCGGAGTGTCGCGCTCCCGTCGAGGACGTGCCAGAGAGCTCCACCGGCAGAAACAAGAGATCTAGGGCCACACCGCCAGGAACCAAGAAGGTTTCTGTCAAGGAGGACGGCATGGGAGGGGCTTTTACCATAAGCTCCGCCCTTGACAACAAATAGGAAGACGCGCTCGTCACCTTCCTGCGGGCGAATGTCGACGTGTTTGCCTGGCAAGCATCCGACATCCCCGGCATTCCCAGGGAGGTGATTGAGCACCACCTTGCTGTCTGTCCTCATGCGCGGCCCGTCAAGCAGAAGGTCAGGAAGCAAGCTTTGGAACGGCAAGAGTTCATCACCGAGGAGATTCGGAAACTGGAAGCTGCGGGTTTGGTAAGAGGAGTGCTCCACCCAACATGGTTGGCCAATCCAGTGGTAGTGCGCAAGGCAAATGGGAAGTGGAGGCTGTGTATTGATTACACGGATATCAATAAAGCTTGTCCCAAGGACCCCTTCCCGTTGCCGCGCATAGACCAGATTGTTGACTCCACGGCAAGGTGTGACCTGCTGTCATTCCTCGATGCCTACTCCGGCTACCACCAAATCTTCATGATAAGAGAAGACGAAGAGAAGACAACATTCATCACCCCATGTGGTACGTACTGTTTCGTACGAATGCCTTTCAGGTTGAAGAGTGCTGGCACGACGTTTGCAAGGGCAATCCAGATTGGTTTTGAACCCCAGCTCCATAGAAATATGGAGGCTTATATGGATGATATAGTGGTCAAAACCAAGAACAAGGCAACCCTTGTGCCGGATTTACAAGAAACATTTGTAAACCTGGGCAAGATCAACCTCAAGCTGAACCCTGAGGAGTGCGTCTTCGTCGTACCGTCCGGCAAGCTTCTCGGGTTCTTTGTGTCGCAGCGTGGGATAGAAGCAAATCCAGACAAGATCAAAGCTATCGAGCAGATTGAAGCACCCAAACGGGTCAAGGATGTGCGTCGGCTTGTTGGCTGCATTGCTGCCATGAGCAGATTCATTTCCAAGTCTGCCGAGCGCGCCCTCCCTTTTTTCAAGATTTTGAAAAAGGCGGGCCCAATGAAGTGGACGCCAGAGGCCGAAGCGACATTACAAGATCTGAAGAGGTATCTTTCCTCCACGCCAATACTGGTTGCGCCTAGACCACAAGAACCGTTGTTGCTATACTTAGCGGCAACAAACCAGGTGGTCAGCGCCGCACTAGTGGCGCAGAGAGAAATCGATGATGAGGTAATGGCAGCAACAGAGCCTGGTGCCACTGGTGCAAAAGCGACACAGCTGGTTGGAGTGCTACCGAAGAAGAAAATGATGCAACACCCGGTCTACTTTGTTAGCTCCCTCCTGCAGGGGGCTAGATCAAGGTACTCCGGCGTGCAGAAATTGCTCTTCGGCCTTCTTATGGCCTCGAGGAAGCTGCGTCATTGCTTCCAGGCGCACGAGATCACCGTCGTCACTCGCCTCCCTCTGCAACGGATATTGCACAATCCACACGCGACAGGAAGGACTATAGAGTGGGCACTGGAGCTGTCCAGCTTTGGCCTCAAGTTTGAAAGCACCTCGACAATTCAGAGCCGAGTCCTGGCGGAGTTCGTTGCAGAATGGACCACAACGCCTGATGAAGAGGTCCAGGAAACTACTCTCCCCGGCAAAGAGGCAAGTTGCAACTAGATCATGTACTTTGATGGGGCTTTCTCCTTACAAGGTGCCGGAGCTGGCATACTGCTGGTCGCGCCCACTGGAGAGCACCTCAAGTACGTGGTCTAGATGCACTTCCCTAGGGAGGTGTCAACGAACAACACTACTGAGTACGAGGGACTGCTTGCTGGTCTTAGGAACGCGTCAGACCTCGGAATCAAAAAGCTCATTGTCAGGGGCGACTCGCAGCTTGTCGTCAAACAAGTCAACAAGGATTACCAGAGCCCGTTGATGAAGGCCTACGTCGATGAAGTGAGAAAGTTGGAAGAGCGCTTTGACGGTATACAGGTGGACCACGTTCCCCGAGCGGAGAACGACATCGCCGATTACCTGTCGAAGCGCGCTGCCCTCAAGCTACCTGTGGAACCAGGTACCTTTGTGCTTCAGCTTTCTCAGCCATCCGTTGATCCATCAACAGAGCAAAGCAAGAGGAGGAAATCAGGGCCCAGCAAGTACTTTCCCGCCGAGCTCCCCGGAGCCGCCGGCAAGGATGTTGCCAGAGACACTGAGCCCGCCACAGGAGGGCTAACTCCGGCGGAGCATCAAGCTTTTGCCGTTGAGATGGCCGCTCCCTTGGCGGAAGAAATGCCTTTGGTCCTCGCCGTCGAGCCGCAGGCTCCAGCGTGGGCGCAGCATACCGTCCGATTCCTTCAGACTGGGAAACTTCCTGAGGAGCAGGAAGAAGCGGAGAAAGTAGCCCGTCGGTCTGCCATGTACCAGTTTGTCGATGACGTCCTATACAAAAGGAGACCGAACGGTGTGAAATTGAAGTGCATCCCTCGAGAGGAAGGACTGGAGCTGTTGGCAGAGATACACGGAGGCATATGTGGATCCCACATAGGGTCGAGAGCCCTTGCCGGTAAGGCATTCCGGCAAGGCTTCTTTTGGCCCACTGCCCTCCAGGATGCGACGGCATTGGTCACCAGGTGTGAAGCGTGCCAGTTCCATTCGAAGAAACTTCATCAACCAGCTCAAGCCCTCCAAACCATTCCTCTCTCCTGGCCCTTCTCGGTCTGGGGGCTCAACATACTGGGCCCTTTCCCCCGTGCCGTCGGGGGCTTTGTGTACTTGTACGTTGCAATCGACAAGTTCACAAAGTGGCCAGAGGTGGAGGCAGTAAGGAAGGTCACAGCTCAGTCAGCCGTCAAGTTCTTCAAGGGACTAGTGTGCCGTTTTGGTGTACCCAATAGGATCATCACCGACAATGGCACACAGTTTACAAGCCGCACCTTCATGCAATATACCCAAGACCTCGGCAGCAAAGTCTGTTTCACTTCCGTTGCTCACCCCCAAAGCAATGGTCAAGCTGAGAGGGCAAATGCTGAAGTGCTGCGAGGACTAAGGACAAAGACCTTTGACAGGCTGCACAAGAGCGGGAGGCGCTGGATTGATGAATTGCCGGCGGTTCTTTGGTCGGTCAGGACGACGCCAAATCGAGCCACCGGCCAGACGCCCTTTGCCCTGATATACGGGGCAGCAACAGTTCTCCCCACGGAACTCATATATGGGTCACCTCGAGTGCTTGCTTATGATGAGCTTGAGCAAGAGCAACTGCGCCAAGACGACGCAATGCTCCTTGAGGAAGATCGTCTTCGGGCGGCTGTGAGAGCAGCACGCTACCGGCAAGCCTTGTGCCGCTACAATAGCCGCAAGGTCCGTGCCCGAAGCTTTGAGGAAGGCGACCTTGTTCTCCGGCGCGTTCAATTGGCCAGGAATACGAACAAGTTGACACCGAAGTGGGAAGGCCCTTATCGGGTAATACGAGTCACCAGGCCCGGCGCTGTCCGCCTGGAGACCGAGGATGCCATTCCGGTGAGTAATTCCTGGAACATCGAGCATCTTCGCAAGTTTTACCCATAAGGCGCGGCTTGCCGGGCCCCCGGGCAAGCCACCCTTTTGTACAAGCCTTGCCGACAAGGCATGTAACCCTTTGTACAAAGCCAGGCGCAGACCCTGAGCATAAATAAATGAAGCGCTGGCGCCCTAAGTTATAGCATGCATGCTGAGTCGAGTCTCATCCTTGGTTAGGGTTGATAGTGCTTAGCGGCGGCTAACCCCTAGCTTAGAGGTCGAGTCTTTGTCTTTCCTCTGTATTCTTTGGTTCACAGGACGCGCGGACATCCTTGCCGAAGCCACTTGGGGAAGGAAAGAAGAACAGACCAGCGCCTAGGCCCCGGCGAGCCAGTGTTGCCGGAGGCTGCAAGGGCAAGAATTCGCCCACGGCTGTCCAGGGTTGCCGGGGGCTGCAGCTTCAGATGAGTTCTTTATCCCTTATCATGCATTCCATTATGGACTGAGGTAAGTGAAACCTCGTTCTTTTCCTTAAGCTACCGTGCTCCCACAACTCTAGTCACTAGGGCTCGTTCCTGGGACTAAGTTTGGTCGTAGTCGCGGCAGCAGAAGGATGAAACGAGGAGCCTGAGCCCACTTCATCCCTGCCTCCGCCAAGGGCGTGAGAAAGGTTGAGCGAAGTAGGGAAACGGCAGGGCCTGTTGCCGGGCGAAGAAATGTTTATCTTAAAGACATCAGGGATTTATTCCCTGTTGTGGGTTTTTACCTACGAATAAATGACCCGGCAAACATTCCTTTTTCATTAAAAACATTCCATTCAGGTACAGTCCATAGGGAATGAAAAACATGAATAAGGGGATTACAAGTTTTAAACTTAACATATGCCCGAAGGCTTACAGACTAAAAAGAAATAAGATGCCCGTAATGCCTTTCTTGTACCTCTCCTCAGGAGGCAGGTCAAGGAGGCGAGAAGGGCAAAAGGGGCGCCTAGGCGAGCTACGGGCGACAGAAGACACCGAGAAGGCATCTCGGCGGCCTCCCAAGGACTGGATGGTGATGACGGCGCTGGAGGCAGAGCTCGAAGACGAGGCGGCAGGACGTCAGTACGCGTCGAAGGCGTCGGTGCCCGCGTACTCCGACATGACGACCTTGCTGCCCGCCTTCTTCCTCTTCCTCTTCCGCAGCCTCCCTACGCCAGCCACCAAGGAGACGGCCCCGAGAAGTTCAAGGAGCCGGCGACGCGGATGATGGGGTCGCCGGTGCCACCAGGAGCGGCGCCCGACACCTAGTCGGACCCGTCATCCTGCCGTCCACCGCCCTCGTCGTCGCTGCTGCTGTCCTCCTCGTCACCCTCGTTCGAGGAGGAGTCTTCGTCATCGGAGGAGCTCTCCATACAACACCTCGCGCGAGTCCCGAGGTGCCCGAAGACCTTGACGGAGAGGTGGCCGTCCTCCATCAACTTGAAGTGGAGGGTGAGCCCATCCGTCAGGCTGTGGATGCGAGCGAACCTCTTCCATCCTTGGCGAAGATACATCACATGAGGGGCAGGGAAGTTGACGCGGGCCCGTGTGCCACTGATCCCGCAACCCCTCATGTGCAGCCGCAGTGACTCCGGCGGATTCACCGCCATCTCCCGCGCAAATGGAGTCGGGAGACAAAGGCGACGACGCGGCGACCCCCTCATCCTAACGAAGAACTCACAAGGGTCATCTCCAACATGACCTTCCATTGGAGGAGGAGCTGCTGGCGGGGGCGAGGCCGGCGGGCCGCCCCGTCCTCCTCTTCCCCGAGCACCCCGGCCTCGCCCACGGCCCGCCCCCTCCCTCTTCCCCTCATGGCCGGTTCGGCCACCGCAGGTGCAGGAGAAGGGGGGACGCGTTGTCGAGTGGCGACCCTCGCCGCCACCATTGAGGAGCCGAGGTTTTCTCTCTTCATGGCGGACAGAAGAGAGGAGCAGAAGCTGAAGGAGAAAGAAGATGGAGGAGTGCGGGGCGCCGTCCCCTCCCTCCGCCCTTTATAAAGGGGCGGGGCTGGAGCTCGACCGCCCCACTCGGCCAATCAAGACGTAGAAGGCGAGGGGGGCCGGGACCGACCCGCCGCCCCAACCAGCAACGGCTCCGTTTCCCGCCTCCACCGCTCGCCACCTCGAACGCATGGGAGGCACGTGGCGAACGTGCATGACCGAAAGGAAGGGTGAGGCGACCTCTCCCCACCCCGTGATCGTGGGGAGTGGACGCCTAGACGATCGCGCCTCGGCCCCATCCAGTAAGCGGGCCGTGCCTCCACACCTCCCCCCATTTACGGGGAAGGCGCATGCCGCCTCCTTTCGCATTTACTGCGATGTGACGCATGCCTGCGGAAACCGCCCCACGCATGCCGCCCACGTCACGCACGCACCTCCACCCCGCGCCACACGCGCGGGTCGTGGGAGGCGCAGCGCGCGGAAAATTTTACCACGGTGAAAACCGCCCCGCCTGCCCGCGCACCGTTCTGGGCCTGGCCCAACAACGTGTCGCGCTTATGTGTGGCCCAGGCCCGGGGGCTCCTGTCGGTGTACAAAAAGAGGGGTACACTTTTTGTAACCCTATGACTGTGCACGGGCAGTCTGAGCCACGGACACCACCACACCAAGCATGGCAAGGGAGGTGAGCCGGGGTAAGATCAAATCTTGATGGAGACTGGAGCAACGCCAAGAACAAGACCACAAAGAGCAAAGGGACGAAGCGGCTCTCCCCGGCAAGATCCTTGCCGGGGCCAGCCCTGGCAGCCCCGTCAAGACCCTTGCCGCGGCAGCTCGCCCGCGCCTACGGAGCGAATCACCCTTGAGTCCACCGCCCCCATGGGGCGAGGATTCGGGAGATATCCCCGTGGTGGCATGCAGATCTTTGTGAAGACATTCAAGATCAGATGCAAGTTGAGAAGAGGACGACCCTTGGCGGGATTCCAGCCAAGGAGAACCACAAGGCCCCCAGCAAGCACCTTGCCGGGGATGACAGCAGGCACCACGGCAGGGCCCTTGCCGGAGCCCCGGCAAGGCCCATGCCGAGGACGCCCACGGGGCCACCGTCAGGCCTGCACCAACCAGATTTCCACCGACCCACGCGGCTGCTGACCCAACCAGCTGGACAGGCTCCTGCGTGGCAACCCACAGATCTTCGTGGAGACCCGCCGTTGCGCCACCTCAGCTGCCTGTCTGCCTACATGGCGCCTCAGGCACTGCTGGCCAGGGCGCGTGTCGACATGAGGAGGGGCGGCGACGGACAAGACGGGCGTCTCCCCTCGTCCCCGATAAAGCAAGGACACCTAAGCTAAGCGCATTAAATGAACCTTGTCCTATAATGCGAGGGATAACCTCGCATCACTATACCCTTTCCACCTCCTGTATGCCACTGTGGCGACCCCTTTTCCCTATAAAAGGAGGCCCAAGGCAACCAGGAGGAGGATTCGGCTTTTTAGAACTCCTCACGACTCTTTTGGAGCTCCTCACTAGCTGAAGAACACAAACATATAATCCACCAAAGCAGGAGTAGGGTTTTACGCATCTTTGCGGCCCGAACCTGGGTAAAGGAACTGTGTCCTGACTGTTAGATCCGCTCTTCTCTCAACCCCGCGCCCCGCAACCGTAGTAGGGATTCTTGTGATCCCATAGGTGTCGATCCAAATACATCGACAGCGGCCCATCACAAATGGTTCAATGTTAAGAAGATTAGCTAATCGTCGTATGAGTGCCGGACAGGATTACGGAGCGTCGGACCGTCGTAACATCGTCGTACACGACAACTATCACACACGCTATTCTGTGGTGCAACGTTTACGATGCATACTCCATCAGAAACAGTTCATGGTTGTGAATCGTGTATGATAAGGCAACTAACAAAACATTTAGTTTGCCTGCACCGTTTGTGATATTGTCTGACATCGCACATGCTTTGCAATCGGCAACTATGTGCATGCTTGCACACGTTTCCTCTCTGTGAACCGTCTCAGATTATGGTGCATATCGCAAACGTTTGTGTTTTACAAACCGTGTGTGCTGTAACAACTTGGAGAGCGTAAATTCACCGTGATTTAGTTGTTGCTTTTCCAAATTGTACCGGATTTGGATTTGGATTTGGATTTGAATGTATGCTACAACTTTATTCATATCCATCAGGTTCAAACAACTAATTCATTATTCGATTCATAGGTACACATGTTCAAGAATTACATAAGAACCAAATAAAGAATGATGAACCACAGTTGTATATTTGTACTATTAAAGATGGTAAAGAAAGAGCCAAATATATGCTGGTTGCTAAACAAGGTGATGCAAAATGCCCATATTGTGCCCTCCTCCATGCAGAAGGCACACACGACTCTATTCCAACCCCTTATGATGGCCGGACGCCCATCCTTCACAGTCTTCATGAAAACATCTAAGTAATCATCGTGTTCTGGTAGAAATACTTTAACCTTTGCATGCTGCTACCTCTTGAGCATGCGTTGGTTTTCCCTTGAAGAGGAAAGGGTGATGCAACAAAGTAGTGTAAGTATTTCCCTCAGTTTTTGAGAACCAAGGTATCAATCCAGTAGGAGACTACACGCAAATCTCCTAGTACCTGCACAAACAATCAAGAACCTTGCAACCAACGCGATAAAGGGGTTGTAATCCGTTCGAGGCGATTGGCAAAAGTGAGATCTAATAAAGATAATAAGATAAATATTTTTTTGGTATTTTTGTTGTATAGATTGGAAAATAAAGATTGCAAAATAAATAGTAAACTAGAATTGTAGATCGGAAACTTATATGATGTAAAGTAGACCCGGGGGCCATAGGTTTCACTAGTGGCTTCTCTCATGATAGCATATATTATGGTGGGTGAACAAATTACTGTCGAGCAATTGATAGAAATGTGCATAGTTATGAGAATATCTAGGCATGATCATGAACATAGGCATCATGTCCGTGTCAAGTAGACCGAAATGATTCTGCATCTACAATTATTACTCCACACATCGACCGCTATCCAGCATGCATCTAGAGTATTAAGTTCATAAGAATGGAGTAACACCTTAAGCAAGATGACATGATGTAGAGGGATAAACTCAATAAATATGATATAAACCCCATCTTTTTATCTTTGATGGCAACAATACAATACGTGCCTTGATGCCCTTGCTGTCACTGGGAAAGGACACCGCAATATTGAACCCAAAGCTAAGCACTTCTCCCATTGCAAGAAAGATCAATCTAGTAGGCCAAAACAAACTGATAATTCGAAGAGACTTGCAAAGATATTAAATCATGCATATAAGAATGCAGAGAAGAACCAAATATTGTTCATAGATAATCTTGATCATAAACCCGCAATTCATCGCATCTCGACAAACACACAGCAAAAAGAATTACATCGAATAGATCTCCAAGAACATCGAGGAGAACTTTTTATTGAGAACCAAAGAGAGAGAAGAAGCCATCTAGCTAATAACCATGGACCCGAAGGTCTATGGTAAACTACTCACACATCATCGGAGAGGCTATGGTGTTGATGTAGAAGCCCTCTGTGATCGATTCCCCCTCCAGCGGAGCGCCGAAAAAGTCCCAAAGATGGGATCACATGGGTACAGAAGGTTGCATCGGTGGAAAAGTGGTTTCGTGGCTCTCCTGGATGTTTTTTAGGGTATAAGGGTATATATAGGCGGAAGAAGTACGTCGGTGGAGCTACGAGGGGCCCATGAGGGTGGGGACGCGCCTGCCGCCCTGAGCGAGCCCTCCTGCCTCGTGGCTGCCTCGTGGCTTCCCAGACTTCTAGTCCAAGTCTTCTGGATTGCTTTCGGTCCAAGAAAGATCATAGCGAAGGTTTCATTCCGTTTGGACTTCGTTTGATATTCCTTTTCTGCGAAACACTGAAATAGGCAAAAAAACAACAACTGGCACTAGGCCTCCGGTTAACAGGTTTGTCCGAAAAATAATATAAAAGTGCATATTAAAGCCCATTAAACATCCAAAATAGATAACATAATAGCATGGAACAATCAAAAATTATAGATACGTTGGAGACGTATCGCATGCCCACCAATCATGTAGTTTGACAGGTAATCTTGAGTAAATTGCTTTGTCAACCACTGCAAAGGAAAAAGATTCAGACATTGTCGTCTAACACAACTCATTATGGGCAGTAAAAAGAAGGCTGCAAAGTTCTTACTTACCATCCCATAGTTCGTTGTTGTCTTGGATGTGTAAACAAATAGTTTAATTGCCATCTTTGGGCCCATTTTACTAACAATCTTTATCAGCTTTCTCACTTGATGCTGGTTCATCGATATCTCATTGCCCCATATGCAGAAAGGGTCAAAACATGGATGTTTACCAATGAAATATGTACCTGAAAGCACCAAGTTAATATTAGAAGCTAAACAACAATTGCACAATAATGTAGTACAACACTCTTTTATAATATGTCTATATACATCTGTATGTGGTAGTCCATTTGAAATCTCTAAAAAGACAAATATTTAGGAATGGAGGGAGGATCTTACAACATCCAATATACTCACATATTAGATGAATTAACATCTTATATTATGGGCCAGAAGGAGTCTAGTTCATTCTTACAAATTATCGGCTGATTAACTGGTGCTGTATCCATGGGTTACAATTTTTGAGCTAGTTCGGGCTCAAATAGCCCTAAAATATATCTAAACATGAGGGTTGTGTTGTTGCTGTTGCTGCTGCTGCTCTTCTACGTATATCTAGACATCATTAGAACATTAATGCAACACTCTTCCTTGTTGCTATGTAGCCTAGGATTGCATATTTAGACATTAAGTACAGTGTATGTTGCTATGTAGCCTCAGATATATTACATATGGCCTTAGTTAACCCAACAAAAAATGGGTTGTAGATATATTCAGTTAAAAGCCAGATTCACCGATTAGCCCCTTATCAGCCGCCGGCCTATATGGTACCAGCTACTGATATCCTGAACAGTGAGCAGATATAAGCCATGGGATAAAACTAACCTTGATGGAAAACAACAATCGTTCCCAAAATTTTCCTGTGTAGGTACATCGAGAAGCATGTTAAGCACAACAGGCTAAACATCAACCAAGATTATACATGTCAGACAAAATAATCTCCAAAAGATAGCTTCAGTGTGCAGGTTTAAGCACGCTAGTAAAGCAAAACAAGTGGAAAGGTGTGCTAACTGCAATAGGCCTAACATTTAACAACAAGCAAACATAGTCATTCAAACTGGTATTGTGCCGGTCTAAGTACACTGGTTATGGTTAAACATAAATGGAAAGCCATGTTAACTACAAGATGCAGCAACCAAATGTAGTCATTCATAGTGGTACTGTTGAAACTGGTACTAATGAAATTGAACTGCACAGTTCATACTTGCACATATAGAACATCACGTTGTGAATAACTGGAATAAACAAGGCATACAACGAACAACCAAAGATATCATTTGAAACTGAACATATGCTAACTACAAACAACCAAACAATCAAAAATCTTTAAAAGAGGCATATGCTAGCTATAACAGGCTTAACAGCAAGCAAATATATGCATTCCTATCGGTATGTTTAAAACTGGATTGATGAAATGTAATGCACAGTAAGTAATTGCACATATAGAGCATCACATTGTGAACAACTGAAATAAACAAGGCATACTGCAAACAACCAGATATAGCAATTAAAACTGGACATATTCTCACTACACTACAAAAGGGGACTCGACAAAACAAATCATGGGTTTCCCCCTGTGAAGAGGCACATCAAAACAAATCAAGGGTTTCCTCACTTCTCACAGATGGGCTCGTTCTCGTGGGAAGAGCACGGACCATGGATGCTCTCCATGTTGTCGCAGATGGGCTCCTTCCCCTTGGAAGAGCACGGCTGTAGGGTGCCCTCCTTGATGTCACAGACAGGCGCTTTACCCATGAAAGAGCAGATGGGCTCTTTCACCTTGGAAGAGCTGGAGAGGGTGCCCTCCTCGTGGTCTCCGTTGATGAGGTCTTACTTGGAAGCTGTGGATCCCAAGCTAGCATCATAGAACATGTCCTTCAAAAATGACAAAAGGGGCTCGATGGCGATATAGAATGGCAAATTGTTGACAGCGAGCCAGAGGAGATCAGTGGCGGGGCCATGGATGAGATTGACGGCGGTTGAACCCGAGGGGTTGGGGGTGGGCCACTTAACCTGTGACACAGCCCGCCTCAGGTCGTCGCTATCGATGACCTCGATGTCGTAGCCGGCGGCCGAGACATGCCCGCATACTCTAGCCCGCTGCTTGAGTGCCTGCCGCCAGTAATGGTCATCAGCTTCCTCGGTGACGTGGGGGCGAAGAGACCGCTATACACCTCTTTTGGGCTAGTCGATCCTCGAGATCCACGGGAAGCGTAGCCGGGCTTAGGCTGCGACGCTCTAGAGTGGAGGTGGGATGGGGATGGGGATCTGTGGGAAAGGGGGCGTTTGGCAGGCGTCATCTAAGAAACTCATGACGACCTGGGTATGGAGATCGGTGGGTAAGCTGCACGGGCAAACTGGCAGATACTGACAATGGAGGCCTTGTGGCGGTGGCGGCAACAGCGGCGGGTACCTTGCTAGGGTTTCGAGAGAGGGAGGGTGTGTGTGTGTGCGCGCGTGCATGCCAGAAGAGGTTTTGGTGTGTGTGTGTGTGTGTGGAGGGGGGCGGGGTGTTTGAGGAAATGACGCGGGTACTGAAAATTTTACTATGCGGGGGTCAAACGCGGGAGCGAAATGCCAGGCTATTGAAAATTTTGATGATAGTACATCACACACGGTCCGGAGATAACAACCGTGTGTTATGAAACAGAAAAACCCTCGAGGCAGGCAGATATTTTCTAGGGGTGTAGGCGGGATTGGGAACAAGAAACGTCACACACGGTCCGGAGATAACAACCGTGTGTTATCAAACAGAAAAACCCTCGAGGTGGGTAGATATTTTCTAGGGGTGCAGGTGGGATTGGGAACAAGAAACATCGCACACGGTCCGTAGATAACAACCGTGTGTTATCAAACAGAAAAACCCTCGATGCGGGTAGATATTTTTGAGAGGGGAAGCCTCGTGGAGCCCAATGTACTGTGCGGATGTGTGCGTGACAGGTGCACCGGCGTGGCACACGGTTAGTTTGAGTGAACCATGTCTGTTGCATCATCCCACTTGTCTAATGTTCATAAATTTGGCGAAAAATGACGCGGGAGAGGGTCAGAACACGAACACACTTGCATGTGGACCAAATTTATGTATCAAAAGGGTGGTTTGATTTTCAAATACCAAATGCAACTTCGATGTGGCACCTCTCTCGCAAAGTGCACGATATTGCTTGCCCCCACCCCCACCCCTCTCGTGTCGGCACGAAGGAATCCTAAGCTACGAATGCATGCCCCTCTCCCCAATCGAGGTCCTAGCAAAGTGTGAAGTAGCTAGCAGCCCCCCTCCCTCGTGTCAGCACGAAGGGAATCCTAAGCTATGAATGCATGCCCCCAACCGAGGTTCATTCACGTAGCAAAGTGCAAAGTAGCTAGCAGCCACCCCTCCCTCATGTCTGCATGAAGGG
>LR738714.1:464907785-464924967 GCA_902687465.1 Secale cereale
CCCACACACACTTTAGTCAGCGGGCCAGAGAGGCATATATCTCACCAAGATGGATCGTAAAACCGACCAAGAATAATCGACCTTGGTCATACAATCTCTCTCTTGTTGTTGGTCAAAGTGATGGTCGTCCATGCGACCCTGGAGATGGGCTAGCTCGCCAATAATCACGCAAGTAGCTAGTCCCCGAAGAAAACCACTGCATGCATGTGGCCCAAACATATTTATGGAGAGGTGTGTTTTTGAGTAACAATGGAACAACTCTGATGTGGCACCGTGATTTCGAACTAGAAATCTCGACACTGAGTGAGGGTTAGGTTGACAATGCATATGTATGTTACACCACACTTCAAGCCAACGACGGGGATTCATGCATGCATGCATGCATGCGTGCATAGTATATGCGCTCAAACTTAATTATGTATGAATCTCACCATGACCTATACTACGATAACATGAAGCAAATGAAGAATCCTCCATGGTAACCTATCTTGTTGTTGGTCAAGGTGACCATGGATGTCCACGCGGGCCCACAAATATATAGGCTTGTCGCCGATAACCACACGAGGGAGTGTATCGTTCTAAGGCAATCACACATTCATATGTATGGAGGAGATGTGTGCATGCATGTTTGAATACACAACATTGATGTGGCGCGTGTGTCAAAAATCATAGACTAGCCTCCCACACAAAGCGAGATTGGTTCATGATGTGTCGTTGTACTAGCCACTTCGACTCGATGGGAGGGATTCATGCATACACATGCATGTGTGTGTGCTCAAACTGTATCATGCATGCCATCCCAGAGCAAAAATAATAATCCCCTCCTAAGTCAAATTAACCTCTCTTGTTGTCAGGCAAAAAGTAGTGATGGACCAATCGGGCCCACAGATGGAAAGCATCGATATCGCTGATAACCGCTTAAGTGGGTGTGAGAGGACAACCACCACCACTTTGCATGTGGGCCAAACATATATATGTTGAATACCCAAAATGCACAACTTTGATGTGCCACATGCCTCGAAAACCGTAAACCATGCACCCACACAATGTGAGGTTTATATCGAGCGTACTACATATGATGGTCCCCTTCCCCCCTCTTCACCACATACTATATGCTCCTGCCGTAATATATGTACAATCCAAAAGAATCATCATCGATGGTGAAATTAATTAACCTCTCCAGATGTATGTCAAAGTGATGCATGCATGCATCGATGATGGCCTCATGGGCCCAGAGATGGAAGCGTCACACGTGAGTGTCCTAGTTAGGATATGCATGTGGCCCAAAAAGGTGTTGTGTGATGTTTGAATAACCAATTTCACAATTTAGATGTGGCATGTGCCTCGGTAACCAAAAAGTCCCGACACTGAGTGAGGTGTACTTGTTCACGGACGCGTACGTATAGTATAGATACTAGTCCCCTCCCACCACTTCGACGCGTACTATATACCACCATAACACAAACACAAAAGATTCGACCTTGCTGGTCAAATGAACCTCACTGCCGGCTGTTCGTCAAAGTAATGGACGACGACCTCGCGGGCTCACAGAAAGCGTCACACGAGTATCGAATGTGGTGTAGGAAAACCATCGACTGCATGTGGCCAAAACATTTATGTACGAAAGGGTTGTGTAATGTTTTAAATAACGAT
Source organism: Secale cereale (assembly GCA_902687465.1). Lineage (NCBI taxonomy): Eukaryota > Viridiplantae > Streptophyta > Magnoliopsida > Poales > Poaceae > Secale > Secale cereale. The sequence goes on from LR738714.1 coordinate 464,909,439, forward strand.
TTCACGACTTTGATGTGGCACCGGCCTGCCTAACAAAACGGCTAACCCACACGGTGGCTCACAACTCATAGTGTACTGACCCGCCACCCCCAGACGGACACACCCACACACACACACACACACACACACCGCGAATCCACCGCAACTACGATGCATGTTAAATTAATTATCCCGCGGTGAACATACATGTTACCAAAGGAGGGACATTTTAATTTAAAAAAAATCACAGAGATCATTAAGACATTTTAGTACATTGATTGGTTGATTTTCTACGGGTATACTATGCAAAAATCAAATTTGAGCTACATGGACATGTGACAGTGCATCTAAATGGATTGCAAAAGCACATGTGTCTCACTGGATGCATGTTTACTCCCCGTGCAACAAATTTCAATCATTGAAAATCTTGATTTTTAAATTCTAGTACATCCAAATCTTATTTTAAGTTGATGAAACTTATCGTGTTTTCATATGGACACCAATACAAGGTGGCATTATACTTTATTTTGTCAAATTTGAGACCAATTTTGATGTAATCTTTATCTAATTATAGACGGATTATTTATTCGAACCGTGAGCGTTAGACCGACAATGGATACGTGCCATGCTTCGGTTAAGCAATAAAGCGGCAACATTATTTATCCAAATAGAGAAACAATATACGTGCCGCCGCGCGACCCGTGTGGTGTGCGAGCAGGCGTGAGTTGACGGGACGCATGCGAGAGTCCGCCGCGCAGGCCGACGGAGAGGCGTGCGTGCAGGTGTGTGAATTGACGCAGGCGTGCTCGCCGCGCAGTGTCATCGGGAGGCGTGCGAGTAGTTGTGTGAAACTTTGGTAGGCATGCCAGCAGTCCGATGCGCAGGCTCACCGGGAGGCGAGCCATCGGTTTGACCGCCGCCCGCCTCTCTCCCACTACTCCATATTAATGGTGTGCACAACTACTTATCGTTGCTACACACACACACACAATCCTCTCTCTCTCCGCTTGCATCCTCGACGCCGCTCTCAGTCCTCAAAGCCATCAGAGGATGCCGCCGAAGTGCCCCATCAGAGGGAGTGGCGACACCGGGGCTGCTAAAGCTCCGGAGCATGGCATGGAGATGGAGACAGAGGTTGCCGTCACCACCGGCGAGTTGTTGCTGCACCCCGACGGCGTCGACGGCGTCGAGCTTCCACAGCCGGAGGCGGAGTTCCACACCAACTCCGACGACCACTCCGGCGACGACTCCGACGACCACTCCGGCGACGAATCCGACGACGACAGACAGCTGGTTAGTCATCTATACCCATTTATGTGTCAAATAGATCATAGGGTTTCTCTGGTTACTCTTGCCCCCCCCCCTTTTTGGAATAGAAATCATGTGGTTATGTTCTCCCAATCCATGAAATCTGAGTAAGTTTCATTAGATCCATGTAGTGTATTGATTGTTTGAATGGTACAGGTGATAAGTGATTAGTTGTTTCATTTGTGAAATGATTTCTGCTAGTAATCCGACTTGGGTTAGTGTTCATGCTAATAATTCCTAGCCAGGACTTGATAATTGATTTTGAATGACCTACATATGTTTGTGCCATTATTTTCTTCAAGATTGGTCTGTACATAGACGACTGTGCTTAAAAGTCGAACCATAATCTCTGGATATGTATAAATAAATAGCCATAAATTCCTAATCCTACTTCACGGCATGTAATCAATGATTTGATGCCAAATTTGTTTTACTATTTGTATAGGTGTTGTCTGACGATGTGGACAATGAGGATGAAGATGCCTAGAGGACGTACAAGAGGCGAATCCTGAGGGTGACGATACCAAAGACCTAGGGTAGGGTCACAGGCCTGACCTAAGTATCCTACCCAAGGTCACCGCCCTAAAAGCTTAAAGACATTCCAAAGATGATAGAAGCTGATGAACGATATGGCCCAAGAGAGCAATTCACTCGACAGCGTACCTCACTCGGATAACCCAATTCCACTCGGAAGGATGAAGCCACTCGGCCGTACAAGAATCCACTTGACTCCTGAATGTCAAAGGTCTCATAAGGCCATCAACGGTCAGGCATTCACTCCGTAGTAATGATAGACTTTATTGTCCTTTATTACATGTGTTATCAGTAACGTCATGCCTTTATGTACATTGAACCCTCTGTAACGTGGGGCAGCTGTGGTCCTGGAGCACTCTATATAAGCCACCCCCTCCTCAGGTACAAGGGTTCGCACCCCCTGTAACACATACACATATCCATATTCCAGCCGACCTCCTCCGGGCACCGAGACGTAGGGATGTTACTTCCTCCGAGAAGGGCCTGAACTTGTAAACATCATGTGTACAACCTTGCCGTAGCTAGGATCTTGCCTCCTCCTATGTACTCCCTATTCTTACTGTCAGACTTAGTACCACGACAGTTGGCGCCCACCGTGGGGTAGGTGTCTTAGCGACTTCCGGTGAGGTTGCAAGTATTTTCACGATCTCCATCATCATGGTTTCTGGCGGTGGTCTGGCGTTGGGCCGCAAGATCCGACTCGGCGCGCTCGTTTTCATCGCCGACGACTCCGCGTGGCTCCAGAAGGCCCCCCTCGACGTCAAGGAACTACCCGTCCGTGGAGCAGCGCACTTCCGCGCGAGTGCTTGCGGCATCCTTCTCCGGCAGCCATCGACCCATTATCAGTCAGCTCCTTCGTCGTCTGTTGTCCCTGCTGGTCGTCAGCGCAAGCGATCCGGTCGGTCGTGGATCCAGCGGTGGGTGAAGCACGCAGTGGCTGGCCAATCGGTCACCCCCAAGTCATGGCCATCGAGCCCGACGAGTACCACTATGGGCCGGTCGACTTTGCGACTAGCTCCACAGACACGCTTTCCGAGTGTGGGAGCAGTGACCCCATGGTAGAGGTCCTCATGGTCGACTCACGGCGCAGTCCACTGGGGTACACTTGCGGCGGAAACAGCGACAACGATGATGGTTAGTCGTACGACCACGACGGGTACATAACCGAGCCCCTCACTGCCGAGCAAAAAGAAGAGCTCTGCCGCTGTAAAGAAGATGCACTCTATACCCCCATCTTGGGAGAAACTCCAGAAGCTCGAGCTCGGGAAGCCACGCACCTTGCCACCGTGGCCGAGCGCGCGCGTCTGGAAAACCTTCAGCATTCGCTCGATGATCGAGCCCGTCGATTGATTCCTGAATCCAGTCGACGGCCTCGACAGTTGTTCCCGCGCGAACCTCAGGTATTCCGTACACCGATTCGGAACCTCACAGCAGCGGCCCGCATCGCAGAATCGATCCAGCCATCTCAGTCGGAGGCTGGAAGAGGCGTGCAGCAGATTCGGGCGCTGCTTTGAACGGCTGGAGAGCAGAATGCAGCCATTTCTCAGTCATGCAATAGGATTCACAGCAGATCGGCGGCGGCGGACACTGTCTGGTTGACCTATAGCCCAAGATCGCCTCCGTGGTGTGAGGGCCATGAACCCCATCAAGAGCAACACCCAGGTCGGAACTATGATCAGTATGCCCGCCCACTCGGTCACAATGATCGCCGCCGAGTGCCTACGCCTCGTCCGGGAAGCGGATCGTACTCGCCCCGGCGACATGACGTCAGTCGTCTGCATGGTGATGAGCGAAGGATCCCCATAGATCCTCGAAGACCTGGCTTTGATGCAAGATCGATTCTTGTGCAAGGCCTGGTCGACAGGAACCGGGTGCACCGAGAAGGACAAGACAGGGATCGTCCGAGTGGCAGTAGAGCGTCCATTTCTGGGCCCGAGTGTTTCAGCAATGCCATCAGGGCCGCAGAGATTCCCCCCAACTTTAGATTAGCAGCAGGAGTGAGCAAGTTCACCAGTGAGTCAAAGCCAGATACTTGGCTGGAAGATTACCGAGTGGCTCATATTGGTGGTGGCAATGATGATGTGGCTATGAAGCACCTCCCCCTAATGTTGGGAGGCTCGGCCAGAGCTTGGTTGAACCAGTTAGCCCCTGGGAGCATTTTCAGCTGGGAGGAGATGGCCTGAGTGTACGTCAGGACCTTCGAGGGGACTTGCATGCGGCCCGCTGGACTGGCAGAGTTATGATAACCCACGAGTGTAGGGGATCGCAACAGTTTTCGAGGGTAAAGTATCAAACCCAAATTTGTTGATTCGACACAAGGGGAGCCAAAGAATACTCTTTAGTATTAGCAGCTGAGTTGTCAATTCAACCACACCTGGAAACTTAGTATCTGCAGCAAGATAGTTTAGTAGCAAAGTAATATGATAGTGGCGGTAGCAGCAATAAAAGTAAAGATAGTGTTTTTGTAGTTTTTGTGATAATAGCAACGGAAAAGTAAATAAGCAACTAGCAATATAGGTAAAGCTCGTACGCATTGGATCGGTGATGGGAAATTACGTCGGATGCAATTCATCATGTAGAAGTTATAACCTAGGGTGACACCGAACTAGCTCCAGTTCATCAATGCAATGTAGGCATGTATTCTGAATATAGTCATACATGCTTATGGAAAAGAACTTGCATGACATCTTTTGTCCTACCCTCCCGTGGCAGCGGGGTCCTTTGGAAACTAAGGGATATTAAGGCCTCCTTTTAATAGAATAACGGACCAAAGCATTAACACATAGTGAATACATGAACTCCTCAAACTATGGTCATCACCGGGAGTGGTCCTGATTATTGTCACTTCGGGGTTGCCGGATCATAACACATAGTAGGTGACTATAGACTTGCAAGATAGGATTAAAACACACATATATTCATGAAAACATAATAGGTTCAGATCTGAAATCATGGCACTCGGGCCCTAGTGACAAGCATTAAGCATAGCAAAGTCATAGCAACATCAATCTCAGAACATAGTGGATACTAGGGATCAAACCCTAACAAAAGTAAATCGGTTACATGATAGATCCCATCCAACCCATCACCGTCCAGCAAGCCTACGATGGAGTTACTCACACACGGCGGTGAGCATCATGGAATTGGTGATGGAGGAAGGTTGATGATGACGATGGCGACGATCTCCACTCTCCGGAGCCCCGAACGGAAGCCAGATCAGCCCTCCCGAGAGAGATTAGGGCTTGATGGTGGCTCCGCCTCGTGAAACACGATAATTCTTTCTCCTTGATTTTTCCTCCCCGAAATGGAATATATAGGACATGGGGATACGCCGGTGGAGCATCGGGGGGTCCTCGAGGCAGGGGGCGCGCCCCCACCCTCGAGGACAGGCCGTGGGCCCCCCGGTGTGGATCTTCTTGCAGGTATTTTTTATATTTTCTGAAATAATTCTCCGTTGATTTTCAGGCAATTTCGAGAACTTTTTATTTCTGCACAAAAACAACACCATGGCAGCTCTGCTAAAAACAGCGTCAGTCCGGGTTAGTTCCATTCAAATCATGCAAGTTAGAGTCCAAAACAAGGGCAAAAGTATTTGGAAAAGTAGATACGTTGGAGACGTATCAACTCCCCCAAGCTTAAACCTTTGCTTGTCCTCAATAAATTCAGTTGATAAACTAAAAGTGATAAATAAAAACTTTGACAAACTCTGTTTGCTCTTGTTGTTGTAAATATGTAAGCTAGCATTCAGGATTTCAACAAGATCATGAACTAAGCACATTCACAATAACTTTCAGGTCTCAAGACTACTCACATCAATAGCATAATCAACTAGCGAGCAATAATAATAAACCTCGGATGACAACACTTCTCAAAACAATCATGATATGATATAACAGGATGGTATCTCGCTAGCCCTTTCTGAGACCGCAAAACATAAATGCAGAGCACCTTTAAAGATCAAGGACTGACTAGACATTGTAATTCATGGTAAAAGAGATCCAGTCATGATCATACTCAATGCAAACTAATAGTAATACATGCAATGACAGAGGTGCTCCCCTATTGGTGCTCTTTGATAAGAGGATGATGACTCTGCATAAAAGTAAATAGATAGGCCCTTCGCATAGGGAAGCAGGGATTTGTAGAGGTGCCAGAGCTCGATTTTTAAATAGAGATTGAATAACATTTTGAGCGGTATACTTTCATTGTCAACATAACAACCAAGAATCTCGATATCTCCCATGCTACGCACATTATAGGCGGTTCCCAAACAGAATGGTAAAGTTTATACTCCCCCAACCACCAACAAGCACACTCATGGCCAGCCGAATCCACGGGTTACCGTCCAAACAAGCAACAACCCTGGGGGAGTTTTGTTTAATTATTATGATTTTGAGCATGGGACTGGGCATCCCGGTTACCAGCCATTTTCTCGTGAATGATGAGCGGAGTCCACTCATCGTGAGAATAACCCACCTAGCATGGAAGATATAGACATCCCTAGTTGATACATGAGCTATTCGAGCATACAGTTTGGCACATACAAATTTACTTGGAACGGCAGGTAAATACCGCATATAGGAAGGTATGGTGGACTCATATGGAATAACTTTGGGGTTTATGGAAGTGGATGCACAAGCAGTATTCCCGCTTAGTACAGGTGAAGGCTAGAAAGAGACTGGGAAGCGACCAGCTAGAGAGCAACAACGGTCATGAACATGCATTAAAATTAATAAAAAATGAATGGAAGCATGAGTAGGATATAAATCACCATGAACATAAATATCGTGAAGGCTATGTTGATTTGTTTCAACTACATGCGTGAACATGTGCCAAGTCAAGTCACTTAAATCGTTCAGAGGAGGATACCACCCATCATACCACATCACAACCATTTTAATACCATGTTGGCATGCAAGATAGACCATTATAAACTCTCAGCTAATTAAGCATGGCATAAGCATCTATGATATCTAATTGTCATTGCAAACATGTTGCATTCATAACAAGGAATCAAGAACGACGAGCAATCATATTTACAAAAACAAGAAAGGTCGAGTTCATACCAGCTTTTCTTATCTCAATTAGTTCATCATATATCATCCTTATTGCCTTTAACTCGCACGACCGAACGGTGTGGATAATAATAATAGTGCACGTGCATTGGACTAAGCTGGAATCTGCAGACATTTAATACAAGAGAGAAGACAAGGTAATATGGCTCAAGATTAAATTAACAACAAAGCATATGAGAGCCACTAAGCATTTTAATCATGGTCTTCTACTCTTAACCCCTAAAGAAAAGAAACTATTTACACGGGAAAGCTCCCAACAAGGAAAAGAAGAACGGGAAATCTTTTTGGGTTTTCATTTTTTGGCTACTACTACAGACAAAGAAAGTAAACTAGCTAGAAGCTACAACTATTTTTTTTGTTTTTCTGGGTTTTTCTAGCACACAAGAAAAAGACTAAGAAAAAGAAATCGAAACTAAACATGGATGGTACAGTGAAAGAGTGTGAGCACGGACAACTAGAATAAGTGTGAACATGAATGTAAGTCGGTGAGAAACACGTACTCCCCCAAGCTTAGGCTTTTGGCCTAAGCTGGTCTATGGCCAGAATTGGCCTGGCGGATATCCAAAGTTGTAGTTGGGGTCGTACTGAGATGCAGCAGATGCTGACTGCTGATTTACAGCTCGAAGGCGGTCTGCCTCTGTCATGTTATAATGGGCATTTGCCTCCTCCATAGTTATAGTGTATCTTCCCTCTTCCTGAAAGTTAAACAAAGTAGGGGCAGGAAGAACAATAGGAACGGCATGCTGCCGGTTAAAGATTAGTCGATATTTGAGAGTTTGATTATCCCACTCTATAAACCGATGACTAGCCATAGCATTACAGTCTAAATAAGCAGCAAGTAAAGGTTCATCATAGACACACCAAGATAGCGGGCTATGCGAGTAGCATAGATCCCACCAAATAAATCTCCATACAAACCATTATGGTGTAGTCTACATGCAACAATTGCTCCTAAGTTATATTGCCCATCACCTAGTACATCACTCCTGAGGACGCTAAGATCAGGGACACACATGTGACAAGCCTCATCTTTACCATTTATGCATCTACCGATAAAGAGAGCAAAGTAATGAATGGCAGGAAAATGTATGCTCCCCGTGGTGGCTTGTGTGATGTCCCTGGATCCTCCCACTGTAATACTAGCAAAGAATTCTCTAAATTCAGATTTACGAGGATCACTCATCCTGCCCCACTGTGGGAGCTTGCAGGCAACATTAAAATCCTCTAAGTCCATGGTATAAGGTTTACCATAAAGGTCAAACAGGACAGTGTGAGAATTACGTGAAGATGAAAATTTAAACCTTCTCACAAAGCTGTCAGTTAAGCCACGGTATTGGAGACACTTATCTTGCATGAAGTCCTCGAGGTCAGCGTCACACACATATGCATAAAATTCATCTTTGATGCCCGCTTGACCCATAAATTCATCTGACGGCCATTCACAAGGCCGCACATCAGCATCCCTTGGTGGTTCATTGTCCAGCTCACGGAATGCGAGCATCGGTTCTTGCTTCCTTGAAGGACCACCTTGGAAGTTTCTCCTAGACATTTTTCTGAAATTTTCTGAAATTTTTAGTAACTCACAATAAAAGTTAACCAAACTCAACAAGATTGATAGCAACGACTCCTATAAGTGCCTAGAGGCTATATCATGCATTAGAACTACTTGGGACCAAGAAAATTTGACATGCAAGCTCAAGAACAAGGTCACCACAGCAACATAAATTTGCAACAAATAAAGCACTAGAACAAAAACTAATTGGACCAATGGAGGAGTCACATACCAAGGAACAATCTCCCCAAACAGTTTGGTGAATGGTGCTTTGAGCAAGGAGATCGAAAATGGCAGCAAAATGAGCTAGAACTCGGGTTTGAGCTAGTTGAGGATTTTTTTTGGGAGGAAGAAGAAGAGCATGGGTGAAAGGATAAGTGGAGGGGGCCACGTGGGGCCCTCGAGGCAGAAGGCGCGCCCTGTGCCCTCGAGGCCACGTGCTGGCTCCCCTCACTGTGTGTTCAGTGCCATATTTTCCTAAATATTCTAGAAAAAATCATATTTCATTTTCATGGCATTTGGAGAAATTTTATTTTCGGGATATTTTTTATTGCATGGATAAGTCTGGAAACAGACAGATAATGCTATTTTTCTTTTATTTAACCTAATTAACAGAAAGTAAAAGGAGGGTACAGAAGGTTTGTGCTATGTAGATTCACCTATCCCATGTTCATCAAAAGGAATCCATTAACAAGGTTGATCAGGTCTTGTTAATAAACTCTTTCCGAGCAACATGAAACCAGAGAATTTTCGAATAACACTATGTTACCTCAATGGGGATATGTATGTCCCCAACAATAAGTATGTCATATGCCTTCTTGATAGTAGGAATAGGAAACTCAAAACCTCCAATAGTAATAGTCGAAGTTTTTCCAATATAATTGATACTATGAACCTGAGGTGGTTTCCTAGGAAAGTGTATTGTATGCTCATTACCATTGACATGAAAAGTGGATGAGAATGAGAATGTGGATGATGGGCTCAGCGAAAATCCATCGAGAATTCCAAACGGATGGATTTCCAAAATAATGTGAACATGAAGATGACACTTGTCAATTCAAATGATATAATGTTGTATGCTCGAGGAAAAACATACACCATTAATAATTAGTTGAAAGGTGTGCCCGAAATATGACCTTAGGCAGCAAGATCAATGTTAGAGTGATGATTCAATAACCAACAGTCTAAGAACGAATTGTCGATCGTTAACTTCAAAGCGATAGGGTTGCTAGAAGTACAGAACTCAAGCAGCATTGTTAGCATATTGGTATCCCGGTTAAAAACAACACGGGGACCAAGGAAGAATGGTGATGGTGAGGAGTATCATCATACCGAGAATTTCTAAGAGGTGGAGCAATCCCCACAACATTCTCGACATAGAAGATAGTAATACTTCAATGCAGAACACAACACCAGCTGGAGAGCCAGTTGTATTCATAATGTGGACAAGTTCGCGATGAAAGGAAGTCAAGGGTGTTTTCGATGATAATAATAATCATCGAGGGCAAGGATGGTATTTCTCATCATGAACGCAATTGACATCTTGGAAGAAGTCAAAGTGTTGAAGGTGATTCGACACATTTGCCGGGAGGTTTCCAGAGGATGCAATCAAATAACAACGGCAACAAGCAAGAGAATGACGAAGTGGCAAGTTATAGGATCAATATATAAGATGCAAGCTCGGGACCAAAGTTGCCTTTCAAGACAAGCAACATGATGTTGAAATCTCAACGTAAGTCGTGCTCACACACTGAAGAATTTGTGCACTAGAGAAGGACAAGGTAGCACAGTCAAAGATAGCAAGACCAGGATGTACCCGATTGCCTAGGAATAAAACCAGATTGAGTTTAAAAAAAAAATTCCCAGTAACATCTACTAGGGGTGTTGAATTTTTAGAGCGGATTTGATTTACTAAATGGTGTCCTCGGTTGACGGCAACCTAGAACCCGTAGAGTGATTACGACAAGCAAAGGTATTACTTCATCAAAAGTCCAAAAGGTGTAGTGCAAAGGCATGATATCCTCGAGATATCAGGGGGTAAAACTCGAAGGTAGAACACGATAGAAGTTGAACTAGGTCATTGACCTATGACAGTAGATGCTTTAACCTTGTCAAAAATTGACGAGGCCTGGAATGAATTCCCATTAGATATATCAGATAAGGACAGCATGGTCGGAACCATAACTGTAAGGAATCAATTGAAGAATATCGAAAGAATCATACAGCTGGATAATAATTTTGCAAGAAGCTTCCAAGACGGTCTACATCATTTTCATGGGCATGAACACAAGATCAAGGTCGACTCCCACTTCTTTAATGCATATCATTTCATTCACCTCTCGCTTTGATAAAACTGTAGTGTTGGAATTTTATCTGGTAGAACACCGGAAGAGTATGACTTGTGAAAACTTTTGGGTTCTCACGGATTAGGGGAAGGCATGGGTTCAACCCATTAGGCATCTTAGTAACATATACCACAAGTTTCAAAATTAAATACTCAAGCTCGAAAGCAGAGCATGGTTGGCCAAGCAGGGGATACAATTTACCAAAGGCATTATGTATCAAGGGAAGAACTCACAAAGGTGATTGAATATGAAGGGCACTGTCGGATAACAATCCAACAACGGATCAGGCGACCCACAATAGAGCTGATGTGAGTATCGGTACTCACTCAGAGGAAGAAAGAATGCAGAGGCATCAGATTCAAGAATCCCTGATTAGTCTGATGCTTAAATAGAAAGAAATTATAGTTTCCAAAATGAAGGATCAGAAGCAGACGCTCTGATCAAGGATGGATAAGTTGAAAACACTTAGTTGGACAATCAATTAAAAGTTTGAATTGCCGAGAACCAACTCCTGTCCGGAATGACGTCTGAGCCGGAAAGGTAATTTTAAAAAGGATAGCCTGATGGTTACGTGCATACACACACATTGAATCAATAGGCTCAAAATGGATAAGGCAAGGGATGTTTAACGGAGACTACTAGCCATATGGATTTAACCATAATGCAAGCAGGCAAGAATTACAAGAGTAACCTGCTGCAGAGGATTTTCAAAAGATCGAAAAGTATTTCGGGGAATATTGTGAGACACGCGAACAATTGAGAAGAACGGATCCTCGAGAAATGTGAGGAAATAACCGTAAGGGTTTTCATGCGAAATAAAACTGCGAGACAGTAAACTCAATGGATTCTCGGGACAACGGAGAATATTTCGAGGCATCTTGTAATAACAAGAGCGACGAGGAATGATCATGAGAATGGCAAGTGCATGCAGATATCCATAGGGATATATCGGTGGCAGTGAATTGCAAAGGTGATGAGCACAAGTTCTCGGTTTAACAACGGGGAGTATCTTCAGGGTCTTCTGGTGCAGCAGACGATCATCGATCATAAGGCACTCTCCGGGTGAAAGTGATAACGAGATCCTAATGTTAGGTTTAGCAAAATTCATTTATCCCGAATAGAAGAGAGATAAGAGTCCCAGAGTATAGACGAGGAGTAAAAGATCCTAATACCACCCATTGGTGTTGCGGGCCCGTAAGCCACACAATAAGTTAGTAAAATTTGTTTTTCAAAGACTAGACTCAACTTTGGCCAAGGAGTTGGAATGAGGGATTCCTACAGGCAGTTGGCTCTGATACCAACTTGTGACGCCCCCGATTTGTCCGTACACTAATCATGCACGCAAATGTGTACGACCAAGATCAGGGACTCACTGAAAGATATCACAACACAACTCTAGACACAAATTAAAATAATACAAGCTTTATATTACAAGCCAGGGGCCTCGAGGGCTCGAATACAAAAGCTCGAAAACACAAGAGTCAGCGGAAGCAATAATATCTGAGTACAGACATAAGTTAAACAAGTTTGCCTTAAGAAGGCTAGCACAAAAGTAGCAACGATCGAAAAGGCAAGGCCTCCTGCCTGGGACCTCCTAACTACTCCTCGAAACCGATCTTCACGTAGAAACATCCTCGAGATCTTCTGGGCCCTGGACTCCACCATCTGGTTGCGTCATCCGTGAAGAAGGAACAAAAGGGGAAAAGGGGGAGAAAAGCAACCGTGAGTACTCATCCAAAGTACTCGCAAGCAAGGATCTACACTACAGATGCAATGATATCTGTGTAAAGGGGGAATATATGTGGACTGAACTGCAGAAAGCAGAATAAGAGGGGGATAGCTAATCCAATCGAAGACTACGCTTCTGGCCACCTCCATCTTGCAGCAGTAGAAGAGAATAGATGGAAGTAACAAGTATCCTCGTATCTCGCAGCCTCCGTCTTGCAGCAGTAGAATAGAATAGATGGTAAGTTCACCAAGTAACAACGTATAGCAATATCCTACTCGGCGATCCTCCCGCACATCACCCTGTGAGAGAGCAACCACCGAGTTGTATCTGGCACTGGTAAGGGTGTGTTTTATTAAGTATCCGGTTCTAGTTGTCATGAGGTCGGAATACAACTCCGGGTCGTCCTTTTACCGAGGGACACGGCTATTCGAATAGATTAACTTCCCTGCAGGGGTGCACCACATAACCCAGCACGCTTGATCCCATTTGTCCGGACACACTTTCCAGGGTCATGCCCGGCCTCGGAAGATCAACACGTCGCAGCCCTACCTAAGCACAGCAGAGAGGTCAGCACGTCGGTCTAAGTCCTAAGCACACAGGGGTCTGGGCCCATCGCCCAATGCACACCTGCACGTTGCGAGGGCGGCCGGTGAGCAGACCTAGCAACCTCCATTACTAAGGAAGTTGCGTTACGCGGTCCAACCCGGCGCGCGCCGCTAAACCGCTGACGTCAAGAAGGCTTCGGCTGATACCACGACGTCGAGTACCCATAACTATTCCCACGTAGCTGGTTAGTGCGTATAGACCTAATGGCCAGACTCAGATCAAATATCCAAACTCGTTAAGCGTGTTATTATGAAATAACCGCGGACAACGACCAGGGCCAGGCCACCTCTCGACTGGGTGTCTCAACCTGCCCCTGTCGCTCCGCCACCAAAGATCCACTCGGGGGCCGTCAGGAACTCAGGCCCACCACTACCTGGATGGAGCCACCTGTCCTTTCAGCCCCCACATCAAATCACTTGCGGGTACTCAATGAGCCGACCCGACTTTAGTCACATCAAGTATCATGTATAAGTGTATGTAGTATAAACCCGTGATCACCCCCAAGTGATCACGGCCCGATAGAATAGCAGGGCAGACGGACAAGGGTGTAGGGCCACTGATGGTATACCAGCATCCTATACTAAGCATTTAGGATTGCAGGTAAAGTATCAACAATGGTAGCAACAATGACAGGCTATGCAGCAGAATAGGATTATCGAAAGCAGTAACATGCTACACTACTCTAGTGCAAGCAGTAGAGAGAAGAGTAGGCGATATCTGGTGATCAAAGGGGGGGCTTGCCTGGAAGCTCTGCAGACGAAAGGAATCTTCAGAAGCGCAGCCATTGTCGAACACCGAAGCATCAAGGGTCTCGGGGTCTATCACGGTATCGGAGTCTACCGAAAAGAAGCAACGAAGGGGAAACAAATAAATAACAGAGCAAACAATAGCATCACAAAATATAACATGGCAAAACGCGGTGCCACGTGTGACCTAACGCGGTGCTCGGTGATACAGGCGAAGAGGAATAACATCCGGGAAAGTATTCCCGGTGTTAGGCATTTTCGGGCAGATGAAACGGAGGGGAAAATTGCATGTTCGGTATGATAGGGATGTGTGGCGGACGAACGGACCGCGTATTCAGATTCGTCTCGTCGTTCTGAGCAACTTTCATATATAAATTATTTTCATCCGAGTTACGGTTTAAAAGATATGATTTTCTAAAGTTTTTATTAATTTTTAGAATTTAATTAATTAATTTAATAGAACATTATCCAGAATAGTGTATGCTGACGTCATCATGACGTCATCGGTCAACTCTGACTGTTGACCAGTCAAACTGACTTGTGGGGGCCGTTAGTCATTGACTGTTATCCTAACTAACAGTTTTAATTAGTTTAGTTAGTTAATTAGATTAACTAACACATGTTAATTATGTTAACTAGTGATTAGATTAAGTTAAATCACGATTAATTAAGTTAATTAATTCTTTAATTATTTAATTAATATTTTAATTATTACTATTTATTTATTATTTTCCCTTTCTTTTAAAACGTTCTGTGGGTTGGGCCCCACATGTCAAAGGGCCAAGGGGGCTTAGCGGGCGCTTGGTACGGGCGTGCGGGCGTAGCCGCAGCCCGCCTGTTAGCGAGGCGAGGCTGAGCGCCGGCGATGGCCATACGGCCGATTCCGGCGTCGAGGGGACGTACTGGCGGTGCTGCTCGTCCTGGATCGACGCGGCACATCTAGGGGCGCATCGGGGTGGCCGGAGCTCGGCAGAAGCGAGCGGAGGCGGCGGTCGCAGAGGCGGGGCGAGCGGCGCGGGTGCGGGCGAGGCCGTCGGGCGCGGCGGGGCGAGGCCATCGGGGCGCGGCGGGCGATGCTACGACGGCGACCAAGTGGCGATGGTGAGCGGCACCGCGCGACCGCGCGAGGGAGGGGGTCGAACTAGGCACGACGCGAGGTGGAGGCCGCAGCCGTGGGCGCGCGTGTGTGTGGGTGTGCGGCCATTAGGCGTCGAGGAGCTCGAATCGTGCGGCATGGCCGCGATGCGGGTCAGGGGCGAGCGGAGAGGGGGGGGGGAGGCGCTCACGAGGAGGGCAGGGAAGGGGTGGCCGGCGGCGTAGGCGTCCGGTGTGGAGGAGCTCTGGGAGGCGACGGTAATGGCGAGCGGCGAGGTGGCGCCGGCACGGGGACGACATCCTCATCACGGGGCGAGGAGGAGGAAGCCGTGGCCCTCGGGCGGAGGCGTCCGTCCGGCGATGGCCTGGTGGCGACGGGCGCGTCGGCGGATCGGGATCGGGAGCGCGGGGGCGCGATCCAGAAGGGGAGAGGGGTCGTGGGGAAAAGTGGGGAAAGTGGGGAGGGCAACGCTAGGGTTCGGTCGCCCCAGGGGGGCTGTAGGCGCCGGCTGGGCCGGCCTAGTTGGCCTAGAGGTCAGCTGGGCCGTGGCCCAGTGTGT
>LR738714.1:464925000-464943110 GCA_902687465.1 Secale cereale
TCTCCTTTTAAAGTTTCTGCTCTTTTTATTTATTCTTCTGTTTTCTTTTTAGTTACCTTTTTATTTTAGTTTAAAATAAAATTCATACTAGTTCCTAAATTAGTCTCAATAAATATACTACTGCCACATAACTTTGGGCAACTAAATAAAATAGTTTAATATTTTATAAAATACCAAAGGCATTTACTTCATTGTTTTGTCTGTTGTTTCAACCAGTTTGGTGCATTTAAATATTTTATAAAAATAAGGATTCTCCTCCATAATTCCTTGCGATTTATTTGATACATCCCGAACATTTTAGATTTAATGTTTGAAAACTTTTGTGTTTTCTTTTAATTCAAATTTTAATTTGGATCGTTTTCGAACTAACACGAGATTATCAACAGTAAGTGTGGTGACGTGTCGTCATTAGTAAAGGGTTACTGTAGCTTAACTATCCGGGTGTCACACTCCCCTCACTGTGTGTTCAGTGCCATATTTTCCTAAATATTCTAGAAAAAATCATATTTCATTTTCATGGCATTTGGAGAACTTTTATTTTCGGGATATTTTTTATTGCATGGATAAGTCTGGAAACAGACAGATAATGCTATTTTTCTTTTATTTAACCTAATTAACAGAAAGTAAAAGGAGGGTACAGAAGGTTTGTGCTATGTAGATTCACCTATCCCATGTTCATCAAAAGGAATCCATTAACAAGGTTGATCAGGTCTTGTTAATAAACTCTTTCCGAGCAACATGAAACCAGAGAATTTTCGAATAACACTATGTTACCTCAATGGGGATATGTATGTCCCCAACAATAAGTATGTCATATGCCTTCTTGATAGTAGGAATAGGAAACTCAAAACCTCCAATAGTAATAGTCGAAGTTTTTCCAATATAATTGATACTATGAACCTGAGGTGGTTTCCTCGGAAAGTGTATTGTATGCTCATTACCATTGACATGAAAAGTGACATTGCCTTTGTTGCAATCAATAACAACCCCTGCAGTATTCAAAAAAGGTCTTCCAATAATAATAGGCATACTATCATCCTCGGGAATATCAAGTATAACAAAGTCCGTTAAAATAATAACATTTGCAACTACAACAGACACACCCTCACAAATACCGACGGGTATAGCAGTTGATTTATCAGCCATTTGCAAGGATATTTCAGTAGGTGTCAACTTACCCAACTCAAGTCTACGATATAAAGAGAGAGGCATAACACTAACACCTGCTCCAAGATCACACAAAGCAGTTTTAACATAGTTTCTCTTAATGGAGCAAGGTATAGTAGGTACTCCTGGATCTCCTAATTTCTAAGGCATTCCACCCTCAAAAGTGTAATTGGCAAGCATGGTGAAAATTTCTACTTCAGATATCTTTCTTTTGTTGGTAATAATATCTTTCATATACTTGGCATAATGATTTGTTTTAGGCACATCAGTCAAACGCATACGCAAAAAGATAGGTCTAATCATTTCAGCGAAGCACTCAAAATCTTCATCATCCTTTTTCTTGGATGGTTTCAGAGGAAAATGCATGGGTTTCTGAACCCATGGTTCTCTTTCCCTACAGTGCTTCCTAGCAACAAAGTCTCTCTTATCATAATGTTGATTCTTTGATTGTGGGTTATCAAGATCAACAACAGGTTCAATCTCTACATCATTATCATTGCTAGGTTGAGCATCATCATTAATATTATCACTAGGTTCATGTTCATTACCAAATTGTGTCTCAGCATCGGAAACAGATATATCATTGCGATTTTTAGGTGGGTGAGCTACAGGTTCACTAGAAGCATGCAAGGTTCTATCATTTTTCTTTTTCTTCTTCTTAGAAGAACTAGGTGCATCTAAATTAGCTCTCTGAGAATCTTGCTCAATTCTCTTAGGGTGGCCTTCAGGATACAGAGGTTCCTGAGTCATTTTACCACCTCTAGTTGCAACTCTTACAACATAGTCATTATTCTTACTATTTAATTCATTGAGCAAATCATTCTGAGCCTTAAGTACTTGTTCTACTTGAGTGGTGACCATAGAAGCATGTATACTAATAAGTTTCAGTTCATCTTTAGCACTAGACAGATAATCACTCAACGGTTCAATCATATGAGCATTGTGTTGTATTTGTCTACAACATAGGCATTGAAGTTTTCTTGTTTCACAATGAAATTGTCAAACTCATCTAAGCATTGGCTAGTAGACTTATAACGAGGAATGTCACTTTCATCAAATCTATAAAGAGAATTTACCTTTACTACCTGTGTCGGGTTATCAAGACCATGTATTTCTTCAATAGGTGGTAAATTCTTAACATCTTTAGCTTTAATACCTTTTTCTTTCATAGATTTCTTTGCCTCTTGCATATCTTTAGGACTGGGAAATAGAACACCTCTTTTCTTCGAAGTTGGCTTAGGGGCTGGTTCAGGAAGTGTTCAATTATTTTTATTGGCTAGCATATTATTTAATAGTAATTCAGCTTGTTACACTATTCTTTCCCTGAAAACACAACCAGCACAACTATCCAGGTGGTCTCTGGAAGCATCGGTTAGTCCATTATAAAAGACATCAAGTATATCATGCATCTCAAAAGGATGATCAGTCAAAGCATTAAGTAACTGGAGAAGCCTCCCCCAAGCTTGTGGGAGACTCTCTTCTTCAGTTTGAGCAAAGTTATGTATTTTTCGTAAGGCAGCTTGTTTCTTATGAGTGGGATAATATTTAGCAGAAAAGTAATACATCATATCCCGGGGACTACGCACACAACCAGGATCAAGAGAATTAAACCAAGTCTTAGCATGACCCTTTAACAAGAACAGAAACAACTTAAGGATATAATAGTAGCGAATCTTTTCATCGTTAGTAAACAGGGTGGCTATATCATTCAACTTAGTAAGATGAGCCACAATAGTTTCAGACTCATAGCCATGGAAAGGATCAGATTCAACCAAAGTAATTAACTCAGGATCAACAGAGAATTCATAATCCTTATCAGTGACACAGATAGGTGAAGTAGCAAAAGCAGGGTCATGTTTCATTCTAGCATTCAAGGACTTTTCTTTCAGCTTAGCTAATAACTTCTTAAGATCATATCTATCATTGCAAGCAAGAAAGTCTCTAGCAGTTTCTTCATCCATAACATAACCCTCAGGCACAAAAGGCAATTCATATCTATTGGGAGTAGTTTCATCACCACTTTCATAAATATCATCAACATTTGCACTCTCCCTAACCTTAGCAATTTGTTCATCTAGAAATTCACCTAGTGGCACAGTATCGGGCACAGAGGTAGTTTCATCATACATAGCAGAAGTAGCATCATCAAGAACATACGACATATCAGATTCAATAGCAGGAGTAGGTGTCACAAGTTTACTCATAACAGAAGGAGAATCAAGTGCAGAGCTGCTAGGCTTCTCGCCCCTCGTTGGTTACCCCAAGTGGAAGGTGTGAGATGTAGTGTTGCGAAAGTTTTTCCCTTGGCAAAGATACCAAGGATCGAATCCCCAGAGACTCCTAGGTTCAACAAGAAGGTGTCAACTGCTACGGCACCAGATATTAGCAATCAACGTGGACCTGCACACAGATACAAATAACTTTGCTCCCAACGAGTACAGAGAGGTTGTCAATCCCTCCGGCCTTGTAGTTCACAAAGGATTAAACGCAAGTGATAGTAGTGATAGATATAATTGCAATAGTAAATAAAAGCGAAAAGTAAATAGCGGGTGTGATCAATGATGGTAATATGGACCGGAGTCTCATGATGTTCACTAGTGATGTCTCTCTCCCAAAAGACGATAAAACAGCTATGTGAGGTAAACGAATTACAGCTGGGCAATTGACAGGACCATGTGCGCAAACCAATGCTGACTACATTGCAAGAAAGGTTGAGGTTCAAAGCATGGGCGATACGCCCAAGTAAGTAGACCAAAATCCATCAATATCTACTACTAATCATCCACCTTGAGATATCTATCCAGAACATCTCGCTGGTATTAAGTTGCGAGCCCCACCCATAGTGTAAACTCAATGCAACAGACAACTGCATTAAAAGAACTTTGAGTAAAGTAAACAATCCTTGCACCCGCGGGCACAAGCACCGTTGTTTTCCCCCTTGTGGCAACAACACATCCCCTAGACTCATGTTTCTGTCACTCAAACTAGTCATCGAGGGGCATGAACCCACAATCAAGCATAACATTCCCTCTTGGAGTCACTACCTATTACTTGGCCAAAGCAATAAATAACAACGGAGAACATGCCAGAATTACTTACGAACATAAATATAAAAGAGGTAGATCAAATATATTACTCAAACACAATCTGAACATAATCTCATAATCCATCGGATCCCAGCAAACTCATCATAGCAACAGCATAAGGATTACATATGTGCCTCGATCATGTAGGGCAGCTCACGAGGACTAATTAGTGAAGCACAAGAACGGGAGGAGAACATCGCATATCTACTGGTCATGGACTCATGGTCCAAGGGAGACTACTCACGACTCATCCGGGAGGCGTCCATGGTGGTGGAGAAGCTCCCGGTGGTGATCCTCCCCTCCGGCAGGGTGCCGGGAAGAGTTCTCCTGGTGCTCCCGATCTTGGAAGCGGCGGCGGCGGCGGAACAGAGATGGGATCGCGAAAAGAGTTCCTGTTTCGAGGGTTTCAGGAGACGCTTTAAATATATGCCAAAGGGGGGCATCGGAGGAGCCTCGGGGGGCCCAGGCGCCCCCCCGGCGCGGCCCAGGGGGGGCGCGCCGCCAGGGCGCCTGGAGCCCTGGTGCCCCCCCCCCCCCGGCTGTCCTTCGGGCGCACGGTAGGTTCTGGAACGCTGATTTTTTATATAATTTTTCTGGTTTTTTCCTGGCAGTTCTCGTAACGTGAAAACCTGAAATACAAAAACAGCCGAAAACAGAAACTGGCACTGGGGTGCACTGAGTTAATAGGTTAGTCCAAATATGATCAAAAGTGTATGGAAGTGTATAAATATCATAGCAATATCACCCAAAAGAGGCATGGAGCAAGCAGAAATTATAGATACGTTTTGGACGTATCAACATCCCCAAGCTTAATTCCTGCTCGTCCTGGAGTAGGTAAATGATAACAAGAATAATTTCTGTGGTGACATGCTATTAACCATATAGGATTTTTTCATAGTCATATGACAAAAGCTTACTGAGACAATGAATCTATAGTAATTAAGTTGCCTCATGAGAAAATCACAAAGGACTGAAAGTTTTACAATATGATACTGAAGCATCAAATAGATTTGCAATGAACATGATGTGCAAATATGATAAAGTGATATCTAGCTTGCCCCCTTTAGTGAAGCAAAACATAAATGCAGGGGCACCTCCAAGGTTTAAGTGATGACTAGATACAATGATTTCAGAATAAACGATATCACAATCATGCAAAAGACAATGCTACTTTGGGACAATGCACATTACACTCAGAATGACAATCATGCTCTCAGTAGTTGGTGCTTTTAAAAGAAGGTGGAGACTCAACATAAAAGGTAAAAGAATGGCCCTTCGCAGAGGGAAGCAGGGATTTCTCATGTGCTAGAGCTTTTATTTTGAAAACATAGAAACAATTTTGTCAACGGTAGTAGTACTTCATATGTGTTATGCATAAGACATCCTATAAGTTGCAAGCCTCATGCATCGAATACCAATAGTGCTCGCACCTTGTCCTAATTAGCTCGGATTTCCATGGATTGTCATTGCATTACATATGTTTCAACCAAGTGTCACAAAGGGGTACCTCTATGTCACCTGTACAAAGGTCCAAGGAGATAGATCGCATTTGATTTCTCGTTTTTTGTTAGATCTCAACTTGAGGACATCCATACCGGGACAACATAGAAAATAGATAATGGACTCCTCTTTAATGCTTAAGCATATTCTCATAAGAGATTGAGGATTAATGTCCAAGCTAAAACTTCCACCATGATACATGGCTTTGGTTGGCGGCCCAATGTTCTTCTCTAACAATATGCATACTCAAACCATTCAACTCATGGCAAATCACCCTTACTTTAGACAAGACGAACATGCATAGCAACTCACATGATATTCAACAAAAGTGTAACAGTTGATGGCGTCCCCAGAAACATGGTTACCGCTCAGCAAGCAACTTATAAGAAAATAAGATACATAAGCAACATATTCTTTACCACAATAGTTTTTAAGCTACTTTCCCATGAGCTATGTATTGCAAAAATGAAGGTTTTAAAGGTAGCACATGTAAATTTACTTGGAGTGGCGGTGAAATACCACATATAGGTAGGTATGGTTGACTCATATGGCATAACTGGATTAAAGGATATGGATGCACAAGCAGTCAGTCCGCTTAGTACAGGTGGAGGTTAGCAAAAGACTGGGAGCGACCAACTAAGAGAGCAATGACGGTCATAATCATGCAGAGCGACAAAGCAACATTGAATCAGGCATGGAAGTTATATCGCTACTCAGAAATAAAAGATCATCAAGGCTTGACAGACTTTCTTTACAGTCTTAAATATGCGTGAGCATATGCCAAGTCAATCAAAATAAATTCTTGAAGGAAGATATTACTAAACCATACCACATCATTGGCAAACAAATCATGTTGGTACTCCAATAACACATTGGGAACCCCCCAGCTATTTGAGACTAACCATAAGAAAACCTGAACTACTAAGCGCCATTATGCATGTAGCATCTTTATCATAGACATATTAACCAATGCAACGGAAGCAAACTCTCTTAATAAGATAAGCATGATAATTAAAGAGAGTTCAAGCAACCAACTAAACAAAAGCTCTTTAAAAAGATAAGCATGAATACTAAGAGCAGAGCATGATAGTAGCTATTAAAAGACAAAGAACACACACAGCAAAGATAGACATGAAAATTCTATGTTATGTTCTAGGTAGAAGTGGAGCGTGTTTCTCTCCCACATAAAGAACGCTGAGTTCCGACTCGTTATGAAAAACTAAAAAGGAAACTAAAAGCAAGACGCTCCAAGCATAGCACATAACACATGAAGTGATTAAAATATAGTGGAACGAAAGACGAACTGATAATGTTGATGGAGAAGGGGATGCACAGGGGCATCCCCAAGCTTAGACGCTTGAGTCTCCTTGAATATTTCTTGGGGGTGCATGGGGGCATCCCCAAGCTTGAGCGCTTGACACTCCTGAATCTTTTTATCATCTTCCCTCGCACACTTGAAAACTCCCTTCATACATAACTCATCATAATCTTATTAGCGAGGTTAGTACCCGTAATAAAATAATTATACCTTGCTGGAAATAAAGATATTCTTGAAGGTCTACTGTTTCTCAAGATTGCCAAAAGGTTTTTGCAAAGAAAAAGCAAGCTCTTGGTTTGCAAAATGAAGGAAAAGCAAAACAGGACAGAATCTGTGAAAAACAGAACAGCAGGTAGTAATTGATTTGTTCGGGGCACTTCTGCAACTCGAATAAAAAAACTCAGAACAGATGCACGAAATAAAATTATATAGAGAACGCTGTCGAAAAAATTCAGACCAAAAAGATGATCTGGTGATTTTATACGAATTTTTCTATCCAAGGACAGAATCTGTTTCCTGGACAGCACCTCACAACTTTTGAACTTTCTAGCAATCAGAGGCTATACTTGGCACAAAATTGAAAAGTAAAGATACAATGATGATGCTACAGTAGTAAAAACATCAAGACACAACAAAATCAAAATAAATTTATTCATGTGGGCTGCCTCCCAAAAGCGCTTTCTTTTATGCCTTTAAGCTAGGCATAATGCATATAGATCAAGTTTTATCAAGAATGAAAGAATAGCTAGCCCGTACAACGGACTCAAAGGTAACTTGATCTTCTTTCGAGGGAAGTGTTCCATCCCTTTCTTGAGAGGAAACTGAAATTTTATATTACCCTCTTTCATGTCAATGATGGCACCAACGGTGCGCAAAAAAGGACGTCCCAAAATAATTGGACAAGAAGGATCACATTCAATATCCATAATAGTAAAATCAACGGGAACATAATTATCATTGACAACGATAAGAACATCGTCGATCCTCCCCAAAGGTTTCTTTATGGAAGAATCAACGAGACGAACACCAAAAGAACAAGAATCAAAAGGTTTCAATTTAAGCATATCATATATTCTTTTGGGCATAACAGAGGTACTAGCTCCAACATCACATAATGCATAGCAAGAGAAGTCATTCAATTTAATTTTTATCATAGGATCCCAACCATCTTCTAGCTTTCTAGGTATGGAGGCTTCTACTCTAAGTTTCTCCTCCCTAGCTTTGATGAGAGCATTAGTGATATGCTCTGTGAAGGCAAGGTTAAGCGTGCTAGTGTGGGGATCTCTAGAAATCTTGTGAAGGAAATCAATAACTTCGCTAAGAGTGCAATTATCAAAGTCAAGGTCACTAGCATCAAGTAAAGTGGTAGTGGTGTCCTTTAGGTTCACATGTTTGGTAGTTTCTATAGTCATAGCATCACCATTAATAGGTCCAATGGGACCAGGAGTACATTGGGTGCTAAGAGTTTGGATATCCTCAACAACTTGGATAGTAGCAACAGTGTGGTGGGTAGGAAGGCTCTTAATTCTATCCTCTTCCTCCCTTTCTCTAGCCCATCTTTCTTTAAGTTTAGCCATCATCCTAATATTTTCATTAATTTTCACTTGAGTAGCATTAATAGGAGTGACCTTCCTCTCCTCAAGAGGAGAAGTTTTAATTTTAAGCAATTCTATCTCATTGGCTAAATGGTCTACCTTCAAAGAGAGATCATCTAGTTTATGTAGTTTTTCTTCTACACTATTATTAAAAGCTTTTTGGGTAGTAATGAAATCTTTAAGCATAATCTCTAGTTCAGTAGTGGAGTTCCTGGTGCTAGGATAAGCATTGTTGTTCCCATAAGAATTAGAGGGGAACGGTCTAGGATTGCTACCAAAGTTACTCCTATAAGCATTGTTATTGAAATTGTTTCTAGAGATAAAGTTCACATCTACTTGTTCTTGAGTAATCAAAGAATTTAAAGGAACATCACGAGGATCAACAGAAGATTGCTTCGAAAGTAGAGACATGATCAAGTCAACTTTTTCATTAAGGGAGGAAATCTCCTCGAAAGAGTTTACCTTCCTACCTGTTGGAGCGCGTTCGGTGTGCCATTGGGAATAGTTGGTCATCATCTCATCGAGAAGCTTCGTGGCAGCACCAAGTTTAGTTGACATAAAGGTTCCTCCCGCGGCCGAATCTAACAAGTTCCGCGAGGTAAAGTTCAAGCCTGCATAAAAAGTTTGGATAACCATCCAAGTAGTCAAACCATGAGTAGGGCAGTTCTTGATAAGAGATTTCATACGTTCCCAAGCTTGGGCAACATGTTCATTATCCAATTGTTTAAAATTCATTATGTTACTTCTCAGTTGGATAATTTTAGCAGGTGGATAGTATTTTCCAATAAAAGCATCTTTGCACTTGTCCCATGAATCTATGTTGTTTCTAGGCAAAGACTGAAACCAAATTTTAGCTCCTCCTCTCAAGGAGAAAGGAAAAAGCTTAAGCTTAACAATATTACCATCTATTTCTTGGTACTTTTGCATATCACAAAGTTCAAAAAAGTTGTTTAAGTGTAAAGCAGCATCATTTCCAACACCGGAGAATTGATCTTTCATAACTAGATTCAGTAAAGCAGGTTTAATTTCATATGAAGGTGCTGAAGTGGCAGGTGTAGTGATAGGTGTGCTGATAAAGCCATCGTTGTTGTGACTAGTGAAGTCACACAACTTGGTGTTCTCGGTGGAACCCATTGTAGCAAGCAAGCAAGATAACTATTTTTGTGATTTTCGATAAAAGATACTAAAGCAGAAACTAAAAGGTAAACTAACAAGACTAAAAGCAAAGGTAAAAGATAGCGTGCAACTCCCCTATCTTGAAGAGTGGAGTCCCCGGCAACGGCGCCAGAAAAACTCTTGCTAGGCTTCTCGCCCCTTGTTGGTTACCCCAAGTGGAAGGTGTGAGATGTAGTGTTGCGGAAGTTTTTCCCTTGGCAAAGATACCAAGGATCGAATCCCCAGAGACTCCTAGGTTCAACAAGGTGTCAACTGCTACGGCGCCAGATATTAGCAATCAACGTGGACCTGCACACAGATACAAATAACTTTGCTCCCAACAAGTACAGAGAGGTTGTCAATCCCTCCGGCCTTGTAGTTCACAAAGGATTAAACGCAAGTGATAGTAGTGATAGATATAATTGCAATAGTAAATAAAAGCGAAAAGTAAATAGCGGGTGTGATCAATGATGGTAATATGGACCGGAGTCTCATGATGTTCACTAGTGATGTCTCTCTCCCAGAAGACGATAAAACAGCTATGTGAGGTAAACAAATTACAGCTGGGCAATTGACAGGACCATGTGCGCAAACCAATGCTGACTACATTGCAAGAAAGGTTGAGGTTCAAAGCATGGGCGGTACGCCAAAGTAAGTAGACCGAAATCCATCAATATCTACTACTAATCATCCACCTTGAGATATCTATCCAGAACATCTCGCTGGTATTAAGTTGCGAGCCCCACCCATAGTGTAAACTCAATGCAACAGACAACTGCATTAAATAACTTTGCGTAAAGTAAACAATCCTTGCACCCGTGGGCACAAGCACCGTTGTTTTCCCCCTTGTGGCAACAGCACATCCCCTAGACTCATGTCTCTCTCACTCAAACTAGTCATCGAGGGGCATGAACCCACAATCAAGCATAACGTTCCCTCTTGGAGTCACTACCTATTACTTGGCCAAAGCAATAAATAACAACGGAGAACATGCAAGAATTACTTACGAACATAAATATAAAAGAGGTAGATCAAATATATTACTCAAACACAATCTGAACATAATCTCATAATCCATCGGATCCCAGCAAACTCATCATAGCAACAGCATAAGGATTACATATGTGCCTCGATCATGTAGGGCAGCTCACGAGGACTAATTAGTGAAGCACAAGAACGGGAGGAGAACATCACATAGCTACTGGTCATGGACTCATGCTCCAAGGGAGACTACTCACGACTCATCCGGGAGGCGTCCATGGTGGTGGAGAAGCTCCCGGTGGTGATCCTCCCCTCCGGCAGGGTGCCGGGAAGAGTTCTCCTGGTGCTCCCGATCTTGGAAGTGGCGGCGGCGGCGGAACAGAGATGGGATCGCGAAAAGAGTTCCTGTTTCGAGGGTTTCGGGAGACGCTTTAAATATATGCCAAAGGGGGGCATCGGAGGAGCCTCGGGGGGCCCAGGCGCCCCCCCGGCGCGGCCCAGGGGGGGCGCCGCCAGGGCGCCTGGAGCCCTGGTGCCCCCCCCAGCTGTCCTTCGGGCGCACGGTAGGTTCTGGAACGCTGATTTTTTATATAATTTTTTGGCTTTTTCCTGGCAGTTCTCGTAACGTGAAAACCTGAAATACAAAAACAGCCGAAAACAGAAACTGGCACTGGGGTGCACTGAGTTAATAGGTTAGTACAAATATGATCAAAAGTGTATGGAAGTGTATAAATATCATAGCAATATCACCCAAAAGAGGCATGGAGCAAGCAAAAATTATAGATACGTTTTGGACGTATCAAGAGCTAGATGGCAGTTCCTTACCACCCCTCGTAGTTGAGGGTAAGATCTTGGTTTTTGAGTCCTTCAAATTCTTCATAGTGATAAGCAGATATAAATCCCAAGTGACTTAAAGAATAGAGCTATGCTCCCCGGCAACGGCGCCAAAAAATAGTCTTGATAACCCACAAGTGTAGGGGATCGCAACCGTTTTCGAGGGTAAAGTATTAAACCCAAAATTGTTGATTCGGCACAAGGGGAGCCAAAGAATATTCTTAAGTATTAGCAGCCGAGTTGTCAATTCAACCACACGTGGAAACTTAGTATCTGCAGCAAGATAGTTTAGTAGTAAAGTAATATGATAGTGGCGGTAGCAGCAATAAAAGTAAAGATAATGTTTTTGCAGTTTTTGTGATAATAGCAACGGAAAAGTAAATAAGCAACTAGAAATATAGGTAAAGCTCGTAGGCATTGGATCGGTGATGGGAAATTACGTCGGATGCAATTCATCATGTAGAAGTTATAACCTAGGGTGACACAGAACTAGCTCCAGTTCATCAATGCAATGTAGGCATGTATTCCAAATATAGTCATACGTGCTTATGGAAAAGAACTTGCATGACATCTTTTATCCTACCCTCCCGTGGCAGCGGGGTCCTATTGGAAACTAAGGGATATTAAGGCCTCATTTTAATAGAGTACCACACCAAAGCATTAACACATAGTGAATACATGAACTCCTCAAACTATGGTCATCACCGGGAGTGGTCCCGATTATTGACACTTCGGGGTTGCTGGATCATAACACATAGTAGGTGACTATAGACTTGCAAGATAGGATCAAAAACACACATATATTCATGAAAACATAATAGGTTCAGATCTGAAATCATGGCACTCGGGCCCTAGTGACAAGCATTAAGCATAGCAAAGTCATCACAACATCAATCTGAGAACATAGTGGATACTAGGGATCAAACCCTAACAAAACTAACTCGATTACATGATAGATCCCATCCAACCCATCACCGTCCAGCAAGCCTACGATGGAATTACTCACACACGGCGATGAGCATCATGGAATTGGTGATGGAGGAAGGTTGATGATGACGATGGCGATGATCTCCACTCTCCAGAGCCCCGAACGGACTCCAGATCAGCCCTCCCGAGAGAGGTCAGGGCTTGGCGGCCGCTCCGTCTCGTGAAACGCGATAATTCTTTCTCCTTGATTTTTTCCTCCCCGAAGCGGAATATATAGGACCTAGGGATACGTCGGTGGAGCATCGGGGGGCCCTCAAGGCAGGGGGCGCGCCCTGGGAAGGGGGGCGCGCTCCCCACCCTCGAGGACAGGCCGTGCCCCCCGGTGTGGATCTTCTTGCAGGTATTTTTTTATATTTTCTTAAATAATTCTCCGTTGATTTTCAGGCGATTCCAAGAACTTTTTATTTCTGGACAAAAACAACACTATGGCAGTTCTGCTGAAAACAGCGTCAGTCCGGGTTAGTTCCATTCAAATCATGCAAGTTAGAGTCCAAAACAAGAGCAAAAGTGTTTGGAAAAGTAGATATGTTGGAGACGTATCAAGTTACAGCACTGCGTCCAGAAACCAAATGAGACTTTGAGGGATTACATCCAGAGGTGGACCACTCTGCATCATACGGTGGAGAACGTGTCCGAGCATCAGGCAGTCCGCGCCTTCAAAGAAGGCATACGGTACAGAGAGCTCAACATAAAGTTCGGGTCGGACAAGAGATATGTCTCTAACTCGGATGATGGAGATAGCTGGTCGGTATGGTAACAGAGAAGAAGCGGACCAATTCCGTAGTGGCAAGAAACCAGTCGGCCAAGATGATGGGAATTCCAATCGAAAGCTGAAGCGTAAAGCAGAGCACGCAGTTCCAGGAGAGGCTGCGGTTGTTACCCAGGGGAAGGGTAGAGGGAAACCTAAAGGTCCTTGGGTCCCCAAGAAAGTAAATGACCAAGCACGGAATGATGTGCTTGATTTACCATGTCCTATTCACACAAAGAAGGATGAAGAGGGGAACTTGATTTACCCCAAACATACCACTCGACAATGTCGGCTCCTGATTCAGAACTTCCAGAAGGACCAGCCCGCTTAGAAGGAGAAAGAATCTGGGGAGACTGAGGACAAAGAAGGGGATGGAGGTTACCCCGAGATCAACTCCACCTTGATGATTTTCGCTGACGTTGAAATCAAGAGTCGACTGAAAGTTATCAACAGAGAAGTCAATATGGTTGCCTCAGTAACAACGACGTACTTAAAGTGGTCTAAGACTCCCATCACATTCGACCAGTCCAATCACCCCACACACATCAGTACCCCCGGGCGGCAAGCGTTGGTGGTCAACCCGGTTGTCGACGGTACACGGTTGACTAAAGTTCTAATGGATGGCGGCAGTGGTCTGAATATCCTGTACGATGAAACCCTCCGGGGAATGGGCATTCCGATGTCCAAACTAAGTAAGAGCAACATGAGATTTCACGGAGTCATCCCCGGAAAGAAGGCCGACTCACTTGGTCAAATCACCCTTGATGTGGTTTTCGGTGACTCGACTCACTACCGCAAAGAAAAGTTGACTTTCGCGGTGGTGGACTTCCACAGTTCTTACCATGCAATTCTGGGCAAGCCCTCCTATGCCCGTTTCATGGCTCGACCATGTTATGTATACCTCAAACTGAAGATGCCAGGACCCAAGGGCGTGATCACTATCACTGGAGATTGGCAGAAAGCACAAGAATGCTTCCAGAAAGGCTAAAAAATTGCTGATGAGCACATGGCAGCAGTAGAAATGGAAGAGTATCAGAAGAATGTGGATCCGAGTGATTTGTTGCGAGCTAAGAAGCCTGCTTCCGAGTTAGCATTCCAGTCGACATGAGAGACCAAGCCTGTGCATATTCATCCTACCGCCCCCAATGCCGCTCCGACTCACATCACAACCACACTCGACATCAAATAGGAAGAAGTGCTCATCCAGTTCCTCCGTGAGAACTGGGACATCTTTGCATCGAAACCATCCTACATGCCAGGTGTACCCAGGGGACTGGCTGAGCACCGTTTGCGGGTCGACCCAAAAGTGAAACCTGTGAAGGAACATCTCCGGCGGTCTGCCGCAGAGAAGAGGAAAGCAATTGGCGAAGAGGTGGCTCGGCTTCTGATAGCTGAGTTCATCCGCGAGATTTACCACTCTGAGTGGCTCGCCAATGTAGTTATGGTCCCCAAGAAGGACAAGTCGCTCCGCATGTGCATCGATTTCAAACATATCAATCAGGCCTGCCCGACAGATCATTTCCCTCTCCCTCGCATCGATCAAATTGTCTACTCGACTGCGGGGTGTGAGTGTTTGTCTTTTCTGGATGCATATTCTGGGTACCATCAGATCCGACTGTTTGGGCCCGATGAAATAAAAACAGCCTTCATCATCCCATTCGGGTGTTTTTGTTATGTTACCATGCGTTTTTGTCTCAAGAATGCTGGTGCGACTTTCATGCGTATGATCCAAAAGTGTCTACTGAAGCAAATCAGTCGGAATGTGGAAGCATACATGGATGACATCGTGGTCAAGTCGCGTAAAGGTTCCGACCTACTTACTGACCTCGCTGAAACATTCGCAAACCTGAGAAGTTATGATATCAAGCTCAACCCGCCGAAGTGCACATTCGGAGTCCCAGGAGGCAAGTTACTCGGTTTCCTCATTTCCGAGCGAGGGATCGATGCTAACCTCGAAAAGGTCAGCGCTATCCTGCGAATGAAATGCCCCGTGCGTATACACGACGTTCAAAAGCTTACTGGCTGTTTGGCTGCATTGAGTCGATTCATCTCTCGTCTCCGTGAGAAGGTATTACCTCTCTACCGACTGATGAAGAAATCTGAAAAGTTTGAGTAGAATTCTGAAGCCGAAGCAGCGTTTGAGGAACTCAAAGCCCTGCTTTCCACCCAGCCGGTGCTTGCTGCCCCAGTCAGCAAAGAGCCTCTATTATTGTACATCACAACCACTGGACAAGTTGTTAGCACAGTACTCACGGTCGAGCGGGTAGAAGTAGGCAAATCCTACAAAGTTTAACGCCCAGTCTATTACATTTCTTAAGTCTTGACTCCATCCAAGCAGAGATATCCGAATTATCAGAAACTTGTATATGGGATCTACTTGACCGCCAAGAAAGTTGCACACTACTTCACATGTCATTCAATTTCAGTCATCAGCGACGCTCCGTTATCTAAAATTCTGAACAATCGGGATGCAACCGGTCGAGTGGCTAAATGGGAAATTGAACTTCTTCCATTGGATATCAAGTTTGAAGCAAAGAAAGCTATCAGGTCTCAGGCAATAGCAAATTTCATTGCCGAGTGGATCGAACAGGAGCAACCGACTCAGATGCAGCCAGATCATTGGACTATGTTCTTCGATGGGTCCAAGATGCTGAACGGATCCGGTGCAGGTGTGGTTTTGGTGTCCCCCAGAGGCGACAAGCTCAGTTATGTCCTGCAAATTCACATTGATTCTTCGAACAATGAAGCTAAATATGAGGCGCTTTTGTACGGGTTTTGTATGGCCATTTCACTCGGCGTCCGTCGCCTAATGGTGTAGGGCGACTCAGACTTAGTGGTCAATCAAGTAATGAAGGAATGGGACGTTAGGATCCTAGCGATGACCAGTTATTGCAACGCAGTACGGAAGCTAGAAAAGAAGTTCGAAGGCCTGGAGCTCCACCACGTGCCGAGAATCAAGAATCCGCTTGCTGACAATCTCGCTAAGATAGGCTCCACTCGGAAACCTATCCCCAAAATGTGTTCTCGGAGCATCTACACACCCCGTCACTCAAGGAAGACCCCTTCATAGAAGAGCCCCCGCAACCGATAAGTGCGTCCAACTCGACTGAAATTGAAGTCCCAACCGTGGTAGACTTGATCATGGAGGTCTTGGTGATCACACTGCTTCATCTCGGACCATCGTGGGTCAGCTCTACAGAGAAACTGTCACGGGAGTCGCTCAACGTTGCATCACCCCTGAGGAAGGTCGAATGATCCTGAATGAGATTCACTCGGGAACCTGCGGCCACCATGCTTCATCTCGGACCATCGTGGCCAAAGCATACCGAGCTGGGTTTTACTGGCCCCGTGCGAACGAGATGGCGAAAGATATTGTCGACAAATGCGAGGGCTGTCAGTTCTACTCAAACATGTCCCACAAACCTGCGTCTGCCTTGAAGACTATCCCGTTGGTTTGGTCGTTTGCTGTTTGGGGATTAGACATGGTTGGGCCCTTCAAGACAGGAAGGAGTGGCTTCACTCATCTCCTCGTGGCAGTCGACAAGTTTACCAAATGGATCGAAGCCAAGCCCATTAAGAACCTCGGCGTGAGCACCGCCGTCAGCTTCATCAAGGAACTGATATTCAGATATGCAGTCCATCACAACATCATCACGGATAATGGCTCCAATTTTGATTCGGACGAGTTCAGAGCATTCTGTACTTCCCAAGGAACTCGAGTCGACTATGCATCCGTAGCACATCCGCAGTCGAATGGGCAGGCAGAAAGAGCAAATGGCTTGATCCTTCAAGGGTTGAAGCCGCGACTGATGTGCGACCTCAAACACGCTGCTGGTGCTTGGGTGACTGAGCTGCCGTCTGTTTTGTGGGGGCTAAGGACAACCCGAATAGGTCGACTAATCAGACTCCCTTCTTCATGGTGTATGGCGCCGAGGCCGTACTTACGAGTGACTTGCTGCACAACGCCCCTCGGGTAGAACTCTTCTCGGAAGCTTAAGCAGAACAAGCTCGCCAAGATGCAGTCGACCTCCTGGAAGAAGAGCGTGAGATGGCCCTGATCCGCTCGACCATATACCAGCAGGACCCACGTCGATTCCACGCCCGCAATGTTCGAGGCCGAGCATTCCAGGAAGGAGATCTTGTACTCCGAGTACGTCAGAAACGACCTCACAAGCTTGCTCCAGCCTGGGAGGGCCCCTTCATCATCATCAAAGTACTCCAAGACGGGGCATACCACCTCTACAACGTAGCCAAGAAAATAGATGAGCCACACTCATGGAATGCAGATCTGCTCCGCCGCTTTTACACTTAAGGCACTCGACCAGACGAGTTGTAATAAGAATCCTTCAGTTTGTTTTCAAAAAAAAATGCGGCAAATCCATAATGATTGTTGTTCCAAAGGTACATGTTCTCAAATCCCCCAGTGGGTGGCTTAGCTGCGAATCTGATTCGGCTAAGTTTCAAAAACACTCAGAGTGAAGAGCAACCCTCTCACTCGGGGGCTTAGCTGCGACCCCGTAATCGCCTAAGTTTCAAAAACACTCCGAGTGAAGAGCAACCCTCTCACTCGGGGGCTTAGCTGCGACCCCGTAATCGCCTATGTTTCAAAAACACTCAGAGTGAAGAGCAACCCTCTCACTCGGGGGCTTAGCTGCGACCCCGTAATCGCCTATGTTTCAAAAACACTCAGAGTGAAGAGCAACCCTCTCACTCGGGGGCTTAGCTGCGACCCCGTAATC
>LR738714.1:464943375-465030963 GCA_902687465.1 Secale cereale
ATCACCTAAGTTACAAAACCTCTCCGAGTGAAGAGCAACCCTCTCACTCGGGGGCTTAACTGCGACCCCGTAATCGCCTAAGTTACAAAAACACTCTGAGTGAAGAGCAACCCTCTCACTCGGGGACTTAGCCGCGACCCCGTAATCTCCTAAGTTACAAAAACACTTCGAGTGAAGAGCAGCCCTCTCACTCGGGGGCTTAGCTGCGACCCCGTAATCGCCTAAGTTACAAAAACACTCCGAGTGAAGAGCAACCCTCCCACTTGAGGACTCGGTGGTAGTACGAGCTACACCACAACTACAACATACCTTGGCTCTCCGAGCTACGCCACAAATACAATGTACCTTGGCTCTTGGAGCTACGCCACAAGTACAACGCACCTTGGCTCTCCGAGCTACGCCACAAGTACAATGTGGCTCAACTCTCCGAGCTACGCCACAAATACAACGTACCTTGGCTCTCCGAGCTATGCCACAAGTACAATGTGGCTCAGCTCTCCGAGCTACGCCACAAATACAACGTACCTCGGCCTTCCGAGTTGCGCCGTAAGTACAATGTCCACTCGGAACCGAAAGATCCAAAGGCATCAGAAGCAAGGCAAACATATTCCAAAGGAAATCAAGTTCAGATAAAGACCCGCAAGGTTCGGGCAGAGGTACTCGGGCATTGAGCCCGAAAGAGTTTAACGATTACAAAATCACTCGGCATTCCGAGGCAAATTTAGTAGGGGCATAAAATTTGTTTACTTTTCAGGAGGAGGAGGACTTGCAGGCGCGACATATTCATCCAGGTCGATTCCGTCGGCGATGCGAGTAGCGGCTTCCAGGAAAGTCTCCATGAATGATTGGAACTGAAGCTTTTTGGTATTGGCAACCTTAAGAGCAAACAACCTTTCTTCCTTCACCTCCTTGCAATGTACACGGACCAGAGACATCGCAACGTCAGCGCCACACTGGGCGGCCAACTTCTTCCACTCTTGCACTCGACCGGGGATTTCATTGAGCCGAGCCATCAGAGACTCGAGGTCATTCTCAAGCACCATCCCCCGCCAGAGCGCTATGTTGGTCCGAGACATCACCGCCTTCAGCTGGGCAAGGTAGCCGGTGGCGCTGGTAAGGTGAGACTCCAGTCGCAAGACGCTCATCGCAACATCGTCCTTGACAAGGGAATTGGCAAGATCCAGACCTATCTCGATCCGCCCAGTTTCCTCCTCAAAGTTCTGACAAAATTCTACACAGACAAAATATGATGAGGCAACAGTCGGGATATAAGTCGACAACTCTGATTCAGTCGGACAAAAGAAGATACCTTTAAGCATGAGGAACATCTTTTTGGCAAGGTCCCCCAGATAAGTCTCCAGCCCGTCCCTCTTCTGTGAGAGATCCCCTACCTTGTCGTCCAGAGCAAGATTGGCCCTTTTCACTCGCGTTACCTCTTTGCTGGCCTTGTCAAGGGAGGTCTTCAGCTTGGCATTTTCCTCTTCTAGCTTGCCGAATGAAGCCAGCTTCTGTTCGGCAAATTCAGTTTTCTTTTGCGCCTTCTGTTGCGCTGCTGCCAAGTCAAGATCCTTATGCTCCAAAGTTGCCTTCATTTGATCTGCAAGAGACAGTGCCAGACAGATGAGCCCGAGGATATCCACGCCCACCAGACACACTCATTTAAATACAGTCGACGAGTTATGTACTTTTCATACCAGACGCTTCATCTTTGGCTTTCTGCAAGTTCTCCCTGGCCAGCCCCAAATCAAGATTGAGTTGGATCTGCTTCTTCTCAAGATCCACGAATTGAGCTCCAAACTCACAAGATTTCTACAATCGGCAAAGAAGACAAACCAGTCAATAAAGATTAAGACAGTCATTTACACACGGAGAAGTGCAGAGAGCAAAGTGTTACGACAAGAGAGTTCTAAGACTACTGTCGAGTCAAACACTCAATAGTAGCCTCGGGGACTACACCTAGTGCGTGCACTCGGCGTGCCCCCCACCAGTTCCCACTCGAGTGGATCCGTCATGTATGAGCGGGAGAGAAAACAACACCCAGTGGGTGCACTCGGCGTGCCCCCACTGGTCCCACTCGACTGGATCCGTCCCGCGTGAGTGGAAAGAGTTCAAAACCAGACAACAACATCAGTTCTAAGACCATAGCCGACTGCCCTCAGTCGACCATGGCCTCGGGGACAACAACCACTGGGTGCACTTAGCGTGCCCCTACTGGTCCAATCGCCACAGCCAGACCGATTGGATCACAAGAGCTACGTTACAAGATCCAGAACACCTAGTGGGTGGGATATCATCTTACGAACAAAGCAAAATATCATCTCATGAACAAAGCAGCGGTTTTTAGATCGAAGATCCCAACAGAATAATAGTCAGTCGGAAAGGACTTACCTGGACGTTGGTCCGAATGGCTGAACTAGCATTATAAGCAGCCACGCTGGCCTCATATGTTGCCTTCGTCCGCTCCATCATCAGCCCTGGTTGACGAACGACTTCTTTAGCCGCACTCATAGGGTACTCCGGGACATGATGAGTAGCAAAGAGCACAGACAGCGGGGCAGTCGGAGCAGCTAGAGGATCTGCGACCTGGACAGTCGACGCAGATGGACGAACAGTCGACACAGGAACGGCAAAAGAGACCGCGACCCAAGATGTGTTTCCTTGTTGCTGGGTATCCAAGCCAGCGGGCGTCTTCCGATCTCTCCTTCATGTGCTTCTCCGGGGCACCTCTACATGCTCATCATCATCATCATCATGCAACTCGATAACATTGCGCGGCGCTGATTGAACATTCGACCAAAAGGAAAACTCAGTCGAGTGACAGACTGGTGAACGAAAGCTAAGACATTATCGAAGAACTGTACCTGCGCTGGATGTGGCCACGTCTGCAGTCTCCTAATCGTCACGACCCTTGTCGATCTCCATAGTGGTTCCGAAAGCAACAGCGCTGAAGATTTCAGAACACACTCAATAGAACGGACTGGTGGATCGACAAAGACGCGTCAGATTTCTTGAATGAAAGAAGAGCAGAGCAGAACGACACTCACGTGGAAGCAATCGAAACATCCACCTTGATCTTGGGCAGGGCCTTTCGAGGCTTAGAAGCAGCAAGCTTAGGTTGTTTCAAAGCCTTCTTAGTCGGAACAGGGGAAGACGTCCGAATGCGCTTTTGTACCTGGGAGCTAGGGGGAACCGTCTTGGCGCACATGTTCTCCGGATCGTCAGTCAGCTTGGAACGTTTCACGATGCGAGGTGGTGACTCAATCTCTTCGCAGTTGCTCGAGTCCTCGCTCTCCTCCTCGGTCTCCTCGTCAGACTTCCACTCAGTGGCTTCGCTGGCGCCCTCCACCCCTTCCTGGATTTGCTCTCCATCGGGCATCGAGTACATCTCAGTAAAGATCTGCAAAGCAAAGAGTCGATTAAACAACAATCAGATTCACAAACACCTACAAAGACAAATCAAAAAATTCACTCGGGAATCAGAGCCAAACCTTGTCTGGTTCATGATCTGCGTCAAACAGGTGGACTCTCCTAGTCCCCGAGGGTTATCCTTGTTCCTAGTAATGCTCTTCAAACACTCTTCCACCCCCTTCTCGGCGATCTCCTCCGGGTGAACCCGAGAGGTGTTGTTGGTGCCCGAGTACATCCACATCGGATGGTCTCGAGCTTGGAGAGGCTGAATCCGTCGACTAAAGAACACCTCCAATAGGTCCATCCCAGTGACTCCATCGCAGACCAGCTGAACGACTCGCTCGACCAGCATGTCTACCTCTACTTTCTCGGTCCGACTCACAAGCAACGGGGAGGTTGAGTGACTCGATATAGGGTAAAAGGAGGGAGTCCGGTCGCCAGACCAAGAGTCGGGATGTCCTTGCAGTAGTACCAAGTCGACTGCCATCCCCTGACCGACTCGGGAAGGACCATGGAAGGAAAAGTACTCCTACCCCTAGTCTGAATGCCTAAGCCGCCGCACATCTGGATCACATGCGTCTTCTCGTCACTCAGATTTGCCTTCTTGACGGATTGGGAACGACAAGAAAAGATGTGTTTAAACAAACCCTAGTGTGGTCGATGATAACCCACAAGTGTAGGGGATCGCAACAGTTTTCGACGGTAAAGTATTCAACCCAAATTTAATGATTCGACACAAGGGAGCCAAAGAATACTCTTAAGTATTAGCAGTTGAGTTGTGAATTCAACCACACCTGGAAACTTAGTATCTGCAGCAACATAGTTTAGTAGCAAAGTAGTATGGTAATAGTGGTAACAACAATAAAAGTAACGGTGGTGTTTTTATAGTTTTTGTAATAGTAGCAACGGAAAAGTAAATAAGCAACAAGCAATATGTGAAAATCTCGTAGGCATTGGATCAGCGATGGGGAATTATGTCGGATGCGATTCATCATGTAAAAGTTATAACCTAGGGTGACACAGAACTAGCTCTAGTTCATCAATGTAATGTAGGCATGTATTCCGAATATAGTCATACGTGCTTATGGAAAAGAACTTGCATGACATCTCTTGTCCTACCCTCCCGTGGCGGCGGGGTCCTAGTGGAAACTAAGGGATATTAAGGCCTCCTTTTAATAGAGTACCAGACCAAAGCGTTAACACAGAGTGAATACATGAACTCCTCAAACTACGGTCATCACCGGGAGTGGTCCCGACTATTGTCACTTCGGGGTTGCGAGATCATAACACATAGTAGGTGACTATAGACTTGCAAGATAGGATCAAGAACACACATATATTCATGAAAACATAATAGGTTCAGATCTGAAATCATGGCACTCGGGCCCAAGTGACAAGTGCCACTCCTCGAGCTTGCGTTGTATTCCCTCGAAGAGGAAAGGGTGATGCAGCACAGTGGCATAAGTATTCCCCTCAGTTTTGAGAACCAAGGTATCATTCCAGTAGGAGACCACGTGCGAGTCCGTCGCACATGCACAAACAAATAAGAACTTTGCAGCCAACGCGATAAGGGGTTGTCAATCCCTTTATGGTCACTTATGAAAGTGAGATCTGGTAGATATGATAGTTTGATATTTTTGGTATTTTTGGATATAAGAACAGAAAGTAAAAACAGTAAAGTAAAGTAGATTGTAGATTGATATGTTGAGAATAGACCCCGGGGCCATAGGTTTCACTAGTGGCTTCTCTCATGATTAGAGAATTCTACGGTGGGTGAACGAATTACTGTCGATCAATTGATAGAAAAGCGAATAATTATGAGAATATCTAGGCATGATCATTATATATAGGCATCACGTCTGTAACAAGTAGACCGAAATGATTCTGCATCTACTACTATTACTCCACACATCGACCGCTATCCAGCATGCATCTAGAGTATTAAGTTCATAAGAACAGAGTAACGCCGTAAGCCAGATGACATGATGTAGAGGGATAAACTCAAGCAATATGATATATACCCCATCTTTTTATCCTGGATGGCAACAATACAATACGTACCTTGCTGCCCCTACTGTCACTGGGAAAGGACACCGCAAGATTGAACCCAAAGCCAAACACTTCTCCCATTGCAAGAACTATAGATCTAGTAGGCCAAACCAAACCAATAATTCGAAGAGACTTGCAAGGATATTATAATCATACATAAAAGAATTCAGAAAAAACCAAATATTTCTCACAGATAATCTTGATCATAAACCCACATTTCATCACATCTCGACAAACACACCGCAAAAAGAGATTACATCGAATAGATCTCCTCGAAGACCGAGGAGAACTTGGTATTGAGATCCAAAGAGAGAGAAGAAGCCATCTAGGTACTAACTATGGACCCAAAGGTCTGTGGTAAACTACTCACAACTCATGGTGAGGCGATGGTGTTGATGTAGAAGCACTCCATGGTAGATCCCCCCTCCGACGGAGCTCCGGAACAGGCCCCAAGATGGGATCTCACGGGAACAGAAGATTGCGGCGGTGGAATTAGGGTTTTCTCTCATCTTCTGTTGTTTTCGGAGTAAATGGGTATATATAGGAGGAAGGAGGGCATCGGGGGACCAACATGGGGCCCACGAGGTAGGGTGCGCCACGTGTGCCCTATTCCGTGGTTCTCAAGTCTCCCATGAAGATATCGCTCCAAAAATATCTCTCCCGAAGGTTTCATTCCGTTTGGACTCCGTTTGATATTCCTTTTCTGTAAAACCCTGAAATAGGCAAAAAACAACAATCTGGACTGGGCCTTTGGGTTAATAGGTTAGTCCCATTAAACATACAAAACATCATAAATAATAGCATGGAACAATCAAAAATTATAGATACGTTGGATACATATCAAGCATCCCCAAGCTTAATTCCTACTCGTCCTCGAGTAGGTAAATGATAAAAACAGAATTTTTGATGTGGAATGCTAAACAACATAATTTTCATTGTAATTCTCTTTATTGTGGTATGAATGTTCAGATCTGAAAGATTCAAGACAAAATTCTATATTGACAAAAGAAATAATAATACTTCAAGCATACTAACAAAGCAATCATGTCTTCTCAAAATACAATGGCTAAATAAAGTTATCACTACAAAATCATATAGTCTGGATATGCTCCCTCTTCATCACACAAAATATTCATATCATGCACAACCCCGGTTTCAGCCAAGCACCTGTTTTCATACTCAATTTTTTCAAACCTTTCAACTTTCACGCAATACATCAGCGTGATCCATGGACATAGCACTATGAATGGAATAAAAGGGTGGTTGTGGAGAAGACAAAAAGAGGAAGATAGTCTCACATCGACTAAGCGTATCAACGGGCTATGGAGATGCCCATCAATAGATATCAATGTGAGTGAGTAGGGATTGCCATGTAACGGATGCAGTAGAGCTAAAAATGTATGAAATCTCAACAAAAGAAACTAAGTGGGTGTCCATCCAACTTGCTTGCTCACGAAGACCTAGGGCATGTGAGGAAGCCCATCGTTGGAATATACAAGCCAAGTTCTATAATGAAAATTCCCACTAGTATATGGAAGTGACTAAACATGAGACTCTCTATCATGAAGAATATGGTGCTACTTTGAAGCACAAGTGTGGAAAAGGATAGTAGCATTGTCCCTTCTCTCTTTTCTCTCATTTTTTTGGAGGGGCTTTCTCCTTTTTGTTTTATTTAGCCACTCTCTATTTTTTTGGGCCATCTTTTTTTATTTGGCCTTTCCACACATGGGACAATGCTCTAATAATGATGATCATCACACTTTTATTGATTTACAACTCGATATTACAACGCGATACTAGAACAATATATGATGCTATATGAATGCCTCCGGTGGTGTACCGGGATGTGCAATGAATCAAGAGTGACATGTATGAAAAATTATGCATGGTGGCTTTGCCACAAATACGATGTCAACTACATGATCATGCATGGCAATATGACAATATGAAGTGTGTCATATGAATGGAACGGTGGAAAGTTGTATGGCAATATATCTCAGAATGGTTATGGAAATGCCATGATAGGTAGATATGGTGGATGTTTTGAGGAAGGTATACGGTGGGTGTATGGCACCGGCGAAAGTTGCGCGGTACAAGAGAGGCTAGCAATGGTGGAAGGGTGAGAGTGTGTATAATCCATGGACTCAACATTAGTCATAAAGAAATCATATACTTATTGCAAAAATTTATGAGTCATCAAAACAAAGCAATCAACGCATGCTCCTAGGGGGAGGTTGGTAGGAGTTAACCATCGCGCGCCCCCGACCTCCACACAAAGGATGAAACTCTACAAATACATCATGCTCTAACTTCGTCACATAGCGGTTCACCATACGTGTATGCTACGGGAATCACAAACTTTAACACAAGTATTTCTCAATGTCATAATAACTCCACTAGCATGACTCTAATATCACTATCCTCATATCTCAAAACAATTATCAAGCATCAAACTTCTCATCATATTCAATGCACTTTGTATGAAAGTTTTTACTACATTCATCTTGGATGCCTATCATGTTAAGGCTAGTTTTATAGCCAAAGCACATTACCATGCTGTTCTAATAGACTCTCAAAAGGATATAAGTGAGGCATGAGAGATCAACAATTTCTACAAAATAAAATTACCACCGTGCTAAAAAAGATATAAGTGAAGCACTAGAGCAAAACTACTTAGCTCAAAAGATATAAGTGAAGCACATAGAGTGTTCTAACAATTCCTAGGCCATATTTATCTCGATCTAAAAGGTGTGTCCAGCAATGATAATTGTGGTAAACTAACAAGCAAATACTCAAATCATACATGATGCTCCAAGTAAAACACATATCATGTGGTGAATAAACATATAGTCCCGAGTATAGTTACCGATAGATGAAGACGAAAGAGGGGATGCCTTCCCGGGGCATCCCCAAGCTTAGGCTTTTGGTTGTCCTTGAATTTTACCTTGGGGTGCCTTGGGCATCCCCAAGCTTAGGCTCTTTCCACTCTTTATTCCGTAGTCCATCAAAGCAATACTCAAAACTTGAAAACTTCACAACACAAAACTTAGACAAAAATCTCATGAGCTCCGTTAGTATAAGAAGACAAACCACTAATGAAAGGTACTGTAATGAACTCATTCTTTTTTTATATTGGTGTTAAACCTACTGTATTCCAACTTCTCTATGATTCATATCCTCCAATACTACTCAAAGATTCATCAAAATAAGCAAACAACACACGAAAAACAGAATCTGTCAAAAACAGAACAGTCTGTAGTAATCTGTAACTTCCGCATACTTCTGTAACTCCAAATAATTGAAATAAATTGGTAAACATGGGGAATTTGTCTATTAATTATCTGCAAAAAGAATCAACTAAATAGCACTCTCCAGTAAAATATGGTGACCATCTAGTGAGCGCTAACGATTCTGTTTTTTACAGCAAGATCATATAAACTTCACACA
This sequence comes from Secale cereale, assembly GCA_902687465.1. Taxonomy (NCBI): domain Eukaryota; kingdom Viridiplantae; phylum Streptophyta; class Magnoliopsida; order Poales; family Poaceae; genus Secale; species Secale cereale. The sequence continues at coordinate 464,952,280 of LR738714.1, forward strand.
AGTCTTCCCAAAGGTTCTACTTGGCACAAACACTAATTAAATCACAAAACCACATCTAAACAGAAGCTAGATGCAATATTTATTCCTAAACAGAAGCAAAAAAAACAAATAAAATAAAATTGGGTTGCCTCCCAACAAGCGCTATCGCTATAGCCATTAAGATAGGCATGAGAATTCAATGGTGCTCACATGAAAGATAAGAATTGAAGCACAACGAGGGCATCACAAAGCATGTGAAAATCACATCTAAGTCCAACATGCTTCCTATGCATTGGCATTTTATAGGAAAACAAATTAGCAAGACAAGCAAAATCTAGCATACGCAAGGAAGGAGAAAGAAACAATAGCAATCTCAACATAACGAGAGGTAATTTAGTAGCATGGAAATTTCTACCAACATATTTCCCTCTCTCATAATAATTGCATGTAGGATCATGATCAAATTCAACAAAATAGCTATCACATAACATATTCTCAACACGATCCACATGCATGCAAAGTTGACACTCTTCCAAAATAGTGGGATTAACATTAACTAAAGTCATGACCTCTCCAAACCCACTTTCAATATTATTGCAAACACTAGTTTCAATCTTATATTCATCATGGGGCTTAAATAAATTTTCAAGATCATAAGAAGAATCACCCCAATCATGATCATTGCAACAAGTAGTAGTCATAGCAAAACTAGCATCCCCAAGCTTGAGGTTTTGCATATCATTAACACAATTGACATTAATAGAATTTATAATAACATCATTGCAATCATGCTTTTTATTTAAGGAACTATCATGAATCATTTTTTCTTTTAACAATTCCTCACAATTTTCAGATTCATGAATTTCAAGCAAAACCTCATAAATATAATCTAGTGCACACAACTCACTAGCAATAGGTTCAACATAATTGGATCTCTGTCGGGGGAAACTGTCCGCCACGAACACCTATGGGACCGGAGCCCCTTGTCTGTGCGGTACGAGGGCGGAGAGAGCACAAAGAGCAGATCGAAGCGGACACGCGGGCAGTTTTACCCAGGTTCGGGCCGCACGGATGCGTAAAACCCTACTCCTGCTTGGTTGTGTATTGAGTTGAGCGCTCGGGAGCTTGAAGAAGCAGCTACGCCGTGCGTGAGAGTAATCTAGGTTTCGAACCCCCTCCACGTTGTGCATGGGCCTCCTTTTATAGTGCAAGGGGTCACCGACAGGTGTCAACGTAGGAGAAAGGGGTAAAAATGTAAAAGAGGTGGTAGTTGTAACAGTGCGGGAGCAGTGGAGCTACAGTACGGAACAGTGGTCTATACCTACTTTAACAGTGGGGGACAAGGGCATTTAATGCCCGTCGCCGTCGACCCCAAAAGCTCCCGCCTTAGCGTCTCCGTCCGCCACGGCGACGGATTTATCGCCGTGGTGTGCCACCGTGTACCCCAGGCTGCACAGCCATCCGCCACGCGTCCCTGGCTAGGCCCCAGGGCGACGCGTGGGCCGATGAGCTGGAGCGCGGGCACACAGCGTAGCCTTCCCGGCAAGCGCCTTGCCGGGGCCTTGATCTTGCCGGGCCCGGGAACTTGCCGCTCCCCGGGCCCCTTGCCGGGGCGCGCATAGCGCCGAGGCAATATCTTCTAATCTTCCTGGCAAGCTCCTCTTGCCAGGGTCTTGTGTTAGTGGAACAGCCTTGAGCCTGGTACGGCCTTCCCGGCAAGCTCCTCTTGCCGGGGTCTCGTTCTTCTGTCTTGTATACTTTGTTTTTGAATGGTTTATCAGGAGGCAGGAAGGTCTCCGGCGAGCACGCAGTAAACCTTGCCGCGGGAAGCTGCAACTGCCCGTGCACAAGTTGGGGTACTGGGGTACCCCTACCTTAGTACACCGACAGGAGCCCCCGGGCCTGGGCCACACACGGTGCCGAGCGCTGTTGGGCCAGGCCCAAAACAGTGCACGGGCACCCGCGGCCCGCGGCGCGCCGAATCCACTTCCATATCCGCCGCACCCCACGGTAACGGCACGCGTCGATTGCGGCGCCGTGGGATGGGACGTGCCCACGATCTCTTAATGGAAAGGGCGAAACGCCCCCCACTCCCCCATAAAAGCAGAGGTAGCGGGCGCGGTTCCCCTCCCTGTGCTCTCATTACGTCGTCTTCCTCCTGCAAAAGATTCCTTCTTGCGCTCCGCCTCCACAGCTCCGCCGCCGCCGAGCTCTTCGTCCCCTTCCTCCCGCCGCGTCCGCCATGGCCCCAAAGACCGACAAGGCGAAGGCGGAGAAGTCCAAGAAGGAGAAATCCGAGCAAGCAGCCAAGCTCATCGCTTACCGGAAGCGGCACGTCGTCTTCCCACCGAAGCTCGGCGTGCAAGAACTCTGGAACAAGTATTACTTGTTCTGGTCCAAGGGCACCGACGCGCATCCCCGCACCCGAGCATACCCGGCCGCCGCCAAGGACAACTATCCCGGAGGGTATCACTTCTTTGCTGCCTTTTTCCACTGTGGTCTCTGTCCTCCTTTTTCGAACTTCTTCTGTGATATCATGAATACGTATGGCTTCCATCTGCTTGATTTCACCCCCAACGCCATTCTCACCATGGCCGTTTTCGCACATATGTGCGAAAACTTCATAGGAGTCCATCCCAACGTAGCCCTCTTTAGACACTTTTTCACCCCTAGAGCCGAGGCCGATGCCCCCCTCTCCGGATGTATTTCTTGGGTCTTCCGTCTCGGGAAGAAGGGGTCGTACTTGCCGGGGGAGCTCCGCGGCAAGTGGGAGGAATGGCGAGCGGAGTGGTGCTGGATTGTAGAAGACCAGCCGCAAGCCTTCACTGCGCCGCGCACAACGCCTATCGCGCGCGGCAGAGATTGGAGCGATCTAGACTCCGACGACGTCAAGCTCGACATCGCCCTCGTCCGGATCCTCCGTCTTCGGCTGGCCCGGCTGTCAGTTGCCGAGGTGGGCGCAGATTTCCTCCGCCGGCGCATCGCCCCTCTCCAAGACCGGAAGAGGCCGGCCTGGGAGTACGGCGGCCCGGCAGACATCATGAGACTGCGCCCCGGGCTTAATTTCAACTTCACCACTCTGGAGCTGCGCGGGATGGTACGAGAGCTCTTCAAGTACGACCCGACGCACCCCGAGTGGTTCAGGACTCCTCGGGAAGTGGTGCCGCTCTGCAACAACGCCGCGAGGGACCGGATCCTTGCCATGATGCCGATGTGCGACTCGCATGGCTTGGACCGCTCGTGGATCGCCCCGAAGCCCATCGACGTCCTCAACTTCTACGACAACCTCGTCGAGGTGGCGAGTAACAAGGAGGACCTCAAGCTGCATACGCGGGACACCACCGAACAGGAAATCGCCTACATAGCTTCTCGGGCTGAGGAGGCCGCCGCAGCCGCGGCGGCAGGAGTCTTCGGGTTTTCGCCGGAGGAGGCGGAGGCCGAAGAGGCGTCCACCCAGGCGGAAGAGGCGGAGATCCGCCGACTGCTGAACCTCCCACCCGACGCGCTCGCCGGGGTTCCCTCGTTGAGGCACTCCGGGATCCATGGGATCGCGACGGAGGCCGCGGCAAGGGAGGGCACCGCCGGAGGAAGCAGAGGCGCCGCGAGGGGCGGAGGCGCCAAGGGGAAGAGGGCCGCAGCGCTGGATGCTGGGCCCAGCGAGCCGGCCGGGGCAGAGGAGGAGGAGGAGGAGGAGGCCGAAGACTCCGGTGGATCTACGGAGTTATACGCCGACGACCTCTCCTCGCCGGAGAGCTCCCCGCCCCCGGCAAGCCCGAAGGAGTCCCCGGCAAAGCGTCTCCGCAAGGCGGCGACGGGGGAAAGGGCACAGGCGCCCCGGCAACAGCCACCTCGGCGGGCGGCTCCCCGGGGGAGTCAAGCCGCGCCAAGGCCGTCCGGCGCACCAGCCGCAGCAGAGGCGGCCCGTGCGCGGACCACGACGGAGGCGCCCCGCAGGCCGGCAGCGAGCCGGCAGGGGTCTTCTCGGAGCGGAGCAGCGGCTCCGCCCGCCCCCCGGGCGCCGGCAGCCACAGGGGCTGGGTCTTCGCAGCCCCCAGCCCCGGTGAGTACCAAGCGCGCGAGGGAGTCCTCGCCTCCCGCTCCTCGCGTCGACGCGCCCACGGTGGAGTATGACTTCTCCGCCCTGAGCGAGGACGACGAGGAGGACCAGGAGTAAGGATCCGAGATTCCTCATCTTCTTGATTTTCGTCTCGAGCTTCTGTTGATGCTAACTCTGTCTTCTGTTCTGATTTCAGGACCCTGGCCCATCGCGCAGCAAAGAAGGCCAAGGCGCCCGAGGCCGAAGTCGCGGAGGACTCGGCAGCGGCGGCAACAGAGGGCGCGCCGGAGCCGAGCCTGCCGGACTCTGGCACTGCTCCGATGAGCAGCCCCCAGCGCAGCCCGCAGCGCAACCCCCAGCGTAAGTCTGGGGTTCTTTCTTTTCGCTTGTCGGGGTACGTCTGAGGCTTTTGATTTTATCTTCATATCTTGACATCTCTTGTCTTGTTCCGTGCAGAGGAGGAGCCGCAGCGGGAAGAGCGCCCGGGGACCACCGCCGAGGAGCCGCAGGCACCGCCATCCCCGCCAAGGCAGGACTCTCCGGCAAGGGAGAGTGCCCTGTCAAGGGCGGGTACTCCGCCAAGGCAGAGTACCCCGCCCAGGACGAGCAGCCCGGCAAGGGCGGCCACCCCGCCAAGGCCAAGTTCCCCGGCGAGGGCGACTACTCCGACGAGGCCGAGCTCCCCGGCGAGGGAGCCCGCCGCTGAGGACGTCCGCCAAGGTAACCTTTGTAACTTGTCTTCTTGGCTTGTCTCTTTTTTGGATATTTGCTTGAGTCTTGAATTTCTTTGTCTTCTTCTTCTTTCTAGATCTTCCTCCTCCTGTGCCCATGGAGACGGAGGTGATTATCCTCGAGGAGGAGGACGCGCAGGGCGGCGGCGGCGACGCTCCAGTCGTCGAGGAGGTGGGCGAGGCCGCCGAGCCGGCCGCGCAAGAGACTGCTCCGGCTGCGGACGCAGCGGCCGGGGAGGGGGACGGTGGCCGCACCGCCGACCCGGAGGTGGCGGGAGCATCGGATGCTGCGCCGGCCACCGGTCCCTCCGCCGGCGAGGAGCAAAGGTTCTATCTTGAGGCCCCCAATGGCGTCTTCATCCAGATGCCGTGGGGGTCTTCGTCGCGAGCCATTGCGGAGGGCGAGGCGTTCGACGGAGAGGTCCTCGCCTCCGCAGGCCTGAAGATCGTCCAGGCGCCCGGTGGAGGTGAGGGGCCCGAGGAGGAGCGATTGCTTCATCAGCTCCTGGCCCTTTATCGGGCCAGGCAAGCAAAGCTCGCTTCCCGGGAGGCTCTTGCCGCCAAGGCCGCGGCAGAGATGGAGAAGCGTGCGGCGGAGCTCAGCGCCGCCAATCAGGCTGCTCTCCGCCAGGTGGCGGAGGAGCGTGAGCGTCTCGCCGGCGAGTACCAAGAGTGGGTACTTGAGAGGGCCGAAGCCGATGAGCAGCAGCGTCTCGCCGGGGTGGAGATGTCCCGGCGAGAGGGAGAGCTCGCGCAGCGGAAGGTTGAGCTGGATTCTCATGAAGAAGACCTTGCCGCTCGCGAGGCTGCCCTTGGCGGGGAGCTGAAGGAGGCGAAGGCCGCCGCGGTTGCCGCGGAGGACGCCAAGAAGGAGCTCGCCGCCAAGGTCGAACAACTGGAGAAGGCGATGAAGGTGAGCGCCGAGAAGGTTGCCGCGCTCATCCTGGAGCGCGAGAAGGATGCTCACACAAACTCAGAGCTCCAGGTGAGTTTATCCAAGAGGGGTGACGAGCTGAAGGCCGCCAAGGATTCCATTGAAGACTTGGAGCTGAAGGTCACCACCCTGAAGGAATCGCTTGATGCTGCCCGGGCCCAGGAGACCAAGTTGAAGGATGAGCTCCGTAAGGAGCGAACCTTGGTGGAGAGCGTCAACAAGGCCTCCGAGCTCTTCCGGCAGACTATCGAGGTGTGGACCGAAGAGCTGGTTTCTTCTGCGTCCAATATTGACCAGGAGTTGCTGGCGCTGAAGGTCGAACATCTTATCTACTCGCCGGATCCAGATCTCCCGCACAGCGCGAAGCTCAGCCTCTTCTTCAGAGGCGTCGCTCCGGCTCTTGCAGGTCTCCGGAACCGCATCCCCGCGCAGCTGGCCGAGGAGTCGCGCCGGCTCTGCGCGGGAACTCTGGAGCGGGTCTTGACGAAGATCGTGTACCGCAACCCGGGGATCAATCTCACGAACGTTCTTCGCACCCTGCCGGCAGATGCAGACACGGAGGCCCTGAAGGAGCAGGTCGGCCACATTATCGCCAAGGTGGCAAAGCTTGGCAGGAAGGAAGGCGACCGCGTAGACTAGGGCTCCATTTATCTTTATCTTTTTGTTGCTGCACATCATGTTATGAACTCATTAGTCCATTGCGACAAGTTATCCTTGTAAGATATTTGCTTTACTTCAATCAATCAGTGCAATGTTATCTTCCTTGTTCCAATCTTTGACTTTGTATGTTTTTCACCCTACGCTCCCGGGGAGCTTGCCGGCAAGGGGCCCTTGTCGCGAGCGCTGAGTGCTGGACTCTGAGCAGCCTGCTGGCCAAGGTCCTCGCCGGCAAGCAACCTTGCCGCAGCTGGTCGCAACGCACTTAGCTTGCTGAGCGTACTCGGAAACGAGGCAAGGGCGCGACACTTGTCGCAGCTCACTTAAATCGTTGAGTGAACTCGAAAACAAGATAAGGGTGCGGCAAGCTACGGGTAGGTTCCTCCGCGCACAGGTTTTCCATACAAAGTGTGATCGTTCAAGGAAGACAACCAAAATTTAAAATTTGAACTGGTCAAATTCTAACAACTTATCTTTCATATGCTGCTTGCTTATGTTGCTTGCTTTTCGGTAAGGCTCTTCTTACTTGAACAACACTTAGTTCCTCCTCCATCTCCTTCCCCCCCCCGCAAACTTGTGCGCGAGGAACGTTCCTTCTGCTTAAGAGAAAAGGAAAAGGAGAGGGAAACAAGCATATTGCCTTTCGACGTAATAGTGCTTACCGTATGTCTGAGTGTTGCATCAAATGCCAAACAGAACATGCAAATAGCAAAGAGAAGCATGCAAAAGGCAATCGATGCGAAAACACGAAAACTTTACTGATGCACGGGGTCTGCGCCCGGCTTTGTACAAAGGGTTACATGCAACAGCGGCAAGGCTTGTACAAAAGGTGGTTGCCGGAGCGGATCACGGCAACCGCGCCTTAGGGGTGAAACTTGCGAAGATGCTCTATGTTCCAGGAGTTGCTCACCGGTAAGCCTTCTTCGGTCTCGAGGCGGACAGCGCCGGGCCTCGTAACTTGTCTCACCCGATAAGGGCCTTCCCACTTCGGCGTCAACTTGTTGGAATTCTTGGCGGACTGAACACGCCGAAGAACAAGGTCGCCTTCCTCGAGACTCCTGGCCTTGACCTTGCGGCTATGGTAGCGGCGCAAAGCTTGCTGGTATCGAGCAGCTCGTACAGCAGCCTGGAGACGTCCCTCCTCAAGGAGCAACGCGTCATCTTGTCGCAATTGCTCTTGCTCGAGCTCATCATAAGCGAGTACTCGAGGAGATCCGTATACGAGTTCCGTGGGGAGAACTGCCTCTGCTCCATAGACTAGAGCAAAAGGTGTCTGCCCGGTGGCTCGACTTGGTGTCGTTCTGATTGACCAAAGAGCCGCCGGGAGCTCCTCTATCCAATTCCTTCCGCACTTGCGCAGCCTGTCAAAGGTCCTTGTCTTGAGTCCGCGCAGCACTTCAGCATTTGCCCTCTCCGCTTGGCCGTTGCTCCTCGGGTGAGCAACAGAAGCGAAACAGACCTTGGCGCCAAGGTCTTGGACGTATTGCATGAAGGTGCGACTGGTGAATTGCGTACCGTTGTCGGTGATGATCCTGTTAGGGGTCCCGAAACGGCAAACAATCGACCTGAAGAACCTGACTGCTGACTGTGCTGTCACCTTTCTCACTGGCTCCACTTCTGGCCACTTTGTGAACTTGTCGATTGCAACGTACAAGTACTCAAAGCCCCCGACAGCACGAGGGAAAGGGCCGAGGATATCGAGCCCCCAGACCGAGAAGGGCCATGACAAAGGGATTGTTTGGAGAGCTTGAGCTGGCTGATGGATTTGCTTTGCATGGAACTGGCACGCTTCACACTTGGTTACTAGTGCAGTTGCATCTTGGAGGGCTTCTTGCCAAAAGAACCCTTGCCGGAAAGCTTTCCCGGCAAGTGCCCTTGCGCCAATGTGGTGGCCGCATATGCCTCCATGTATTTCTGCCAACAGCTTCTGTCCATCTTCTCTGGAGATGCATTTCAACCTGACACCGTTGAGTCTTCTTCTGTACAGCTCGTTATCCACAAACTGATACATACTTGACTGCCTGGTTATCTTCTCTATCTCTTGAGGGTCGTCGGGAAGTTCTCCAGTTTGCAGAAAACGGACGATCTGCTGCGCCCATGCTGGAGCTCGAGGCTCGACGGCAAGGACTAAAGGCTCGAGGGCCGCTGCGGGAACCCCAGCTTCTACGGCAAAGACCTCTGGTCTTGTCGGAGCTGACGGTCCCCCGGCAAGCTCGCCGGAGCGAGGCTTGTTGGGAACACTTGCTTCAACTGCACAAGCCCGAGGGCTTGCAGGAGCAAACTGTTCCTCAGCGTTGTTGTTGATCTTGGGAACTTTGGCGGCGGGTTCAGGAAGATCCGCCGGCAAGTAGTCGCCGGAGACCAACTTTCTCTTCTTGGACTGCCCAATTGACGGTGTAACTGATGGCTGAGTCAGCTTGAGCAAAAAGGTCCCTGGTTCCACAGGTAACTTCATCGCGGCGCACTTTGAAAGGCCATCTGCAATCTCATTTTGAGCTCTTGGGACGTGCTCCATCTGCAGACCTTCAAAGTGCTCTTCAAGCTTTCTCACTTCATCGACATATGCTTCCATCAAAGGGCTCTGATAGTTCTTGTTAACTTGTCGGACCACCAACTGAGAATCGCCCCGCACAATTAGCTTTCTGATCCCAAGTTCGGCCGCAATCCTGAGGCCGGCAAGCAAGCCTTCATATTCTGCAGTGTTGTTTGTCGCTTGCTCCCTGGGAAAGTGCATCTGGATAACATATTTGAGGTGCTCTCCGGTGGGCGCGATGAGTACCACGCCGGCACCGGCGCCTTGCAGCGAGAAGGCACCGTCAAAATACATTACCCATTCACTTGTCGCTTCTTGCACGGGTACACTCGTTTCTTGAACTTCTTCTTCTGGCGTTGGGGTCCACTCAGCGATGAATTCTGCCAAGGCTCGGCTCTGTATGGTTGAAGTACTTTCAAACTTGAGTCCAAAGCTCGACAGCTCCAGTGCCCACTCGACGATCCTGCCTGTTGCTTCTGGATTGTGCAATATCCTCTTCAACGGAAAGCGAGTGACCACTGTTATCTCATGGGCTTGAAAGTAGTGGCGCAGCTTCCTCGAGGCCATGAGGAGGCCGAAAAGCAATTTTTGCACGCCAGAGTACCTTGATCTAGCTCCCTGGAGAAGGGAACTTACAAAATACACTGGGCGCTGCACCATCTTCTTCCGCACCTCTCCTTGTTCCTGCGCAGAGTCTTCCTTGTCGGGGCCAGAGCTTGTCGGGACAGTCCCCTGCTTGTCGCTAGATTCGCTTGCCGGTGATGCTGACTCCTCGTCGGACTCCCTCTCCGCTACTAACGCAGCACTAACCACCTGGTTGGTTGCCGCTAAGTATAGCAACAACTTTTCCTGTGGTTTAGGTGCGACAAGTATAGGAGTGGAGGACAGGTACCGTTTCAAATCCTGCAACGCCGCCTCCGCTTCCGGAGTCCACTTCATGGGACCTGCCTTCTTCAAGATTTTGAAGAAAGGTAGGGCGCGTTCTGCGGACTTTGAAATGAACCTACTGAGGGCAGCAACGCAACCTGCAAGCCTTCTGACATCCTTGACGCGCTTCGGGGCTTCTATCTGCTCGATGGCTTTGATCTTGTCGGGGTTGGCTTCAATCCCCCTCTGTGATACAAAGAACCCGAGAAGCTTGCCGGAGGGAACTCCAAAGACGCACTTCTCGGGGTTCAACTTGAGCTGTATCCTGCGCAAGTTCTGAAACGTTTCTTCCAAGTCTTGAATCAGGGTTTCTTTGCTCTTACTCTTCACCACGATGTCATCCATGTAAGCTTCTACATTCCTGTGGATCTGTGGCTCAAAAGCAGTGTACACTACCCTTGCAAAGGTTGAGCCTGCATTCTTCAGTCCAAATGGCATGCGGATAAAGCAATATGTGCCACATGGAGTGATAAATGCAGTCTTCTCTTCATCTTCCTTAGCCATGAAAATCTGATGATAGCCTGAGTATGCATCAAGAAAACAGAGTAGCTCACATCCGGCAGTGGAGTCAACGATCTGGTCAATGCGCGGCAAAGGGAAAGGATCCTTGGGACATGCTTTATTGACATCGGTGAAGTCTATACACAGTCTCCACTTCCCGTTGGCCTTGCGCACGACGACTGGGTTTGCCAGCCACGTCGGATGGATCACACCTCTAACTAGACCTGCTGCCTCTAGTTTCTTGATCTCCTCATTGATGAACTCTTGGCGCTCCACGGCTTGCTTCCTCACTTTCTGTTTGATGGGCCGCGCATGAGGACAGACAGCAAGCTTGTGCTCAATCACCTTCCTGGGAACGCCGGGGATGTCAGATGGTTGCCAAGCAAACACATCGACATTCGCCCGCAGGAAGGCGACGAGCGCGCTTTCCTATTTGCTGTCAAGGGTGGCACTGATGGTGAAGGTACCACCAGTGCCATCCTCCTTTGCGGACACCTTCTTGGTTGCCGGAGGAGCAGCCATTCCTTTCTTGCTCTTGCCGGTGGAGCTCGATGGAACGTCCTCGACGGCAGCGCAGCACTCCGAAGAGGTGCGGTTGCCGGAGTGGGTCCCAGAGCACTTGCCGGACTTGGTCTTCGTCTTCTTCCCCCCGGGAGCTTCAGCGGCAAGAGTATCCTTCTCGGCCGCAGCTGCCGCATCCCGGTAAATCTTGTCGGCGCAAATAAGCGCATCTTTCTTGTCGCTGTGGACAGTGATGACGCTTATCGGCCCCGGCATCTTCAGCACGTTGTAGGCATAGTGGGAAGCTGCCATGAACTTGGCGAGGGCGGGACGGCCGAGTATTCCATTGTAGGGCAATGGAATATCAGCAACGTCAAAGGTGATGCGCTCAGTCCTGAAGTAGAGCTCCCCGCCAAAGGTCACTGGCAGAGTAATCTTTCCCTTGGGCTTGCTCCTTCCCGGGTTGATTCCTTGGAATGAACCGGTCTCTTCGAGCTCGCCGTCTTGAATCTGGAGCTTCTTGATCACAGCAGAGGAGATCAAGTTCAGCCCGGCCCCGCCGTCAACCAACATTTTGGTGACCTTGAGGTTGCGGATGGTGGGAGAAACCAGCATCGGCAAGCACCCGACCGCCGTGGTGCGGTCAGGGTGATCCTCAAGGTCAAAAACGATGGGCGTGCTGGACCATTTGAGGAGCCTGCGCGACTCCACGGGCGGCTCCGCTGCATTCACCTCACGCACCCACTGTTTCAGCTGGCGGTGGGAGGTGTGCAGGGAGGCGCCACCGTCGACGCACAGGACCTCCGTGGCCTTCTGGAACTCCTGCTCGCTGTTCTCGTCGTCCTCCATGTCTTCATCGTCGTCCTCGTCGTTGTCGCGGCCCCGGGGAGGTCGATCTCCTTGCCGCTGCTTGGCCTTGCCGCGGCGTCCTCCCCGGCCGTTAAACGGCCGCTTCTTGCTGGGCTCTTCTCCGCCACCTTGGGCCTTCTCCTTGTCTCGCCTCTCGTACTCAGCTTTTTGCTGCTCGACGAGGTACTCGACGCGCTTGCAGTTGGAAAGATCGTGACCCTTGGTGCGGTGAATCTTACAGTATTGCTTGTCGGAGCTACCCGGCTTGTCGGCCGCCGCCGCAGGGGCAGGCTCCTTGCCGGAGCCGCCAGCCTGCGCTTGCTTGGCGGGGGCCTCCTTGCCGGACTTCTCGACGGCAAGCACTTCCTTCTTGCCCTTCTTCCTGTTGTTCCGCCGCCGGCTCTTCTTTGCCGGGGCGGCGTCGTCGCTGTCGCTTCCCCCTGCGCCAGCATCCTCCCCGGGGAGTTTCCTCCCCTCTTCCGCGCGGGCACACTTGTCAGCAAGAGCGTAAAGCTCGCTAACGTCCCTGATCTTGGTCATCGCCATCTCCTCACGCATGCGGCGGTTACGCACGTTCTGATGGAACGCGCTGATGACCGCGGCAGGGTGAACGTCTGGGATGTTGTGCTGCACCCGGCTGAAGCGTTGGATATATTTGCGCAGGGGCTCGCCTTCCTTCTGGGCCAAGATGTGGAGATCGCTCTCCTGGCCATGGGGTTTGTGGCCGCCGGTGAAGGCGCCAACAAACTGATGGCAGAGGTCGGCCCAAGAAGAGATAGAGCCTTCCGGCAAGTGCATGAGCCACGAACGGACGTTCGGCTTTAGCACGAGCGGGAAGTAGTTGGCTAGGATCTTCTCGTCGCGCCCCCCGGCAGCTTGCACCGCGATAGTGTAGACGCTGAGAAACTCCGAGGGGTGCGTCTTGCCGTCGTACTTCTCCGGTACGTCGGGCTTAAAGTTCTTCATACTGGGCCACTGGACGCGCCGCAGCTCGCGGGTGAACGCAGGGCAGCCTGCCGCGTACGGCAAGTCGCCTGGTTCACCGGGCGCGGGTGCGTCGACAGTGTTCCCAGCTCTCTTGTCGGATTGTCGCCGAGCTTCTCGGCGGCGCTCGATCGTGGTTCGAGCGTCTTCATCTCGCCGGTCGTCGAGGACCTGGCGCTGGTCCCGACGGGCCCGCGGGTCCGACGAGGCTGTGGAGCCGTCGTCGGGGTTGTTCCGGCGGGGCGGCGTCTTCTGCTTCTGCGGCGGGGAGTGCACGCTTGTCGCACCCCCGGCAGTCTTGTCGCCGATAGCCTTCGTCTTCTCAGCCTGCCGCGGCCGTGAGGCCGACGGCTGCTGCGGAGAGTCGTTGTTGGCGAAGTCTATCAGGCTCCGGATAGTGGCCCTCCACTCTTCGGCCTTGTCGGCCGCCGGAGGAAAATCGAGGAGCAGCTGCGCCCTTGCGAGCGCTTCTGCCGGAGTAGTTGGGAACGCGGGCGATCGGTGCGAGGAGCGGGATACGCTCGGACTTCTAACGACGTTAGAAGGAGCGGGGTCCCGCGCCGGCGCCTTCGCTTTGCTTGTGCCCGGACGGGGGTCCGGGGCGTCCCGCGAACCTCCAGTTTGGCCTTGTCCCAGCAAGCGGATACCACCTCCCGTGGTATGGCGCTGCGGGGTCGTCGTGTGCTGTGATGGACGCGGCGCGTCCACGGAGACCGAGGTCCGGTCGTCCGTCTTGTTCTTGGATCTGGTGGCACCGTGAGTGTCCTCGCCGGCAACCACCCTTCCGACGGCGTCTCCCCCGCCCACCGTTGGCTCTGGTGGCGGCGGGTGAGACGCAGACGGGCCTCCGACCTCCGAAGGCTTCTTCTTCGGGGCCATGGAGTTGTCGCTGATGAAGTTGCTGATGAAACTGGAGAGGTTGATGAAGAATGCGCCCGCGCGAACGCCGGATCAGGTTCGCACAACCTCGACGCCCCCTACCTGGCGCGCCAAAGATGTCGGGGGAAACTGTCCGCCACGAACACCTATGGGACCGGAGCCCCTTGTCTGTGCGGTACGAGGGCGGAGAGAGCACAAAGAGCAGATCGAAGCGGACACGCGGGCAGTTTTACCCAGGTTCGGGCCGCACGGATGCGTAAAACCCTACTCCTGCTTGGTTGTGTATTGAGTTGAGCGCTCGGGAGCTTGAAGAAGCAGCTACGCCGTGCGTGAGAGTAATCTAGGTTTCGAACCCCCTCCACGTTGTGCATGGGCCTCCTTTTATAGTGCAAGGGGTCACCGACAGGTGTCAACGTAGGAGAAAGGGGTAAAAATGTAAAAGAGGTGGTAGTTGTAACAGTGCGGGAGCAGTGGAGCTACAGTACGGAACAGTGGTCTATACCTACTTTAACAGTGGGGGACAAGGGCATTTAATGCCCGTCGCCGTCGACCCCAAAAGCTCCCGCCTTAGCGTCTCCGTCCGCCACGGCGACGGATTTATCGCCGTGGTGTGCCACCGTGTACCCCAGGCTGCACAGCCATCCGCCACGCGTCCCTGGCTAGGCCCCAGGGCGACGCGTGGGCCGATGAGCTGGAGCGCGGGCACACAGCGTAGCCTTCCCGGCAAGCGCCTTGCCGGGGCCTTGATCTTGCCGGGCCCGGGAACTTGCCGCTCCCCGGGCCCCTTGCCGGGGCGCGCATAGCGCCGAGGCAATATCTTCTAATCTTCCTGGCAAGCTCCTCTTGCCAGGGTCTTGTGTTAGTGGAACAGCCTTGAGCCTGGTACGGCCTTCCCGGCAAGCTCCTCTTGCCGGGGTCTCGTTCTTCTGTCTTGTATACTTTGTTTTTGAATGGTTTATCAGGAGGCAGGAAGGTCTCCGGCGAGCACGCAGTAAACCTTGCCGCGGGAAGCTGCAACTGCCCGTGCACAAGTTGGGGTACTGGGGTACCCCTACCTTAGTACACCGACAATCTCTTAAAGAGATTAGCAAGTGGATGAGGATCCATACTTTAGCAAGCGAAGATGCAAGCTGACAGAGGGCACATAGCAACACAAGCAAACAGAAAGGCGGACGGAAACACATGGCAAAAGAAGGGCAAATAAAATGGCAAGGGTGAAGTGGGGGAGAGGAAAACGAGAGGCAAATAAATGTAATATGACTTTTGCGTAAGCCTCCCCGGCAACGGCGCCAAAAATTCTTCTTGCTACTCCTTGATCTTGCATTGTATTCCCTCGAAGAGGAAAGGGTGATGCAGCACAGTAGCGTAAGGATTTCCCTTTGTTTTGAGAACCAAGGTATCAATCCAGTAGGAGACCACGCGCGAATCCCTCGCACCTGCACAAACAAATAAGAACTTCGCAGCCAACGCGATAAGGGGTTGTCAATCCCTTTATGGTCACTTACGAAAGTGAGATCTGATAGATATGATAGTTTGCTATTTTTGGTATTTTTGGATATAAGAATAGAAAGTAAAAACAGTAAAGCAAAGTAGATTGTAGATTGATATGTTGAGAATAGACCCGGGGGCCATAGGTTTCACTAGTGGCTTCTCTCATAATAGCAGAATTCTATGGTAGGTGAACGAATTACTGTCGAGCAATTGATAGAAAAGCGAATAATTATGAGAATATCTAGGCATGATCATTATATATAGTCATCACGTCCGTAACAAGTAGACCGAAACGATTCTGCATCTACTACTATTACTCCACACATCAACCGCTATCCAACATGCATCTAGAGTATTAAGTTCATAAGAACAGAGTAACGCCTTAAGCAAGATGACATGATGTAGAGGGATAAACTCAAGAAATATGATATAAACCCCATCTTTTCATCCTCGATGGCAACAATACAATACGTGCCTTGCTGCCCGTACTGTCACTGGGAAAGGACACCGCAAGATTGAACCCAAAGCCAAGCACTTCTCCCATTGCAAGAACTATAGATCTAGTAGGCCAAACCAAACCAATAATTCGAAGAGACTTGCAAGTATATTATAATCATACATAAAAGAATTCAAAAAAGAACCAAATATTTCTCATAGATAATCTTGATCATAAACCCACAATTCACCGGATCTCGACAAACACACTGCAAAAAGAGATTACATCGAATAGATCTCCTCGAAGACCGAGGAGAACTTGGTATTGAGATCCAAAGAGATAGAAGAAGCCATCTAGCTACTAACTATGGACCCGAAGGTCTGTGGTAAACAACTCACAACTCATGGTGAGGCGATGGTGTTGATGTAGAAGCACGCCGTGGTAGATCCCCCCCCTCCGGCGGAGCTCCAGAACAGGCCCTAAGATGGGATCTCACGGGAACAGAAGGTTGCGGCGGTGGAATTAGGGTTTTCTCTCCTCTTCTGATGTTTTCGGGGTACATAGGTATATATAGGAGGAAGGAGGGCATCGGGGGACCAACGTGGGGCCCACGAGGCAGGGGGCGCCACGTGTGCCCTATTCCGTGGTTCTCAAGTCTCCCATGAAGATATCGCTCCAAATATATCTCTCCCGAAGGTTTCATTCCGTTTGGACTCCGTTTGATATTCCTTTTCTGTAAAACCCTGAAATAGGCAAAAAAAATAGCAATCTGGACTGGGCCTTTGGGTTAATAGGTTATTCCCAAAAATAATATAAAAGTGTATAACAAAGCCCATTAAACATCCAAAACATCATAAATAATAGCATGGAACAATAAAAAATTATAGATACGTTGGAGACGTATCAACAAGCATTAAGCATGGCAAAGTCATAGCAATATCAATCTTAGAACATAGTGGATACTAGGGATCAAACCCTAACAAAACTAACTCGATTACATGGTAAATCTCATCCAACCCATCACCGTCCAGCAAGCCTACGATGGGACTACTCACGCACGGCGGTGAGCATCATGGAATTGGTGATGGAGGAAGGTTGATGATGACGATGGCGATGATCTCCACTCTCCGGAGCCCCGAACGGACCCTAGATCAGCCCTCCCGAGAGAGATTAGGGCTTGGCGGCGGCTCTGTATCGTAAAAACGTGATAATTCTTCCTCTATGATTTTTTTCTCCCCGAAAGTGAATATATGGAGTCCGGGGGTACGTCGGTGGAGCATCAGCGAGCCCATGAGGCAGGGGGTGCGCCCCCACCCTCGTGGACAGGGTGTGGGCCCCATGGTCTGGATCTTTCCGCAGATATTTTTTATATTTTCCAAAATAATTCTCCGTGGATTTTTTGGTCATTCCGAGAACTTTTTATTTCTGCACAAAAACAACACCATGGCAATTCTGCTGAAAACAACGTCAGTTCGGGTTAGTTCTATTCAAATCATGCAAGTTAGAGTCCAAAACAAGGGCAAAAGTGTTTGGAAAAGTAGATACGTTGGAGACGTATCAACTCCCCCAAGCTTAAACCTTTGCTTGTCCTCAAGCAATTCAGTTGATAAACTGAAAGTGATAACGGAAAACTTTAAAAAACTCTGTTTGCTCTTGTTGTTGTAAATATGTAAAGCCAACATTCAAGTTTTCAGCAAAGATCATGAACTAACCACATTCACAATAACTTTCAGGTCTCATGTCTACTCATATCAATGGCATAATCAACTAGTGAGCAATAATAATAAACCTCGGATGACAACACTTTCTCAAAATAATCATAATATGATATAGCCGGATGGTATCTCGCTAGCCCTTTCTGAGACCGCAAAACATAAATGCAGAGCACCTTTAAAGATCAAGGGCTGACTAGACATTGTAATTCATGGTAAAAGAGATCCAGTCACAATCATACTCAATGCAAATTAATAGTAATACATGCAAATGACAGAGGTGCTCTCCAACTGGTGCTCTTTTATAAGAGGATGATGACTCGACATAAAACTAAATAGATAGGCCCTTCGCAGAGGGAAGCAGGGATTTGTAGAGGTGCCAAAGCTCGATTTTTAAATAGAGATGAATAATATTTTAAGTGGTATACTCTCATTGTCAACATAACAACCAAGAATCTCGATATCCTCCATGCTACACACATTATAGGCGGTTCCCAAACAGAATGGTAAATTTTATACTCCCCCAACCACCAACAAGCACACTCCACGGCTGGCCCGAAACAACGGGTACCGTCCAAAGCAGCAATAGCCCTGGGGGAGTTTTGTTTAATTATTATGATTTGAGCATGGGACTGGGCATCCCGGTTACTAGCCATATTCTCATGAATGATGAGCGGAGTCCACTCATCGTGAGAATAACCCACCTAGCATGGAAGATATAGACAACCCTTGTTGATACATGAGCTGTTCGAGCATACAAAACATAATTTTATTTGAAGGTTTAGAGTTTGGCACATACAAATTTACTTGGAACGGCAGGTAAATACCGCATATAGGAAGGTATGACTCATGTGGAATAACTTTGGAGTTTATGGAAGTGGATGCACAAGCAGTATTCCCGCTTAGTACATGTGAAGGCTAGAAAGAGACTGGGAAGCGACCAGCTAGAGAGTGACAACAGTCATGAACATGCATTAAAATTAATCGACAATGAATGCAAGCATGAGTAGGATATAAATCACCATGAACATAAATATTGTGGAGGCTATGTTGATTTTGTTTCAATTACATGTGTGAACATGTGCCAAGTCAGACCACTTGAATCGTTCAAAGGAGGATACCACCCTATCATACCGCATCACAACCATTTTAATATCATATTGTCACACAAGATAGACCATTATAAACTCTGAGCTAATTAAGCATTGCATAAGCAGCTTTGATCTCCAATTGCCATTGCAAGCATGTTTCATTCAGAACAAGCTGAATCAGGAACGATGAACTATCATATTTACAAAAACAAGAGAGGTCGAGTTTATACCAGCTTTTCTCATCTCAATTAGTTCATCATATATCATCATTATTGCCTTTCACTCGCACGACCAAACGATGTGGATAATAATAATAGTGCACGTGCATTGGACTAAGCTAGAATTTGCGAGCATTTTAATACAAGGGAGAAGACAAGGTAATATGGCTCAAGGTTAAATCAACAATAAAGCATACGAGAGCCACTAAGCATTTTCAATCATGGTCTTCTACTCTTGACCCCCAAAGAAAAGGAAAGAAACTATTTACACGGGAAAGCTCCCAACAAGCAAAGGAAGAACGATAAATCTTTTTGGGTTTTCTTTTAATTACTACTACTACAAGCATGGAAAGTAAACTAGCTAAAAACTACAACTAAATTTTTTGTTTTTCTTAAGGTTTTTCTAACACACAAGAGATAAACTAAGAAAAGAATTGAAACTAGCATAGATAGTACAATGAAAGAGTGTGAGCACCAACAACTAGAATAAGTGTGTGAACATGAATGTAATGTCGGTGAGAAACACGTACTCCCCCGAGCTTAGGCTCTTGGCCTAAGTTGGTCTATGGCCAATACTGGCCTGACGGATATCCAAAGTTGTAGTTGGGGTTGTACTGAGATGCAGCAGCTACTGCCTGCTGAGCTGCAACTTGGAGACGGGCTGCTTCCATCATCTCCTGATACTCATTTGCCTCCTCCCTGGTTATAGTATATCTCCCTTTTTCCTAAAAGTCAAACAAGGTAGGAGCAGGAAGAGCAATATGGACAGCGTGACACCTGTTAAAGATTAGTCGATACTAGAGGGATTGTTTATCCCTCTCTATAAACCGATGACTAACCATAGCATTAAAATCCAGATAAGCAGGTGGTAATAATTCATCATTTTCATGTATAGGCACACCAAGACGACGGGCTATGCGAGTGGCATAAATCCCACCAAATAAATCTCCATATAAACCATTATGATGTAGCCTACGTGCAACAATGGCTCCCAAGTTATATTGTCTATCACCTAATACATCACTCTTGAGAACACTAAGATCTGGGACACACATATGGCAAGCCTCATCTTTACCGTTTATGCATCTACCAATAAAGAGAGCAAAGTAATGAATAGCAGGAAAATGAATGCTCCCTATGGTAGCTTGTGTGATTTCTCTAGATTCCCCTACAGTGATACTAGCAAGGAAGTCTTTATATTCAGATTTGCGAGGATCACCCATACTGCCCCACTACGGGAGCTTACAAGCATCATTAAAATCCTCTAGGTCCATGGTGTAAGATTTATCATAAAGATCAAATAGGACAGTGTGAGAATTACGTGAAGATGAAAATTTGAACCTTCTCACAAAGGTGTATGTTAAGTAACGGTATTGATAGAACTTATCTTGCATCAAGCCCTCGAGGTCAGCATTATGCACATATGCGTCAAATTCCTCCTTAATGCCTGCTTGAACCATAAATTCTTCTGACGGCCATTCACAAGACCGCACTTCAGCTTCCCTCGGTAGTTCATCGTCCGGCTCACGATCGCGAGCCTTGGTTCTTGCTTCCTTGAAGAACCACCTTGGAAAATTTTCCTTTACATTTTTCCGAAATTTTCTAAAAAATTTAGTAACTCAAAATAGAAGTTAACCAAACTTAACAAGATTGATATCAACAACTCCTACAAGTGCCTATAGACTATATCATGCATTAGAACTACTTGGGACCAAAGAAATTTGACATGGAAGCTCAAGAACAAGGTCACCACAGCAGCAAAAATTTGCAATAAATAAAGCACTAGAACAAAAACTAATTGGACCTATGAGGAGTCACATACCAAGGAGCAATCCCCTAAATAGTTTTGTGAATGGAGCTTTGAGTAAGGAGATAAAAAATGGCAGCAAGATGAGCTAGAACTCGTGCTTGAGCTGGGTAGCGATTTTTTTGGGAGGTAGAAGAAGTATGTGGGTGCAAGAATAAGTGGAGGGGGGCCACGTGGGGCCCACGAGGCAGGGGCGCGCCCTGTGAGGGTGGGTGTGCCCTGGACCCTCGTGGCCAGGTGCTGGCTCCCCTCGCTGTGTTTTCTGTGCCAAATATTCTCAAATATTCTAGAAAAAATCATATTTCATTTTCAGGGTATTTGGAGAACTTTTATTTTCAGGGTATTTTTATTGCACAGATAAGTCTGGAAACAGACAGAAAATACTATTTTTGCTTTTTTATCTAATTAACAGAAAGTAAAAGGAGGATACAGAAGGTTGTGCTATCTAGATTCACTCATCTCATGCTCATCAAAAGGAATCCATTAACAAGGTTAATCAGGTCTTGTTAATAAACTCTTTCCGAATAACATGAAATAGGAGAATTTTCGAATAGCACTAGGTTACCTCAATGGGGATATGTATGTCCCCAACAATAAGAATATCATATGTCTTCTTGAGAGTTGGAAGAGGAAATTCAAAACCGTCCAATAGAATTGATACTGTGGACCTGAGGTTGTTTCCTCGGAATGTGTACCGTATGCTCATTACCATTGACATGAAAAGTGACATTGCCTTTGTTGCAATCAATAACAGCCTCGCAGTATTCAAAAATGGTCTACCAAGGATAATAGACATACTCTCGTCCTCGGGAATATCAAGGATCACAAAGTCCGTTAGAATAGTAACATTTGCAACCACAACAAGCACATCCTCGCAAATACTGACAGGTATAGCATTTGATTTATCAGCCATTTGCAAAGATATTTCAGTAGGTGTCAACTTACTCAAGTCAAGTCTATGATATAAAGAGAGAGGCATAACACTAACACCGGCTCCAAGATCACATAAAGCAGTTTTAAAATAGTTTCCTTTAATGGAGCAAGGTATGGTAGGTACTCCTGGATCTCCTAGTTTCTTAGGTATTCCACCCTTAAAAGTGTAATTGGCAAGCATGGTGGAAATTTCTACTTTAGGTATCTTTCTCTTGTTGGTAATAATCTCTTTCATGTACTTAGCATAAGGATTTGTTTTAAGCATTTCAGTCAAACGCATAGACAAAAAGATAGGTCTAATCATTTCAGCAAAGCTCTCAAAATCCTCATCATCCTTTTTCTTGGATGGTTTAGGAGGAAAAGGCATGGGTTTCTGAACCCATGGTTCTCTTTCCTTAACATGCTTCCTAGCAACAAAGTCTCTCTTATCATAACATTGATTCTTTGATTATGGGTTATCAAGATTAACAGCAGGTTCAATCTCTACATCATTATCATTGCTAGGTTGAGCATCATCATGAACATCATCATTAACATTATCACTAGATTCATGTTCATTAGCAGATTGTGTTTCAGCATCAGAGATAGAGATATCATTAGGATTCTCAGGTGTGTCAGCTACATGTTCACTAGAAGCATGCAAAGTTCTATCATTTTTCTTTTTCTTCTTCTTAGAAGAACTAGGTGCATCTAAATTAGCTCTCTGAGAATCTTGCTCAATTCTCTTAGGGTGGCCCTCGGGATACAAAGGTTCTTGAGTCATTTTACCACCTCTAGTTGCAACTCTAACAACATAGTCATTATTCTTACTATTTAATTCATTGAGCAAATCATTCTGAGCCTTAAGTACCTGTTCTACTTGAGTGGTTACCATAGAAGCATCTTTACTAATGAGTTTCAATTCACCTTTAACTCTAGACATATAATCACTCAAGTGTTCAATCATATAAGCGTTGCGTTGCAATTGTCTACAAACATAAGCATTGAAGTTTTCTTGTTTCACAATAAAATTATCAAACTCATCTAAGCATTGGCTAGCAGACTTATAACGAGGAATATCACCTTCATCAAATCTATAAAGAGAATTTACCTTTACTACCTGTGTCGGGTTATCAAGACCATGTATTTCTTCAATAGGTGGTAAATTCTTAACATCTTCAGCTTTAATACCTTTTTCTTTCATAGATTTCTTTGCCTCTTGCATGTCTTCAGGACTGAGAAATAGAACACCCCTTTTCTTCGGAGTTGGCTTAGGGGCTGGTTCAGGAATTGTCCAATTATTTTCATTGGCCAGCATATTATTCAATAGTAATTCAGCTTGATCAACATTTCTTTCCCTGAAAACACAACCAGCACAACTATCCAGGTGGTCTCTGGAAGCATCGGTTAGTCCATTATAAAAGACATTAAGTATTTCATTCCTCTGAAGAGGATGATTAGGCAAAGCATTAAGTAATTGGAGAAGCCTCCCCAAACTTGTGGGAGACTTTCTTCTTCAATTTGCACAAAGTTATATATTTCCCGTAAGGCAGCTTGTTTCTTATGAGCGGGAAAATATTTAGCAGAGAAGTAATACATCATATCCTGGGGACTACGCACACAACCGGGATCAAGAGAATTAAACCATGTCTTAGCATCACCCTTTAACGAGAAAGGAAATAACTTAAGGATATAGTAATAACGAATCTTTTCATCATTGGTAAACAGGGTGGCTATATCATTCAACTTAGTAAGATGTGCCACAACATTTTCAGATTCATAGCCATGGAAAGGATCAGATTCAACCAAAGTAATTAACCCAGGATCAAGAGAGAAATCATAATCCTTATCAGTAACAAAGATAGGAGAAGTAGCAAAAGCAGGGTCATATTTCATTCTAGCATTCAAAGACTTTTCTTTCAACTTACCTAATAATTTCTTTAAGATCATATCTATCGTTGAAAGCAAGAAAGTCTCTAGCAGTTTCTTCATCCATAATGTAACCCTCAGGAATAACAGGCAATTCATATCTAGGGGGAGAAGCTTCATCATCACTTCCATAAATATTATCAGTTTCAATATTTGCATTCTCCCTAACCTTAGCAATTTGTTCATCTAGAAATTCACCTAGTGGCACAGTATTAACAAGCATAGAATGAGTTTCATCATACATAGTAGAAGTGGTATCATCAAGAACATGCGACATATCAGATTCAATAGCAGGAGTAGGTGTCGCTAATTTACTCATAACAAAAGGAGAATCAAGTGCAGAGCTAGATGGCAGTTCCTTACCTCCCCTCGTAGTTGAGGGAAAGATCTTGGTTTTTGAGTCCTTCAAATTCTTCATAGTGATCAACTGATATAAATCCCAAGTGACTTAGAGAATATAGCTATGCTCCCCAGCAACGGCGACAGAAAATAGTCTTGATAACCCACAGGCGTAGGGAATCGCAACAGTTTTCGATGGTAAAGTATTCAACCCAAATTTATTGATTCGACACAAGGGGAGCCAAAGAATACTCTTAAGTATTAGCAGCTGAGTTGTCAGTTCAACCACACCTGGAAACTTAGTATCTGCAGCAACGTAGTTTAGTAGCAAAGTAATATGGTAATAGTGGTAACAACAATAAAAGTAATGGTAGTGTTTTAATAGTTTTTGTAACAGTAGCAACGGAAAAGTAAATAAGCAACAAGCAATATGTGAAAAGCTCGTAGGCATTGGATCGGTGATGGGGAATTATGTCGGATGCGATTCATCATGTAAAAGTTATAACCTAGGGTGACAAAGAAATAGCTCCAGTTCATCAATGTAATGTAGGCATGTATTCCGAATATAGTCATATGTGCTTATGGAAAAGAACTTGCATGACATCTTTTGTCCTACCCTCCCGTGGCAGTGGGGTCCTAGTGGAAACTAAGGGATATTAAGGCCTCCTTTTAATAGAGTACCGGACCAAAGCATTAACACATAGTGAATACATGAACTCCTCAAACTACGATCATCAGCGGGAGTGGTCCCGACTATTGTCACTTCGGGGTTGCCGGATCATAACACATAGTAGGTGACTATAGACTTGCAAGATAGGATCAAGAACACACATATATTCATGAAAACATAATAGGTTCAGATCTGAAATCATGGCACTCGGGCCCTAGTGACAAGCATTAAGCATGGCAAAGTCATAGCAACATCAATCTTAGAACATAGTGGATACTAGGGATCAAACCCTAACAAAACTAACTCGATTACGTGGTAAATCTCATCCAACCCATCACCGTCCAGCAAGCCTACGATGAGATTACTCACGCACGGCGGTGAGTATCATGGAATTGGTGATGGAGGAAGGTTGATGACGACAATGGCGACGATCTCCACTCTCCGGAGCCCCAAACGGACTCCAGATCAGCCCTCCCGAGAGAGATTAGGGCTTGGCGGCGCCTCCGTGTCGTAAAACACGATAGTTCTTCCTCTATGATTTTTTTCTCCCCGAAAGTGAATATATGGAGTCCGGGGGTATGTCGATGGAGCATCAGGGGGCCCACAAGGCAGGGGGCATGCCCAGGGGGAGGGGGCACGCACCCCACCCTCGTGGACAGGGTGTGGGGCCCCTGGTCTAGATCTTTCTGCAGATATGTTTTATATTTTCCAAAATAATTCTCCGTGGATTTTTAGGTCATTCTGAGAACTTTTTATTTCTGCACAAAAACAACACCATGGCAATTCTGCTGAAAACAGCGTCAGTCCGGGTTAGTTCTATTCAAATCATGCAAGTTAGAGTCCAAAATAAGGGCAAAGGTGTTTGGAAAAGTAGATACGTTGGAGACGTATCAGTCGACACCCCAGGAAGTTCTCACACAAATAGATGAAAGCAGCGAGGTACGTGATGGTATTGGGAGAGAAGTGGTGCAGTTGAGCGCTGTAGAAGGTCAAGAAGCCTCGAAAGAAAGGATGCGGGGGCAGAGATAAACCTCGGTCGACATGAGTCACGAGGAGGACGCATTCGCCCTCTTGCGGCTGCGGCTCGAGCTCATCCCCTGGCAGTCTCCAGGAACCATGGGCGATCAGGCCCCCTTCCACTAGCTCCTCCATATCATCCACCCGCATCGTGGACCTGATCCAATCCCCTGGATCCAGCCGGGCGGTAGCCCAGTCCTCGATGTCGACCCTCGATTGGTTTTCTTGCCCTTCCCCATCGCCGACGCCTTCTTCGCGCGCTCCAGAGCCACTGTCTTGTCCTGACACATGAGGGCAAGCCGCGCGCGGGCGGATCAGCGGTGAGCGAGGAGAGGTGATGCAGCGGAGGAGCAAAGGAAGAAGAAGAAGTTGGGTGCACAGTGCCCTCACATCGGCCGCGGTGCTTTCATATAGCCTGACGGTCGAGTGACTGACTTGTGGATCCAAGCGATCCTGTCAAATCCCGCAATAGACGCACGCCCGAAACATGGCGAAAAAGGCGGCACAGAAATCGAGGCATCCGGGTATATCCATTCCGATTACCGCGGCGCGCTCCGTCCCGCGCGCTTCCCTGAAATTCGAATCTCGCGAAATTTGGGGACCGCAAACCAGGCAATCGCGCCAAAAGCCACGTCCCCCGCCAGCGCTCGAAACTATACACGAAAGTTCACTCGGCAGTTTCTCAATCGATTAAGGCGACTGAATTAAGGTTGAAGATCTGGCCCGATCCCCCGGTTCAAGGAAGGTTCCCCTGAAGCATCGGACTTGGATCGGAATCAACTTCAACCCTCTTCTTCACTCGGACCTCAATCCATTCGGGTGCTACTGATGATACCACAGACCTAGGGTAGGGACACATGCCTGACCTAATTATCCTACCCAAGGTCACTACCCTAAAATCTCAAAGACATTCCAAAGATGATAGAAGTTGCCGACTGATATGGCCCAAGAGAGCAATTCACTCGACAGCGTACCTCACTTGGATAACCCAATTCCACTCGGAAGGATGAAGCCACTCGACCATACAAGAATCCACTCGACTACTGAATGTCAAAGGTCTCATAAGGCTAGCAACGGTCAGGCATTCTCTCCGCAGTAATGATAGCCTTTATTGTCCTTTATTACATGTGTTAGCAGTAACGTCATGCCTTTATGTACATTGAACCCTCTATAACGTGGGGCGGCTGGGGTCCTGGCGCACTCTATATAAGCCACCTCCTCCTCCGGTACAAGGGTTCGCACCCCTTAACACATACATACATCCATATTCCAGTCGACCGCCTCCAGGCACCGAGACGTAGGGCTATTACTTCCTCCGAGAAGGGCCTGAACTCGTAAACATCTTGTGTAAAACCTTACTGTAGCTAGGATCTTGCCTCCTCCAACGTACCCCTAGTCTTACTGTCAGACTTAGTACTATGACAGAGGGATCTTTATGCGGGAATGCATAATATGCGTATTAGGACCTGGAACGGCGGCTATGGATGCCCATTTTGCAACCACAAGCTTCATGACACATATCTAAGTGTTCTGGCGCATGCAAGAGGACGGGTCGCTGGCTCCTTCAAGCAGAAGTATTCTCGCAGGGTGGTGCACGACGCGTACGCCGAGTACCTGGAGAAGCATTAGGATCGTGATGTCCGCATGTGAGATGAGTTGCGGGATGGATCGAACAATGTACGCTTGAGTATTCTTAATGACGGTTGAACTATGTACTTATGGTTGAACTATGCTTATGTACGTGTACGCTTATTATGTATGTCCGAGTATGTTAAATATTTTGCCAAATTTTGTTAAAAATTACAACGGGGACCAATAAACCAGGACGGAGGTAGTACGTCAATCACACACGGTTCCCAAAATTGGAACCGTGTGCAATGACTTTCATTTTTCCTGATGCGTCAATCACACACGGTTTGCTCTAGCAAACCATCGCCACCAAAATTCTTAGTGGGACAGAAAACCCTCACCACCCAATTAAAAAAAGAAAAAAGAAAACCCTCACCATCCCCACATCACAAAAACCCTCTGTGGCACCCAGGCTCAGAGAAATCGGAACGCCCCGTATTCCAGCCCAAAGATTGAGGAGAAGTCTTCTGGAATACGACACTGCTTAACATAGAACAAACCAACTCTTTCTTATAGTATATTTGGGTAGAAGGGGATTACATCGGCACGGCGAAACTACACGTGCCACGGTTGCTCCATGCAAGCAGCGGAACAACACGATGCAGTGGAAGAACTACTGGCAGCGGAACAACGAAGACGGTGGTGAACTCCACTCCGCAGGGAGCTGGAACGCTTATCCTAGCTCGCACGCACAACTCCACGGCAAACAAGCACTCCTATCTAGCATGACCTGAAAAGCTCGCATGACACGCCAGGTCAGTACATTGAATGTACTTGCAAGCTCATAGCAACCAAAGCAATCAAGACAAACAATAGCATGGCAATTACAGATTATTAAGGAATGATGTACACGAGATTATCAGAACAACATGGCATGTACAACATGGTATAGCTAGAACAACATGAACATGACATGAACATATGAACCTGATAAAACTAGCATGCAACATGATGACAATATCATTCACCAACTTACTCTGCTCGGTTACCTCGTAACCATCACATGCATCACTTACCAGCACAGACATTACACGATCATCTCAGGATCCAATCAAGCTTGGTATTAACAATACCGTAGTAATCATTTATGACCACAAGGAGCTTGACCTTTACCATTGACTCTCATATAACATCCCAAATATGCAGCAAGTTGGTACTCACGATACCACAGTGATCCTCTTACAATCACATAAGTATCAAGCAACTTCTTTCATCATCGAACCAGGGTTATTATTAATCACATTATTATTATTATTACTGTTGACCCACAGTGTGACCGACACGAACTGGGCCCATATCCGCGGGCGCGGCTATCGATAGATTTCACATACACACACTCTGCAGAGGTAGCGCACAATACCCACACTACGGAACCCTGGCCTCGCATTCCCATACGTGCGGCCCAAAAGGTCCCGACGAAACCCTCCCTTTGTCATGGCACTCTCCCGGCCACTCCGACCATCTCCCTCTCAGGGCTAGGTCTTGGGTGGCCTCATGTCTACCAAAGACACCAACGGCCACCGTCGTGGCAAAACGGTCCCAAGCGGGGATAAGGATCCATAAAAACAAAAATGAGCACACAAGGTTATGTCTGCCTACCTGATCAGGGTAGCGCATGCCCATAACCTTCCCTCGCGGGAGGTACCAGTGAGAGGCATAACAAAGGACCGAGTTAAGACCTCCCCATAAGGTAAGCGTGGTTGCATTGGAAAAAGCTTGATTTGGTGGCACCATGACTCAACCAACAGTTGTTCAAGTTCAATTTAATCCGGTTAAACTTGAACGCAAAATGCTGAGCCATGATAAAAATAACATGATGCAACTATAATGCATGAACATGATATCAACATAAGCATGGGGTGCATCACAATCAACGAGCATAACAACAATGTTTAACTACTTATCCAGATGAGCATGGCATACTAACGAGCATGAATATCACATCTAGAACACTACCCCTAGCATAACATTACCACTAGCATCAACAATAAATACCAGACAATAACATAACGATAAAACTACCATGCAAGTATTTAATCAACGGGATGCAAAGGAACAGGCATAACAACAGTACTCAGAACAGACGACAGTCATGCACCGAAGACCATCACTACATCAACATATACTACTACCAAGCATGTCATATGAAAGTAATACTAGCAAGTAGAACATAATAACCAGGTGCATAAAAACATAGCATGACAGTAAACACCGGTCCATAAGCATAACCAAAATAACGACAGCAGTAGTAAAGCAAACAAACAGTTATTAAAGGTTCAAGTTGAAAACCAAAGCTTCTGCATGGCTATCATGCAAATGGTGGTTGTGGCTTGCCTGGGGATGAAGAAGGCTCCGGGAAGAAGTGTGAAAAGATCGCGGAACGAATCACCGAAAAACATTCTCCCTCGAAGGGGGCTGATTAGGGCAAGGGCAAAATGGTCAGTTGCAAAATGTTGAAACATAGTGAAAATGGTGGGAACAGAACGGGTTCGACGAGACGAAGACGTGAGCGTTGGATTCACCTTGATCGGAGCTACGGTTGGAAAGATACATTCGTTTAAAGCTCAGGGACTAATCTGTAAAAATTACTTCTACAATCAGACCCCTGGCAGATTAAACAGAATGTGCCTTTCCGGGAAATACGCTTTCCAGAAGATAAAGAGCATTTTAAGAAATACGTTTCCTTTGAAGTGAAGGCATATTCTGGGCCGAAAACAAAACGAAGTACACTTTCATTCACAGAAAACGTAATCTAGAAACTACGCCTCCACTTAAACACGTGGCAGAGGCGGGGCCGGCTCGCGTGACGCTGACATGCGGGTCCCACGGGCAGTGGGGCTCGTCACTTATCCACGTTGGCAACCGGGGTCAATGCCCAGAGGTTGACATGCGGGCCTCGCCCACCTTCTCTCTCTCCTCCCGCTCCCTTTCTTCTTTCTCTCGACAGAAGCAGGGGAGGCCAGCAGAGGCGCGGCTAGCGTCGGGCTCTGTCGACTCCGGAGGTCCCCGGCGAGGGCGAGGTTGCCGGCGGTACCATAAGGGAGCGTCGTGCTCGCCTGGACCGGTTGGGGGGTGTCGTCGTCTTCAACTCCTTGCTCGCCCGATGGGGCAGAGCAGAGGCTCGGCCGCGCGCGCCGGCGACAGGCCCCGTCGACACGGGCCACCTCCAGCGGAGTCCCGGCCTCCAAAACGTTCGGGGGGAAGGGGCGCTTCTGCCCGGCCATTATTCGCGCGCCTACGTGCACGGGCTCAAGCATGGCCTCAGCCGCGGCGGAAGGCGGCATCGGCCGGAGTTGGGGGTCGCGGCAAACAAAGCTCCGGCGTCTCGCTGAACAGATGGGGAGGAGCGCCGGAGTGATGGGGGTCTACTGGTGGTGGAGAGAGAGGGAGGGGATGCTTAGCTCGCTCGAATTCGAGCAGAGGCCATCGGCGGCCGAGGAGGCCATTGGAGAGCTCGGGAGCTCTTGGAGCTCAGGGAAGGTGTCGGGGAGGCTTCTGGGAGTGAGTGAGGTCGAGTGGTGAGGGGAACCGGGGGCGGGGTGGCTTATATAGCCGAGGCCTAGGCGGTTCGCGCTCGGGTGTCGCCGCGGACGCGTGTTCGGCGCCGCGAATGCAAGTGCGCTCGCATGGGCTCGGGGTTAGATGATGAGAGGGAACATGAGGGAAAGCTCACTGGGAAGAGACGGCTGTGATAGCCTGACTTATTAGGGATGATAGACTACTCATATCAATAAGGAATTCCTTCTTTTCCGGGAGCCCATTCGGACAGAACTCCAAAGTTAAGCGTGCTCAGCTTGGAGTAATTTTAGGATGGGTGACCGACCGGGAAGTTGCTCCCGGGTGCGCATGAGTGAGGACAAAGTGCGCAGAAAAGACTAGTATTGATATGTGGGGCCACTCTAGATCCCGCCAGGAGTAACGACCATCATCGGGTGTGTCCGGGGCGTTACAAGTTGGTATCAGAGCCGACCCTCGCGGTTACACGGATGTTAGCGGACAGATGCGCGGTCATGTTGTTCATGACGTTTATGACCCATCGAGGCACACGACATGGCACATGTACCGGATTGGATGCACAGACGTTTGTGCCAAGAGGGAACGTTCCTGTGGCCCGACGAGGACATCGGTTCCTCTGAGTGGGAGCGTATGTGATAGCCTAGATTATTAGGGATGATAGACTACTCATATCAATAAGGAATTCCGTCTTTTCCAGGAGCCCATTCGAACAGAACTCCAAAGTTAAGCGTGCTCATCTTGGAGTAATTTCAGGATGGGTGACCGACCGGGAAGTTGCTCCCGGGTGCGCAAGAGTGAGAACAAAGCGCCCAGAAAAGACTAGTATTGATATGTGGGGCCACTCTAGATCCCGCCAGGAGTAACGACCACCGGCGGGTGTGTCCGGGGCGTTACAACGACCAAGGGAACGCAGCGAGGAAGACGACGGCGAAGAACTGATCCAAATCGCCACTGCTCGTCCGTGGGCACGCGTCGGCTTGCGTCGGTGAGGAAGAGGACGGAGGGGGCAAGGGCTCCAGATGGACAACGACTGCTCGGGGAAGGCCCTGGACATAGCTAGGCGACGAGGGGACAAGCGCGCAGCGAGGGAGAAGAAGACAGATGCGCCAGAGCACGCTGATGACATGCCAAGGCGGTGGTCACCATTGTGACCGGTAAGGAGAGGATGCAAGAGGCAGTGAAACGTTATCTAGTGACTAGTCACTGCGTAATAGAGGCCGAGGGAGTTGATGGATCGACGAGAGGAGACAAGGAGAGGAGTGTGGCATCGTTGGAACTTTGCTGCATCAGACTTGGACGAGCACTGCTGATTAACAGGGACTGGACTAGGTCAAATGGTGTTGTGTGGGAGGTTTAGATAAGGAAAGACTACGATCCTGGAGAGTTGGAGGAGAATTGGACCAATAATTAACATAGTTGCTTTGTAACTACAAATATGGTCCAGAATCTTTATCAGGAAGGTGCACTCACATGGAGTAGCCAATTGATCTGAAATTTGGCAAGGCATTATGATTTGGACATATAGAGATTCTGTGAAAATTTCATAACAATTGGATTCACCAAAATGATACTTCCTTCACAGCTATTCTCTCTATCCAGAAACTTGCAAACATTCCTGAGGGAAAATGGTTACACAATATATACCCAAATTTGGTGGAGTTAGGTTATATAGATAGGAGAAGGTCTAGGAAAATATTCAGCCTTAATAGAGCAAGATAAAATATACTTGCTTCACAAACTAAAAATTTGGACAGAATCATAGAATTGAAGATGAGCTCACATGGAGGCATTACATGAGCTCAAATTTGGTGGAGGGCTATGATATGATGATATTGAGGACCATGCAAAATTTCAACTCATTTGGATATGCCTAGCTTGTATCTCCTTCACAAAGTTACTTTCTGGGCAGAAACTTTGGAAAATCATAATTAAATAACTACTAGGAAAATGAAGTTGAATTTTGGCATGTGGCAGTTATATGGACATGAAAAGATGTCCAAGAAGTTTGGAGACAATTTGGCAGGGGAAAATAGCACCTGCTTCACAAAGTTCCATTTAGGGTAGACTAGGAAAATGAATATTCGAGGATTATTTTTTAACATGGCGAGGAAAAGTTTTGCCATATTCGATGAAGATATGAGCCAAACAGTTTATGAGAATTATTTGGGAATCTTAGGAGTGATGGAAATATAGGTTGCTTCACAACCTAGGGCAAATTGGGTTATTCCATTAATAGAAAAAGGAATATTCCCAATAAAAGAATATTGGGAGTTGGGCTAGGATGAAAATGGAAAGGGCTAGGGAATGATTTGAGGATGACAAGCCACTCTAGAAAGGAAGAAGAGGGCATCTTCTTTAGTTTCCAGACTACAAAGCCACGGAAAAAGAAAACTCAAGCAAAAACCTCAGAAAAACAAAAGAAAAATAAAGGGCCAAAAATCAGGCTGCGACAAACCTTCCCCCCTTAAAGAAATCTCGTCCTCAAGATTTGGTTGCTCAGGGAACAAGTATGAATATATCTGACTTAAGGAAACTGTTTCCAACTCGGGTATCCTTTTTCCTTTATTGATTGTTCCCATTAAATTTTTCATCTGACTTACCTGACTGATCCTGGGGTGGTTTGCTTCGTTGTATCCATATCCCGATAGATCTTACTTCACATATTCATGCTTATACTGGCTCCATTTCTCTTCATAGCTGCCGACTTAGCTTCGATTTACCATATCTGAAATATATGTCTGTCTCACAAATCCGAGAGTGATTACCGATTGCTGGGTCTGACTGGCAACTGTCCATGAATTGGTGATCAGATTTTTCCTGATGAACACCCAAGCTTAGACTCCTTGCATTGGGTTTTCCCACTAAATGCAAATTCCTCGAGTTACAAACAATGAGTTGAGGCATAACCATTTTTCTGACAGATTCTGACTTACCACAGGAATTTCTGAATCATGTTGACTGGCTCCACTGTCTTGAGTACCAGATCTGTATCAATTATTTGATTGTTGCCTGTTGTGGCCAGCAAAAGGGACGTGACCTTAGCTGATAATATATCCTCATCCTTGACTGATGGTGGTTCAAAATTGAGTAGACCCCTTAGGTGAATATCCATGGCGGTCGATCCTGACTCACACTGTCCGGGGTCCCTGCACCATGTGAGTCATGCAACCATTTTCATATCGGCACCACTGGTCTTGCTCCTTCATTTTTGTTTTCTTGATCTAGGTCCTTGGCTGAAAGAGCGGAGTCATATTGCTCCTTCATGTGACCATAGGTTCTGTCGGGTGCAATATTCTGACAGGCGTACTTTTATCCTCAACTCCTGACATGGTGGCATCATTAAAAGTGCAAGTTCACCGTCTCTCAAGTTTTAACCATAATGAAATGATCATCTGAACCCGGAGAAAAGAAGACAAGGGCTCATCAGGATCATATTCCTGGTTCACCGGTACTTGTACAGAGCTCAGTGTTGTCATCAATTTTCATAGTCCTTTGTCACACTGAGGTGTATATCTGGCTTCCTTCACATATATCTGGGAATCTGAATCCCGAGGCAGACTCGTGTTCTGACAGATTTCTGCTTCTGACCAACTGTTGCGGATCTGATTCTGCCATTTGCTGTCAATTCACCATGTACTATCATGTACCAGTGCCATACTGACGACGATTGGACGGCTTATGTTGGCAACCATCGAGAGTATCTTGCTGAGGAAGACTGGGTTTCGTGCTGCAGAGGCTCCTCATTGTGATATGCGGACCGATATGCATACCATCTTAATATTTCTGATGTTGATTTCGTATATGCACCGGGGTTTTGCTGGACTATCCTTCTTGCTGAGTATATGGCACATTCTTGCTTTCTTCCAGGTATATCATGTTTCAGAATCATCCTCAATGAAGAATCAAACCTTGTATCTGAACCATACCTTTTATTGGAACTGCATTGTTGGTCTTGCGCATAGCTTATCTTCTTGCTGATCTGATCAGTACTGTCATGAAGAGTGCACATTGAGGCAAACTTGATTATCCGTATTGTTGTAACTTGTAAGGAGTGCACGCTATTGCAAACCTGATACTGACTATCCATGCATGATTCTTTTTCCATTCAAACGAGATATTCCAACTTCACTGCAGTCTCCTGATAATTTCCTTCCGTGTATGTGAGCTTCCAAGTATCTGAACTCCTTGCTGATTCTTCAGGTCCGGTGTCGGTTGATGAGCAACTTTAATAAGGGGAAAATAATGCCACACCGAAGGCCCAAAGAAAGAAGCAAAAGAAATGACAAAAACAAGAGCACACAAGCATACATACAATATAAATAATCAAGCAACAACACACATTAATGCTATTCGCATCAATAATATGCATGCATACCTAAGCACACAAATTTCACGGAAACTCCGGTATTGCGGTCTAATATGTTGTGGCGGTGTGCACGAAAGTTAATATGTGTGTGGATGGAGTTGGCGTAACCGAGGCTACACCAAGTGCTGGCTAAACACCGGTTGGAACCGGATGAATATGGAGGCAAGGACAGACTTGGTGATCATGTAGCGAGACACACGGTCATGACCACATCATCATCAATCGTACGAAAGGAACCGTACATGTCCAAAGAATTAGGATGGCAGGGCAATATAGGGGAGGAAAAGCAAGGCTTGTTCGCATTGCCCTTTTTTATAAAAATTATCAGTAAGGGTTGCCGAAGAGACGAGATGGATGGCATGATTCGTGATAGAGGCAGGTCTATCACCAAAATAATATGGGTGGGTGGCAGAAAGATATCGACGCAATACCTGAGCATTACTCCTGCAAATGGTGTCTGGAACATTTGGCACCAGGGCATCACTCTGCTGGGACAGAGATGACGCCAAACACCGAAGAGCAGGCATGCAAAGAAGAAGGTTGCAGGTAGTGGATCGAAACTGATGCCACCTACACTCACAAGATTAACCGTTAACGACAAGATAATAACCTATATGCATGCTATGCAACAAACAAATGCAGCAATCAAGTGCAACAATCCAACCAGACTCTATACTACCGCATTCTAACGTTCGTGCGAGCTAGGGCATCCTACAGCCAGATCTGCTCTGATACCAAGCTAGTGGCACGCCGGCTCAGAGAAACCAGAACGCCACGTATTCCAGCCCAGAGATCGAGGAGAAGTCTTCTGGAATATGGCACTACTTAGCATAGAACAAACCAACTCTTTATTACAGTATATTTGGGTACAAGGGGATTACATCGGCACGGCAAAACTACGCATGCCACGGTTGCTCCATGCAAGCAGCGGAACAACACGACACAGCGGAAGAACTACTAGCAGCGGAACAACGACGACGGTGGTGAACTGCACTCCGCAGGGACTCTGGCTGGAATGCGTATCCTAGCTCGCACGCACAACTCCACGGCAAACAAGCACTCCTATCCAGCATGATCTGAAAAGCTGGCATGGCATGGCAGGTCAGTACATTGAATGTACTTGCAAGCTCACAGCAACCAAAGCAATCAAGACAAACAATAGCATGGCAATTACAGATTATTAAGCAATGATGTACACGAGATTATCAGAACAACATGGCATGTACAACATGATACAGCTAGAACAATACGAACATGACATGAACATATGAACCTGATAAAACTAGCATGCAACATGATGACAATATCATTCACCAACTTGCTCTGCTCGATTACC
This sequence comes from Secale cereale, assembly GCA_902687465.1. Taxonomy (NCBI): domain Eukaryota; kingdom Viridiplantae; phylum Streptophyta; class Magnoliopsida; order Poales; family Poaceae; genus Secale; species Secale cereale. Next base: position 464,988,281 of record LR738714.1, read on the forward strand.
TCGTAACCATCACATGCATCACTTACCAGCACGGACATCGCACGATCATATCAGGATCCAATCAAGCTTGGTATTAACAATATCGTAGTAATCATTTATGACCACAAGGAGCTTGACCTTTACCATTGACTCTCGCATAACATCCCAAATATCCAACAAGTTGGTACTCACGATACCACAGTGATCCTCTCACGATCACGTAAGTATCAACCAACTTCTTTCATCATCGAACCAGGGTTATTATTAATCATATTACTATTATTATTACTGGTGACCTACAGTGTGACCGACACGAACTGGGCCCATATCCGCGGGCGAGGCTATCGATAGATTTAACATACACACGCACTACAGAGGTAGCACACATTACCCACACTACGGAACCCTGGCCTCGCACTCCCATATGTGCGACCCAAAAGGTTCCGACGAAACCTTCCCTTTGTCATGGCACTCTCCCGGTCACTCACCATCTCCCTCTTAGAGCTAGCTCTTGGGTGGCCCCGTGTCTACCAAAGACACCAACGGCCACCATCGTGGCAAAACGGTCCCAAATGGGGACAAGGATCCATAAAAACAAAAAACAGCACACAAGGTTATGTCCGCCTACCTGATCAGGGTAGCGCATGCCCATAACCTTCCCTCGCGGGAGGCACCGGTGAGAGGCATAACAAAGGACTGAGTTAAGACCTCCCCATAAGGTAAGCGTGGTTGCACTAGAAAAAGCTCGATTTGGTGGCACCATGACTCAGCCAACAGTTGTTCAAGTTCAATTTAATCCGGTTAAACTTGAACGCAAAATGCCGAGCCATGATAATAATAACATGATGCAACTATAATGCATGAACATGATATCAACATAAGCATGGGGTGCATCACAATCAACGAGCATAACAACATTGTTTAACTACTTATCCAGATGATAATGGCATACTACTGAGCACGAATATCACATCTAGAACACTACCCCTAGCATAACATGACCGCTAGCATGAACAATAAATACCAGGCAATAACATAACGGTAAAACTACCATGCAAGTATTTAATTAATGGGATGCAAAGGAACAGACATAACAACGATACTCGAAACAGACGACAGTCATGCACCGAAGACCATCACTACATCAACATATACTACTACCAAGCATGTCATATGAAAGTAAACTAGCAAGTAGAACATAATAACCAGGTGCATAAAAACATAGCATGACAGTAAACACCGATCCATAAGCATAACCGAAATAATGACAACAGCAGTAAAGCAAACAAACAGTCATTAAATATTCAAGTTGAAAACCAAAGCTTCTGCATGGCTATCATGCAAATGGTGGTTGTGGATTGCCTGGGGATGAAGAAGGCTCCGGGGAGAAGTGTGGAAAGATCGCAGAACGAATCGCCAGAAAACGTTCTCTCTCGGAGGGGGCTGATTAGGGCAAGGGTAAAATGGTCATTTTCAGAATGCTGAAACATAGTGAAAATAGAGGGAATAGAACGGGTTCAACGAGACAAAGACGTGAGCGTTGGATTCACCTCGATCGGAGCTACGGTTGAAAAGATACAACCATTTAAATCTCAGGGACTAATCTGTAAAAATTACTTCTACAATCAGGCCCCTAGAAGATTAAACAGAATTGCCTTTCCAGGAAATACGCTTTCAAGAAGATAAAGCGCATTTGGAGAAATACGTTTCCATTAAGTGAAGGCTTATTCTGGGCCGAAAACAAACCGAAATACACTTTCATTCATCGAAAATGTAAACTAGAAACTACGCCTCCACTTAAACACGTGGCAGAGGCGGCGCCAGCTCGCGTACGCTGATGTGCGGGTCCAACGGGCAGTGGGGCCCATCACTTATCCACGTTGGCAACAGGGATCAATGCCCAGAGGCTGACATGCGGGCCCCGCCCACCTTCTCTCTCTCCTCGCGCTCCCTTTCTTCTTTCTCTCGACAGAAGCAGGGACCTCCGACGGAGTCCCGGCCACCAAAATGTTCGGGAGGAAGGGGGGCTTCTGCCTGGCCATTGTTCGCACGCCGAGGTGCATGAGCGCAAGCATGGCCTTAGCCGCGGCAGAAGGCGGCATCGGCCGGAGTTGGGGGTCACGGCAAACGAAGCTCCGGCGTCTCGCTGAACGGATGGGGAGGAGCGCCGGAGTTATTGGGGTCTACTGGTGGTAGAGAGAGAGGGAGGGGATGCTTGGCTCGCTCGAATTCGAGCAGAGGCCATCGGCGGCCGAGGCGTCCAATGGAGAGCTCGGGAGCTCTTTGAGCTCTAGGAAGGGGTCGGGGAGGCTTCTGTGAGTGAGTGAGGTCGAGTGGTGAGGGGAACCGGGGGCGGGGTGGCTTAGATAGCTGAGGCCGAGGCGGCTTGCGCTCGTGTGTCGCCGCGGACGCGTGTCCGGCGCCGCGGACGTGTGTGCACTCCCATGGGCTCGGGGTTAAACGACGAGAGGGAACAAGAGGGAGATCTCACGGGGAAGAGACGGCCAAGGGAACGCTGGGAGGAAGATGACAGCGAAGAACCGAGCCAAATCGACATTGCTCGTCCGTGGGCGCGCGTCGGCTTGCGTCGGTGAGGAAGAGGACGGAGGCGGCAAGGGCTCCAGATGGACGACAACTGCTTGAGGAAGTCCCTGGACATAGCTAGGCGACGGGGGGACAAGCGCGCAGTGAGGGAGAAGAAGACAGAATCGCCAGAGCACGCCGATGACATGCCAAGGTGGTGGTCACCACTGTGACTGGCAAGGAGGGGACGCAATAGGTAGTGAAACGCTATCTAGTGACTAGTCCCTGCGTAATAGAGGCCGAGGGAGTTGATGGATCGACGAGAGGAGACAAGGAGAGGAGTGTGGCATCGTTGGAACTTTGCTGCGTCGGACTTGGACGAGCACTGCTGATCAACAGGGACTGGACTGGGTCAAATGGTGTTGTCTGGGAGGTTTACATAAGGAAAGACTATGATCCTGAAGAGTTGGAGGAGAATTGGACCAATAATTAACATAGTTGCTTTGTAACTACAAATATGGTCCAGAATCTTGATCAGGAAGGTGCACTCACATGGAGTAGCCAATTGATCTGAAATTTGGCAAGTCATTATGATTTGGACATATAAAGATTATGTGAAAATTTCATTCCAATTGGATTCACCAAAATGGTACTTCCTTCACAGCTATTCTCCCTGTCCAGAAACTTGCAAAAATTCCTGAGGGAAAATGGCTAAACGAAATATTCCCAAATTTGGTGGAGCTAGGTTATATGGATAGGAGAAGGTCTAGGAAAATGTTCAGCCTTAATGGAGCAAGATAAAATATACTTGCTTCACAAACTGAAAATTTGGACAGAATCAAATAATTGAAGATGAGCTCACATGGAGGCATTACATGACCTCCACTTTGGTGGAGGGCTATGATATGTTGATATTGAGGACCATGCAAAATTGCAACCATTTGGATATTCCTAGCCTGTACCTCCTTCACAAAGTTTCTTTCTGGGAAGAAAGTTTGGAAAATCATAATTAAATAACTACTAGGAAAATGAAGTTGAATTTTGCCATGTGGCAATTATATGGATATTAAAATATGTCCAATATGTTTCGAGACAATTGGGCAGAGAAAAATAGAACTTGCTTCACAAAGTTCCATTTAGGGCAGAATAGGAAAATGAGTATTGGAGGATTATTTTTGAACATGGCAAGGAAAAGTTTTGCCATATTTGATTAAGATATGACCCAAACAATTTATGAGAATTATTTGGGAATTTTAGGAGTTATGGAAATATAGGTTGCTTCACAACCTAGGGCAAATTGGGTTATTCCTTTAATAGAAAAAGGAATATTTCCAATAAAAGAATATTGGGAGTTGGGCTAGGATGAAAATGGAAAGGGCTAGGGAATGATTTGAGGATGACAAGTCACTCTAGAAAGGAAGAAGAGGTCATCTTCTTCAGTTTCCAGACCACAAAGCCACAGAAAAATAAAACTCAAGCAAAAACAGAAGAAAAACAGTAGAAAAAGAAAGGGCCAAAATTCAGGCTGTGACACCCTCACCCCGCCCGCCACCCCCTCGGCCCCTCCGGTATGTTCCCCATTCACACCTGCACAAGCTCCTCCATGTCTATGCCATGACACCACCTATCGCGGCGGTAAACACTTAGCTCGACGCCTGCCGCCGCCAGGCTGCTGGCAAAGCCCACCGCATTTCGCCACTTCTACTTGCCGCGGCCTATCGCCATCGACTTTATCGACGCTGCTCATGGTCGACCCAGCTCCGCTCGGTTGGGGAATCTGCCGTACTGAGGGTTCTTTTTCTCATGGACGACAAGGTAACTAATTTAACGAGATATTATCTCATCTCTTATCCTAGTTCATCTACCTCCTTTAATCACCCAGCGGAAATCGCCGTGAAATCATTTTTATTCGAGCTGATTTGAGGGTTTTCTTTCATTCATAGAATGTACAGTGTACCGACACTTCAGGACTTTGTGACCGCCGCCAGAGATTCCATCTCATCGTACGAGATAACTTGAGGACGCGCGCGGTATGTTCAATCTCACCCTAAATTGGTTGGCATGGCCTACTTTCCTGAACATATTCTATATATTGCTACATTTGGATAAAAGGTTCCACATGCACCATATACGTCAAAAGGGATTTCCCCCGCTTCTTTCTATATTAGGCAAATTAATGATGTATTGTTCTTTCGATTACTCTCTTTTTTCAATGACATCATGTTTACCCTATCTGTTTAATTATAGATTTTTGTCCTTCGATTTCAACTGCTGTACAGTTGTTTCAATTTGGTCCCATATTTGCATGTTACCATATTTCTTTAACAATCCTACCATTTTCTGCAGAACATCCCTCACTATGCAACAGATTATGTAGTGCAATTTTTTTCCATTAACATAGATCAAGGCTCCACGGATGTCATACTGCACACAAACCATGGATTTACAATCATTGCTACTGTAAGAATTCATCAACATGGTGACTCCTATTTTGGCACTGGCTTTTCCAATGAAATTGCAAAGTCTTATGTACTGAAAGCTGGCACTAAAATTGCACTGCACATAAAAGGGCCTGGTCATGAGATATATGCTAACTTCCCCGACAAAATCATCCGTCCAGACTTTGTTCGAAGTAAGTTTTCTTATCAACTATCTGCATATGTTGACTTACCCAGCAATGTCAAATGAATTGTGTAGTATTTGAGCAACCAATTGTTATTCCCTTTTTCTACCATATTCCTACCTAATAACTTCTAGTTACCAATACACTTTTCTATTGCCCTGTTTTAACTAAAAATTCCCTGTACTCCCATTTCTATCAGAAAGCGCCGCTAACAAGGAGACTCCGGAGGTGGAGAACGGGGCTGCCAACAAGGGGATGCGGGGCGAGCTAGAACCGCAAGCGACTACAGCAGGCCTAGACTTAATCAGCAGCCTCCCCGATGATATGTTGAGAGTCATCATCTCCCTCCTCCCAATCTAATATGGGGTGTGGACAACCCTCCTTTCCCGGCGGTGGCGCCCCCTATGGAACTCCAGCCCTCTCGACCTCATCGACACCCACGAGCTCTACCATGGCTATCACAAAAGCTTGGATGCGTTCTTCAAGATTCTCGGCAATCACCTTGGCCCAACCAAAGGCCTTAGAATGGGCAAGTTATGTTCCAACGGCAAGGACTGAGCCAGCTTGACGGCTGGTTCCGATACCTCGCCCTAGATCAGCTCGAGGAGATCACTTTTGATGATGGGCATATGCGATCGCTGCCAACGTCCGCACTCCCCCTCACACCCACGCTGCGCGCTACCAAGTTCAGGACCTGCCATTTCCCACCCCTTAATGACGCACCCACTCTTATTCTACCACGACTGAAGCACCTCGAGCTCGTCGTCGTCTGCCTCTCAAAGGGTTACATGGAGCGACTGCTCCATGGCTGTACTGCACTCGAGTACATTCGTCTTTAGGCGATCAATGGGTTGAGTACCTTCCACATCACCTCCATGACTCTCTGGACTATTTATGTGTGTTGCTGGTGCGGCAGGAAGACATCACAAGATGTGTACCACGGTATGGTCATCCAGGACACACCTACACTTGAGAGATTACTTGTAGTTGATCAAGAAGTTCCAACAAGAATCAATGTCATTTCTGCACAGAAATTGACAGTGGTGGGCTACTCGTCTGACAAATACTCCAAACTTGTAATGCCCCGGATGTAATACTTTCCCTTTTGGGTATATAATAAATCTCCGGCTTCATCTATTTCCATTTCGGGCTCTTTGTCTTTCGGGCTTTCGTCGTTTTGTTGTGTGAGTGGTGGCATTCATTCATATCATGTAGACATGTGCATTGCATTGCTTTTGTGTTGTGGGTTGCATCCGGTTCGTGGCGTTCCTTCCCGTTGTCCGTTTCGTGTTCCGGAGCTCCCTCACGTGTCCGTGACGTCCCGTAGGCCTACTTTGTTGTTCGGGCGTTTTTCGTTACCGGTGTGCCGCGAGGTTGTGTTGTGTGTTGTTGTTTTGTTGTGTGCAACCCGCCTCTCAAATCTCGTCTCGTTTGGACTCCGTTGACTTTTCCCTCCGTTGTTCGTGTGGGCCCGAAGTGCCTTCGCTTCGTGTCCCGGAAATACCCCTGCTGCTTTCTTTTATCTCCGTCTAGGCCCTTTTTATTCTATCCCCGCGATCGGATCCGTTGGATCACGATCGGAGGGCTCCTAAACACCCCTAGTCTCCAAACCCTAGTCTAAAACTGCTACTTATAGACCCCCCTAGTCTATTTGGGCATCCCCTTCTTCTTCCCCTTCTCCACTTTCTTTTTTTTCCTTTTTATCTCAGATCCAATCCACTGTTCATCTGGGATCCCGAAGGATCCCTGGGATCGAGCCGATCCGCCGCCGACCGGATCGCTCCAGGCTCCAGCTACCCGAGGTCAACGCACAGCCGTCCGGCCTCCTCCACTTGGCGCCGCATCGCACCCTTCGCCGTTCGCCCGCTCGCCAGCTGGCCCAGGCGACCGACCGCATCGGGCCAGCGCGCCGTCGCTTCGCACCGCTCGCCTCTTCGGGCTGGGCCGTACGCCGCCGCCAGCCCAGGGGAGGTCCCCACTTCGCCGCAAGACGCGGGCCGCATCGTCCGACGCACCGGCCCGTCCACCGCTCCCCGCGGGCTCCCGCACCAGGCGCCACCGCCAGCCGGCCCACTCCCGCGCAGTGCCTCGCTCCGCCTCCAGCCGGCAGCCAGCCGGGCCGCCGCTCGCCCCGCGGGCCCGAGAGGTTTCCAGCCGCGCCGCCGTGGGCCTCCGCCCGAGCCGGCCCATCCGCGGGCGCCTCCCAGGAGCCAGCCGCCGCGCCTCCGCGGGCCCGTACGCGCCGCCGGCCCGTACCACCGCTCCAGATCGGGCCGTACTGTTCATCCGCGGCCCGTCTTCGTTTTTTTTTCAGATTCAGATCTGGATCTGAGGTCTATTTCAAACCCTAGTCCCTGTTCTTTTGATCTGTGATGCAAACTTTGAACTGCTCTAACTTTGTGCCTGTTGCTCCGTTTTGCGCGTGTAGCATGTCCAGATGTTCGTGGAGATGTCCTCTACGTTTTACCTGTTGTAGTCATGCATGTTAGATGTCATCTTGACACCTGTTTTGCTGTTGCAAGAGTGCATCATGTTATAAACTGCTGTTATGTGTTATTTTTATGCCACCTTTGACTTGTGATAACTTTTAGCTCGTTTGTCCAAACGATGCAAATGACATGTCCACGTGTTCGTCTTGCCACGAACTACGTGTTGGGTGTGATAGGTGGCATGGTAGATTATTGTTTCCTTGTTATCATCTTTGCAAAGAGCCATGTTCACATGTTGTGTTTTCGCTTGTTATGAAATGCCATCTTGTTGAGCTCGTTGCAATCGTTGTGTTCACCTCTATGATGCATGCTTGTGTGTTTCGGGATCACCGTCATATGTTTTTTGATGAGGTGCTTACCCTTTGCCATGTTTAGTTTCGAGGTGACTTAAACATGCTCTTTTTGATGCTATGATGATGTTGCTGTTTTAGGACTTAGTGAAATTTCACTAAGTCTGAAATCTGTAACGTTCCGATGCCATGTTCGTGTGATGTTGTAGGACAAAGCATGATAGTTTTGGGGTGGATTTTGATTGTTCCTTGAAGTATATATTGTTGTCTTTCCATTCATGTCCTCATATGTCCATTTGAGTGGCTGTAGCATGTTTATCTTTTGCTCTAAAGTTTCAATAAAATTCTGCTGCCAGAATTTTATTTCAAAGTTCAATATGTCCAAGATCATTGCTATTGATCCGTGACTCCGTTGGGGGTGCACTTTGTACCTAGTTGCTGTACTTTATATCTAGTTTATGTTCAAGTCCTTTGCCATGCTTTTTGGGTGCTGTAGATTAATTATTTTGAGCTCCAAAGATGCTGTGTTGCTGTAATTTGCAGTTTTCGCTCAAATCTTGTTTCGGGCATAACTTTTAGCCCGTAACTCCGATTTCAGCGAATCTTATATCAAACTTGGGTGTTTTTCTGTGTAGATTAATAATATCAGGTTGTTATCTTGTTTTGAGGTGTTTTGCTTGAGTGATGTTTTACGTGCTCCGTGTGCATCTTTAGTGCATCCATCATGCATTCATGTTTTTCGAGTGCGCATTGCATCCTGTTGATTTTTGCTTGGTGTGTTTGTCTTGTTTAGAGCCGGAAGCTGAGACTGGGTTCGAAGTTGAGCGCGAGTTTTCCAACGAGGTTGAGCACGAGGACCCTTCTTACGATCCGAACGAATTCTCTTCAGGCAAGATGACCGAACCCCGATAACTTTACTATCTTCGCCTATTGCTAGTAGTCTCGATCTATAGTTTTGCCTCGATGCCCATGTTCTTCTTGTCAGCCTCCTACTTGTAACCAATTGCCATGATTAACCACCCTACCTATGCAAACCGTTGCTTGGCTAAGTACGCTTCGCTCAGCCCTTCTTATAGCGTTGCTAGTTGCAGGTGAAGTGAAGATGCTTGCTCCATGTTGAAGTTTTGGTTGGGCTATATCACACTATATAAATGCTTTAACTGAAATCACCTATATATTGGCAAGGGTGGAAGGCTAAGACTTTTGCTTGGTGTTTTGTTCCACTCATGCCGTTAGGATCCGTATAAGCCGGTTTTATGTTCCTTGATTATGCGTTCCTAACACGGTTGGGGTGTATGGGACCCCCTCGATAAACCGCTAAGTGCTAAGTCTTTTCCAGCAAATCCCAACATTGGTACATTTTGCCTAATAACAAACTAAACATGCATAGGGAGTAATTAACCCTCTTTCTTAATCAACAACCCCGGGCCAGTGCTCCACATGAGTGTTGGTCCGAAACGGGGGTCCTGCGGGGCCACCTCGAGGAAACTCAAGGTTTGGTAAAAACCCGTAGCATCACCCATCCGGTCGTGGCCTGAGACGAGATACGCGCGGCTACTATCAGGGTGTCGGCACGCCGGGAGGATTTGCTGGATTAGCCTTACCTTAGCTCGGTATATCTTGAGCACGGGATTCCGAGGATACTCGGGTCTTCCCACTTTGGAGTTGCGACTCCGCGGATCGTGGGCTTGTAATGGGTCAAGTTGGAACACCCCTGCAGGGTTTGAACTTTCGAAAGCCGTGCCCGCGGTTATGTGGCAGATGGAAGCTTGTTAATTCCGGTTGTAGATAACTTGACACAATGATGCTAATACACTACCAGCGTGTGTTCCGTGACTGTCAATTTCCGAATAGGGATTCGGGAGTTGAACACGGAGGGGTTATGCTTGTGAGCTTGTAGCTAGGATCACTTCGTGATCACTTCTCGCGATGCCTTCTCTTCTCGCTCTCACTTGCGTAAGTTAGATGCTAGTTGCTGCTGCAGACTTGTTCTTTCTTCAGCCTTTTCCCTCACCCAAAGACCTTGATAGTTCTGTTACCTGGGAACGGGATTGCTGAGTCCTCTGTGGCTCACAGTTACTTCACACACCAGATGCAGGTCCAGCTGTGAGCTATCCAGGTGATGGCACCGAGCTGGATTGGGAGTACGACGAAGAGCGTAGTCGTTACTACGTGCGCTACCCGGACGATCAGTAGTGGAGTCTCTTACTAGGATTCGATCCGCCTGTGGTTGCTTTATTTATCTGAGTTTGGTACTTTGACTTTTGGCTTTTGCCCTTAGAGGGTTGTAGTGATCTTAATGTATGATGTTTGAGACTTGTACTGTTATTCTGTGACGTGGCGATTGTAAGCCAACTATTTTTAAGTTTACTATCCCCTCTTTTACATGAGTTGTGCAAAGATTACCAAACTTGAGATCATTCTAGGATGGAATTATGCCTTTAAGTCGTGCCTCGACACGTAGGAGGTATAACTCCATCCTGGGCATTACAAGTTGGTATCAGAGCCTTCTCCGACCTAGGAGCCCCCACTGTTTGATCGAACCGTTGACGGTTGAGTCTAGGCACACACTGAAAACTTTTTGAGTCATATATTATATCGGAGAGTAGGATTTCTTTGCTTCTCATCCCCTTTCTCTCTGGTGAGGACTCCTGACGTCTACTCTTGTCTCTCCTATCTTCAAAATTTGCACAAAATTTTTTTTTTAGGAATCCTGCGAGTATTCTGGGATTGTTTCGATGTTCTTGTGACAAGGATATTGTTCCCGATGCCTCCTGTTACCGAGGAGTTGAGCTTCGGGGTATCATTGTAACAAGCATATCGCGATAGTACTAAATACTTAAGACGGCCGACATCGAAAATCTCCCCTATACGGCCAGTGGCAAGATAACCCCGACATCACCCAGTACTGGGGAGGTAGTTCGGGAGTATTGCCATAGCTTGTTATAGTGGATGCTTTTCGAAGGTCCGAGGTACACAGTTTCCGAGAAAGACTGGTTATGTGTTGAAGGATGGATACACCTGGATGTAGGTTAGAGTTGATTGCGCGGTGCTTCCCGTGTATCCCCAACACCTGATTGCATAACTGGAATCTTTCGGAAAGCTATAGGTGGGTTTTATCCAGTAGATCGTAGGCATTCTTCCAACGAATGCAGGTTAGTGAGTTCGGGGTTCGACATGGAGTGAAGGAGTTATATGACCGAGGTTACTATCAGGAGTTGCATCTTAAAGGGTCCTTGGCTATGCTGATCCGGGGATTGCAAAACCTTTTCGTAACACGTTCATATGCTTTCAGCACAAAGATGTTAGAACGAAACTCCTCTCTTGTGTTTGTTCCTTTCCGTACCTTGTCGTTTTATTATTTTATCCTTTTGATCCCTATGTGGCTTCTCGTGAAGACTGATGTTATAAATTAACTGAGAAATTCATTCGTTCCTCTTGTTCGGATGATTTCATTCGTTCTTATTGTTCGAATGATTATTGTGAAGACTTGTTGCACTTCATTCCATTGATTCAGCTCATTCCTTTTGTCAATCAATTGCTGATTCGTGGTCATCTCTTACAGGATGGCTCCGAAAAGGGTTCCGAATGCCAACCCAGAAGGTGAAGAGGTTCCAGAACGTCCTCCTTCCCCTCCTCCTCCGCCTGAGGCTTGGAGAGCAATTATGCAGACTACTGCTCAGAACACTCAGTTGATGATGCAGATGATGCAGCAAATGCAAGCTATGCAAGCTAATCAAGCTAATCAGGGCGTTCCAATGAACCAAGGCAACTTCTTCCAGCAGCACCATGCTACTCTCAACCAGTTCTTGGCCAACAATCCTAAAGCTTTCAGTTACTGTGTCGACCCTCTTGATGCTGAGGATTGGCTGACCGATATCAAGAAGCATTTTGAGTGCAGTAACGTGAAAGAAGATGACTATGTGAAGTTTGCAGCCTTCCAACTGAAAGATCAAGCAGCTGACTGGTGGCAGCAGTACAAAGACTCAAGGCCGGGTCAAGTGATCTCATGGGAGAATTTCTGCAAGGATTTCCGCTCGCATCACATTCCTACAAGTGTTATCGAGGGTATGTGTGAGCAATTCCGCAACCTCAAGCAGGGCTCCATGACAGTCTATCAGTATAATGTCAAGTTCCAAAACCTCGCTCGCTATGCAAAGCAAGACATTCCTGATGCAAAGAGCAAAATCTATCAGTTCCGTGGAGGTCTCAAAGATGAACTTCAGCTTGCTCTCACTTTGTTCGAGCCAGACGAATTCGATAAGTTCTATAATATGGCTTTGAAACAAGAAGCAGCTCAGCTTAAGATGGAGGCTTCTAAGAAGAGAATTCGAGATGCTGTTCACTCTACCTCATCGTCTCAGTTGGCTGCGAAACAACAGAAATTCTGGCTTCCTCCTCCTCCAATGATTCGAGCTCCATACAACAACTCCAGCAACTTCAACAACTCCAACAACAAGAACTCTAGTGGCCGTGGTTTCTCCCACCCACCCAACCCAAGCAACCAGTCGAAGAAGCAGTTTCAGTCTCAAGGCTCCAAGTCCAGTGGCTCTCAGTTCCGTCCTCTCTCTGAAGTGGTGTGCAACAAGTGTGGCCAGAAGGGTCACTATGCCAACAGATGTCCGAATCCGAAGCGTCTTCCTCCTCCACCGCCTGTCAGTTCAGCTATTGTCAAGCATGATCCAAAGACAGCAAGGGTTAATCTGATGAATGCAGCACAAGCAGAGGCTTCTTCTGATGTCATTCTGGGTAACCTTCCAGTGAACTCTTTTCCTGCTAAAGTGTTATTTGATTCGGGTGCATCATGCTCTTTCATGTCTCAACCTTTCACATCCAAGCATAATATTGGCATCCAAAGTCTGCCTCAGAAGTTGCAAGTAATTTCTCCGGGCAAGTGCATGACTTCCAACATATTTGCTCCGGATGTTTCTATTCGCATGGGAGATTATCGTTTTCTGGCTAAACCGGTGATTCTTGGTCATTCTGACATCGACCTCATTCTCGGAATGGATTGGCTTTCTCAGCACGATGCTCACATTGATTGCGCTCAAAAAGAAGTCAAGTTGACTCATTCTGATGAAGATGTGATTATCTTCGCCTCCAGGGATAATACTATTCGGCTTTTCTCTCTTAATGATAAGGGTGAAATTAATGCCATAGAGCAAATTCCAGTGGTGAATGAATATCAAGACGTCTTTCCAGAAGAGCTTCCAGGCATGCCTCCACACCGCACGAAGATCAGGTTCAGCACTGCCTTTCACCCTCAGACTAGTGGTCAAGTCGAGCGTGTGAATCAGATCCTTGAAGATATGCTCAGAGCCTGTGTCATCTCCTTCGGCATGAAATGGGAAGACTGTCTTCCATTTGCAGAATTCTCTTACAACAACAGCTTCCAAGCAAGTGCAGGCAAAGCACCGTTTGAAATTCTCTATGGCAGAAAGTGCCGTACCCCTCTCAACTGGTCTGAAACAGGTGAACGCCAACTTCTTGGCAATGATTTGATCTCTGAAGCCGAAGAAATGTGCAAAGTCATACGTGAGAATCTCAAGGCCGCTCAGTCGCGTCAGAAGAGCTACTATGACGGCAAGCATCGTGATTTGGCTTTCGACATCGGTGATCATGTCTATCTCCGAGTTTCTCCGATGAAAGGAACCCAAAGGTTCGGTATCAAAGGAAAGCTTGCTCCTAGATACGTCGGGCCTTTCAAGATTCTTGGCAAAAGAGGCGATCTAGCCTATCAGCTCGAGCTCCCTTCCAACTTTGCAAATGTTCATGATGTCTTCCATGTGTCTCAACTTCGCAAATGCTTCAAGGCACCTGAGCGCATGATTCCGTTTGAGGAGATTGATCTTCAACAAGACCTTTCCTACCGAGAGCATCCAGTTGCAATTCTCGAAGAAACCGAACGCAAGACTCGCAACAAGTCCATCAAGTTTCTGAAAGTCAAGTGGTCACATCACACAGACCGAGAAGCTACCTGGGAACGAGAAGATCATCTTCGTTCCGAGTACCCTTCCTTTTTCCAGTCCTAGATCTCGGGACGAGATCTTTTTGTAGTAGAGGAGAGTTTGTAATGCCCCGGATGTAATACTTTCCCTTTTGGGTATATAATAAATCTCCGGCTTCATCTATTTCCATTTCGGGCTCTTTGTCTTTCGGGCTTTCGTCGTTTTGTTGTGTAAGTGGTGGCATTCATTCATATCATGTAGACATGTGCATTGCATTGCTTTTGTGTTGTGGGTTGCATCCGGTTCGTGGCGTTCCTTCCCGTTGTCCGTTTCGTGTTCCGGAGCTCCCTCACGTGTCCGTGACGTCCCGTAGGCCTACTTTGTTGTTCGGGCGTTTTTCGTTACCGGTGTGCCGCGAGGTTGTGTTGTGTGTTGTTGTTTTGTTGTGTGCAACCCGCCTCTCAAATCTCGTCTCGTTTGGACTCCGTTGACTTTTCCCTCCGTTGTTCGTGTGGGCCCGAAGTGCCTTCGCTTCGTGTCCCGGAAATACCCCTGCTGCTTTCTTTTATCTCCGTCTAGGCCCTTTTTATTCTATCCCCGCGATCGGATCCGTTGGATCACGATCGGAGGGCTCCTAAACACCCCTAGTCTCCAAACCCTAGTCTAAAACTGCTACTTATAGACCCCCCCCTAGTCTATTTGGGCATCCCCTTCTTCTTCCCCTTCTCCACTTTCTTTTTTTTTCCTTTTTATCTCAGATCCAATCCACTGTTCATCTAGGATCCCGAAGGATCCCTGGGATCGAGCCGATCCGCCGCCGACCGGATCGCTCCAGGCTCCAGCTACCCGAGGTCAACGCACAGCCGTCCGGCCTCCTCCACTTGGCGCCGCATCGCACCCTTCGCCGTTCGCCCGCTCGCCAGCTGGCCCAGGCGACCGACCGCATCGGGCCAGCGCGCCGTCGCTTCGCACCGCTCGCCTCTTCGGGCTGGGCCGTACGCCGCCGCCAGCCCAGGGGAGGTCCCCACTTCGCCGCAAGACGCGGGCCGCATCGTCCGACGCACCGGCCCGTCCACCGCTCCCCGCGGGCTCCCGCACCAGGCGCCACCGCCAGCCGGCCCACTCCCGCGCAGTGCCTCGCTCCGCCTCCAGCCGGCAGCCAGCCGGGCCGCCGCTCGCCCCGCGGGCCCGAGAGGTTTCCAGCCGCGCCGCCGTGGGCCTCCGCCCGAGCCGGCCCATCCGCGGGCGCCTCCCAGGAGCCAGCCGCCGCGCCTCCGCGGGCCCGTATGCGCCGCCGGCCCGTACCACCGCTCCAGATCGGGCCGTACTGTTCATCCGCGGCCCGTCTTCGTTTTTTTTCCAGATTCAGATCTGGATCTGAGGTCTATTTCAAACCCTAGTCCCTGTTCTTTTGATCTGTGATGCAAACTTTGAACTGCTCTAACTTTGTGCCTGTTGCTCCGTTTTGCGCGTGTAGCATGTCCAGATGTTCGTGGAGATGTCCTCTACGTTTTACCTGTTGTAGTCATGCATGTTAGATGTCATCTTGACACTTGTTTTGCTGTTGCAAGAGTGCATCATGTTATAAACTGTTGTTATGTGTTATTTTTATGCCACCTTTGACTTGTGATAACTTTTAGCTCGTTTGTCCAAACGATGCAAATGACATGTCCACGTGTTCGTCTTGCCACGAACTACGTGTTGGGTGTGATAGGTGGCATGGTAGATTATTGTTTCCTTGTTATCATCTTTGCAAAGAGCCATGTTCACATGTTGTGTTTTCGCTTGTTATGAAATGCCATCTTGTTGAGCTCGTTGCAATCGTTGTGTTCACCTCTATGATGCATGCTTGTGTGTTTCGGGATCACCGTCATATGTTTTTTGATGAGGTGCTTACCCTTTGCCATGTTTAGTTTCGAGGTGACTTAAACATGCTCTTTTTGATGCTATGATGATGTTGCTGTTTTAGGACTTAGTGAAATTTCACTAAGTCTGAAATCTGTAACGTTCCGATGCCATGTTCGTGTGATGTTGTAGGACAAAGCATGATAGTTTTGGGGTGGATTTTGATTGTTCCTTGAAGTATATATTGTTGTCTTTCCATTCATGTCCTCACATGTCCATTTGAGTGGCTGTAGCATGTTTATCTTTTGCTCTAAAGTTTCAATAAAATTCTGCTGCCAGAATTTTATTTCAAAGTTCAATATGTCCAAGATCATTGCTATTGATCCGTGACTCCGTTGGGGGTGCACTTTGGACCTAGTTGCTGTACTTTATATCTAGTTTATGTTCAAGTCATTTGCCATGCTTTTTGGGTGCTGTAGATTAATTATTTTGAGCTCCAAAGATGCTATGTTGCTGTAATTTGCAGTTTTCGCTCAAATCTTGTTTCGGGCATAACTTTTAGCCCGTAACTCCGATTTCAGCGAATCTTATATCAAACTTGGGTGTTTTTCTGTGTAGATTAATAATATCAGGTTGTTATCTTGTTTTGAGGTGTTTTGCTTGAGTGATGTTTTACGTGCTCCGTGTGCATCTTTAGTGCATCCATCATGCATTCATGTTTTTCGAGTGCGCATTGCATCCTGTTGTTTTTTGCTTGGTGTGTTTGTCTTGTTTAGAGCCGGAAGCTGAGACCGGGTTCGAAGTTGAGCGCGAGTTTTCCAATGAGGTTGAGCACGAGGACCCTTCTTACGATCCGAACGAATTCTCTTCAGGCAAGATGACCGAACCCCGATAACTTTACTATCTTCGCCTATTGCTAGTAGTCTCGATCTATAGTTTTGCCTCGATGCCCATGTTCTTCTTGTCAGCCTCCTACTTGTAACCAATTGCCATGATTAACCACCCTACCTATGCAAACCGTTGCTTGGCTAAGTACGCTTCGCTCAGCCCTTCTTATAGCGTTGCTAGTTGCAGGTGAAGTGAAGATGCTTGCTCCATGTTGAAGTTTTGGTTGGGCTATATCACACTATATAAATGCTTTAACTGAAATCACCTATATATTGGCAAGGGTGGAAGGCTAAGACTTTTGCTTGGTGTTTTGTTCCACTCATGCCGTTAGGATCCGTATAAGCCGGTTTTATGTTCCTTGATTATGCGTTCCTAACACGGTTGGGGTGTATGGGACCCCCTCGATAAACCGCTAAGTGCTAAGTCTTTTCCAGCAAATCCCAACATTGGTACATTTTGCCTAATAACAAACTAAACATGCATAGGGAGTAATTAACCCTCTTTCTTAATCAACAACCCCGGGCCAGTGCTCCACATGAGTGTTGGTCCGAAACGGGGGTCCTGCGGGGCCACCTCGAGGAAACTCAAGGTTTGGTAAAAACCCGTAGCATCACCCATCCGGTCGTGGCCTGAGACGAGATACGCGCGGCTACTATCAGGGTGTCGGCACGCCGGGAGGATTTGCTGGATTAGCCTTACCTTAGCTCGGTATATCTTGAGCACGGGATTCTGAGGATACTCGGGTCTTCCCACTTTGGAGTTGCGACTCCGCGGATCGTGGGCTTGTAATGGGTCAAGTTGGAACACCCCTGCAGGGTTTGAACTTTCGAAAGCCGTGCCCGCGGTTATGTGGCAGATGGGAGCTTGTTAATTCCGGTTGTAGATAACTTGACACAATGATGCTAATACACTACCAGCGTGTGTTCCGTGACTGTCAATTTCCGAATAGGGATTCGGGAGTTGAACACGGAGGGGTTATGCTTGTGAGCTTGTAGCTAGGATCACTTCGTGATCACTTCTCGCGATGCCTTCTCTTCTCGCTCTCACTTGCGTAAGTTAGATGCTAGTTGCTGCTGCAGACTTGTTCTTTCTTCAGCCTTTTCCCTCACCCAAAGGCCTTGATAGTTCTGTTACCCGGGAACGGGATTGCTGAGTCCTCTGTGGCTCACAGTTACTTCACACACCAGATGCAGGTCCAGCTGTGAGCTATCCAGGTGATGGCACCGAGCTGGATTGGGAGTACGACGAAGAGCGTAGTCGTTACTACGTGCGCTACCCGGACGATCAGTAGTGGAGTCTCTTACTAGGATTCGATCCGCCTGTGGTTGCTTTATTTATCTGAGTTTGGTACTTTGACTTTTGGCTTTTGCCCTTAGAGGGTTGTAGTGATCTTAATGTATGATGTTTGAGACTTGTACTGTTATTCTGTGACGTGGCGATTGTAAGCCAACTATTTTAAGTTTACTATCCCCTCTTTTACATGAGTTGTGCAAAGATTACCAAACTTGAGATCATTCTAGGATGGAATTATGCCTTTAAGTCGTGCCTCGACACGTAGGAGGTATAACTCCATCCTGGGCATTACAAAACTTGTTATTGGATCCACACCCGTTCAGGTACAATAGCTGCCTTCTACCTCTCCTTGTACAAATTAACATTATTTCTAATTTTGAAGTTGTTTGTTCGTCTGTCATTCAGAATATGATTCCGACAAGCTTGAACCCAAAACTGCGCACAGTGAAGGTCTTGGCACTAGAATCTATCGGGCCCGACCTGGAGCAAGTTGTCAGTTTCCTGAGATGCTTTTCGTGCCTGGAGAAGCTATATATCGAAGTGATGTTCCTTTCCTGTTAAATGTTAACCATAAGGGACTTCAATTTGTGACACCTTTTTCCAAGTTTACATTGACAATGTACTACAATTTCTGAAAGATTCTTTTGGAGGATTTCAATACATACATGTTCCACCCCCCACATTGGTTGCTTGATCCATATGGTTACAATCAATAAGCATTTCTCCTTTGGATTCATCTGCCCATGTTAATCATGTCAGATCGAAGATGACATGTTAGTGAATTTTACAAATCCTACAAACCAAATAGGCACTAACACATTTTCTTCTTTTGCGTGTAAGATTAGGCCCAGTGGTGGATAATGTGATAGAATATAACAATCACGTCCAATGCCTAGATCTGCATCTCTCAGAAATTACTTTGAACTCCTACCGAGGGACCTTACCGGAGATTATATTCGCTAGGTTCTTTGTTGTCAGAGCAAGGGTGCTGAAGGAAATGAGGTTTTCCCTACATTTATTTCACAAAAATGAATGGTTTCTTGATCAGCGCCGGCGCCTGCGGTAGAATGGAATAGGCTCCAAAAATGCTGAATTTCATTTTGGAGCTTCAAATGATAGAGTAATCGGAAGTCATCGTGTCAATCCCATACATGACTTCTCAATGGCCGACCCCTTTGCAAAAATTGTGAGGTTTTGAAACCAGACTAAGAAGTGGTAATATTAGTTTGAACCTCTCTGATATCCATGTTCAGCGGATCAGCGCGAGCATTTGCAGCTGATGAGCTGAATTTCATTTCTAATATCAGTTTGAACCTTGTAATCTTCAAATTTGAGCCATATAACTCTGGAATTTGAACCTTGTAATATTTCGAGCTTTTGTAGTACAACCGTTGAAATGGCATCGTATGAGACTCGTATATTGGGAGAACTATTTAAACCTTAATATGCAATGGTCTTATATTTTATTAAACATTCTCGAATATGTTTACCTTGTCGATCTCACAACACATGATCTGTATAGCTAACTCGACTGCGATGTTCGACATAATTGCACACAGTTGGTTTCTTCCACTTCTAGCCGACACTTGGCCAAACAACTGAGTGGGAACCTTGCGAGGTAAACTGCGCGGTAGCGCGGGAATAGGCTCACCGATGATACATTTGGGGCCTCTTCGAGCCCACGCGTGCGGTGTGGTGTTGTCTAGCGTGCACTAGAATCCTCCGCTTTGAACGCCGTGACAAGACGTGACGATTACAGGCCGGCCGGCCCCCATTTATTACAGCGGCCAACCTTTCGATCGCGCCCCACCATTGCAAAAAGCACACCCACCACGAGAAACTCTTAGAGGGTATCCTCCGCGGCTCCAATGGCACTCCGAGCGGCTGCCGACGACGAGTAGCAGTTCACCATGCGTGCTGTGGTGGACACCCACAGAAGGTTCATCGACCTCTCAGTGGTGTACACCAATGACCCAGTTTGGGTGGAGCACTCCATCCACATCGTGGAGTTGTTGCTTGCCGAGGAGAAGTACAAGGTGGTCGGATTCTACCTCGAATACACCCGCGCTCGTTCCGGGTCTCGTCCCAAGGTCGCCGTCGCCCAGATGTGCATGCGCCACCACGTCCTCATCTACCACTACTGCCTAGCCACAAGGCCTCGCGAGGGTTTCGCCAGGTTTGTCAACAGCCCCCACTACATGTTCTCTATGGTGGACATCACCAATAATGTAAAGGCACTCGAGAATTCGGGCATCGCCTGCCAGAATCTTGTCGACATCCAGGGCCAATACAAGATCTGGGGTAGCAAGGAGCATGAGAAGGACTCACTGGTTCACCTCGCCGTGGCCATTATCGACACTATAGAGACATGAAGGATTCGTGCAACAAGGACAAGCGTGCCTGGCACTCGACATGGATGGAGAAACTCGACAAAGCTCACGTCATGTACGTGGCCAAGGAGGCGTACACGAGCTACGACATGTACAGGCGGATCGTTGACATGAGGAAGTGCTCCTTCCCCAAAACGGCCAGGGATCCAGCCGGAAGGAGAGCAATGGCAAGCGTCATCGCAACAATAAGTAGATGATTAGATCCTCCTTTCTCCTACTTTAGTATGCATGTAATTGTTTACTTTGGTGTGTGGAAATGTTATGTGTGTAGTCACTTGTGTAATTGTATGCTTAATTTGGTTATGCAATGCTGTCTTTTGAAGTATATATGTTGATTCTCTATAGACAGACTGTAGATGTTGTGCGGACAAAGAAAATCACATAGCACACAGACTAAACGATGAAACCTGTCGGTGATGTTTTCATCAATCACTCACAATTGTATACCAGCAATCGTTTGCTCGCAACACACACGGCTTGCTAGCAGTGATCGTCTGTGTTGTTATAGGTCTTCGCACACGTTTACGATTTCAGACATATTTGTCGCGTATCACACACATCTTTTTAACTTGAACCATTTCTGTTCTCATCTCTCAACGCAAACAGTTCATCCGAGTGAACCGCATGCCGTATATCGCACACACACCTTGATCTGGCTGACCGTTTCTTTTGTGTTGCTTTATCACAAACAGTTCATCCGACTGAACCGTATATTGTACATCGCACACGCCTTAACCTCGCAGCCCATTTCTTTTGTTCCTCCTCATCGCAAACAGTCAATTGAACTGAACCGTATGCCCCTCATCGCACACGCAACCAAAATCTGAACCGTGTTTGATGCATCCTCCATTGCAAACATTTTGCACCCTTTTTGATGGGTTTTTTACACCCCCGTTTGTGATTATTGCATAGCACACAGTTTCGTCGAAGGGTCTCTGATCGTAGTGTCGCGTTAGCGGCAACCTGCAGTAGTTCTAGAGAACAAGATTTATGTGGTAGGAATGGAATATCTTGATCTCCAAAACTTGAGTAGGTGGTTCTCTCTCAGAAAATGAGTAGTCGAAGCGTAGGCTTGTTCTGATGGCTCTCTCCACGAACGAAGAGGGGGTGGAGGGGTATATATAGCCTCCAGACAAAATCCAACCGTTACACACATTCTGGCCGACTCAGTGGGACCGATTCAGTGAACTCACTCTGACCGAAAAGTTCAAATATGTGAGCATTAGGAAACTTGATGGGAACGACTAGGACATCTCGGTGGGACCGAAAGACTAGGGTTAAGTCATCAGAGAGTTGGAAAGGTGAACTCGGTGTGACCGATTAATGAACTCGGTAGTACAGAAATTAATTAACCTGCAATAGAGAGTTTACATAAACATCTCAGTGAGACGAAATGCGCATATTGGTGAGACCGAAATGTTTGGGTTTGTTGCTCTCGCTAAGTTAATGGAAACTCAGTGGGACTGGATAGGAAAAATCGGTGAGTCCGAGTTTGGCATTTTGGTTTTGACTTGTTTGGAGTGGAGAGATTGTGTGAGGGTTTTGGAGCATATCATCAAACATTGTGAGCAACCAATTTGTTAAGCAACACCTCATCCCCTTTTAATAGTATTGGCTTTCCTAAGGACTCAATGTGATCTTGGATGACTAAAAGTAAAAAGGTAGAGTCTTGAGCTTTTGCCAAACTTGCTTCCTTAGCTTTTGAGGGGTCCACATCTCCACAATAGCCATGCCATTCATTGAACTTTCCACAAATATTTAGCTTGAGGAATCATTAGTTCAATGAGCTATATGTTGTTATAAATTACCAAAACCACCCGGGGATTAGTTGCACTTTCAATCTCCCCCTTTTTGGTAATTGATGACAACATATAGACCAAAGCTTCGACAAATGATAAAGAATGAAATATGTCGTTGCTTTGAGAAGTATGTGATAAGCAAGAGCTCCCCCTAAATTTGTGCATTATTAATTATTTCTGTTTGAAAGCAAATGCACAACTACATAGGATCATGGGTCACATCTCACACGGCACATACATCTTGGTGGAGCACTCAAAAGGATAATAAGTGAATAACAAGTACTCATCACCAAGGCAATTGCAAAAGATCACATAAAGATATCATCCAAGCAAGTATATGATCAATCACAACCATAAATGTAGCATCTCTCACACAAGTTTCATGCAAGCAAATCACCAAAAGATAGTAGCAAAAACCAAATGCAATAAAAAACAGAACACTCTCTCTCCCCCTTTGGCAACAAGTTACCAAAAAGTTTGAAATATACATAGGCTATGCGTCTCTCTAGGCATCTCCTGGAGCTCCTGAAGGGGTCTTCTGATTGTTGTCTCTAGTGTGCGTAGATGGTGTTGAGAGAACTCCTTCTGCGAAGATATCAGCTGATGTCTGAGGGGCTGGTGGAGTTGATGCATGTGTGACTCCCTGGGCAGCAGCAGCTGGGGCAGACTGAGTGGGTCTCATGTCTCCCACTAACACTGTCCCAATCCTCTGTCCTCGGGGCACCTTTTGAAATCTGGTAGCATCCTCCTCATCACTGTCAGTGCTCACTCCAGCAGCAACTCTTGCTCTGTCTGTATCTCGCTTGAGTTTCTTCACTTCTGTCACCTTAGTGTCAAGAGCGTGGAACTTATCCTCAATTATGCTCTCTAGGATAGCTTGATTCCGAGTCAGGGTGGCCAATCCTTTCTCCATCCTCGTTGTAGCTTCAAGAAGATATGTCATCTGGTCACTCTTTGACTTCAGGCTTGAAATGTTGACTGCTTGGGTTGATGCTTGAGCTTGTTGAGCAGGTTGTTCCTTCCTGTATGCCTCTGATGCTTGTGCATTATAAGGGGTGTGTAGGGTCCATCACCACCTCATTATCCTCAAATTCAGGCCTTACACTACTGCAGGATGCTGCTAATGCGACACTAAGATCAGGGACCCTTCGAGAAACTGTGTGCGATGCAATCATCGCAAACGGTGGTGCATGAAAACCGTAAAAAATGTGTAAGACGTTTGCGAAGATGGATGCATTAAACACGGTTCAGATTTTAGTTGCGTGTGCGATGAAGGGCATACAGTTCAGTTCAATTAACTATTTGCGATGAGGAGGAACAAAAGAAACAGGCAGCCAGATGAAGGCGTGTGCGATACACAACATACGGTTCACTCGGATGAACTGTTTGTGATTAGGCAACACAAAAGAAACAGGCATCCAGATGAAGGTGTGTGCGATATACATCATATGTTTCACTTTGATGAACTGTTTGTGATTAGGCAACACAAAAGAAACGGTCAGCTAGATCATCGTGTGTGTGATATACGACATGCGGTTCACTTGGCCTTGTCGTCAGTGTGTGACCTCTGTGGCAACCGTTCGCTCCCCACTAGCCTCTTCTTGTACCATGGCAACCGTCCACCGCCTCTTCGCCTTTCCCTCTCGATTTGGAACTGCTGTCGCACGCTCTTCCTCCCTCCATTTGCCTTCATCCTTCCTTCTGCCATTATTCGATCGTCTTCTCCATGGAGGGAACAGGCCGGAAACAACCCCATTATTCTTTCCCCTATCTGAAAGATGACGTGGTGGAGGAACTCATTGATCGGTGCGACGTCATCACCTCGGCTAGCATGGCAGGTTCGTACAAGACCAGTCTCGAATCAACAAATAGGATCATTACAAAGAACCCAAGGGTTCAGGAGCGGTTTGATCTCCCCTATCTCCTTTGCCATGACCCTCCTCGCCGTCGCGAGGACGATGTAAGCCTTGCCTTCTGCAAGTTGATGCCGCTTGATAATGATACGTGTGATGTTAAGATGCCATCACTTAAGGGTAAGGCCTGGGCAGAGACAAATGGAGATTGGGTAGTTTATATTGGGAACAACTACGAGTCGGAACTTCTGAATGTGTACACTCATCACCGGGTTCCACTTCCAAAAATCTCAGACTGCCATGAGGTTCAGCACACAGATAGTCTACGTACTTTCAGATACAATCATCATGACTGTCGTCTACGGAAGATAGTAATTTCTCGAGTTCCCTACCGCTCTTGGGATTACAAGAACTATGCTGTTGTTGCTATCTTCGACAAGCTTGTTGCCGTCTCTGCTTCCACGGATGGATGGATATTACTCAAAAATCAATTTCTAGACACGAATGAGTACTGTAATGCAATTACATACGAGCGTCTTTTGTTTGTTGTCACCACTCATGGCATTGTTTTTGCATGGGATCCTTATTGTTTCAGTACGTTTGTCTTCCACCGTAATTAGAATTGTTTCATCCACATGCATGCTAGTAAGTATCACCGTACTAATTAACCTTCTTGTGTTTCCAAGGTCCTGTGAACATTCCACCACCTATACTTGAAATTTTTTATAACCAAGGGGGAGATGACGACGGTGATGATCACGAGCATGAGGACGAGCAGGACCCATATACTCAGTGGCGCTTGGCAACTTATTCCGATGGATCACCTCTTCTTGTATGTATACATGGCACTGCTGATGTTACTAACGAGGCAGGTGTTGTCTCCCATGGTCGCACTATCCAGACCTATTCCAACATCCGTTGTAGGGTATTTGGGATGGATACTAGTGTACTAGCACCAGCACCTTCTGAATGGTTTCGTATTGGAAGTCTTGGAGGAAACTCGCTCTTCCTTGGACAAAAGTATCCAATGATGGTGAAAGGCGATCCAGCTATTGTAGACACAACGTTACTACCATTTATGAGAAGCAACTGTATCTATACCTTGGACATTGCTATGGTTCCCTACCCTGGCTATCACAATATGCGTCCTGATATAGTCCGCTTCAGCCTGGATGATCAGTCCTGCGTTGGTCTCGAGATTGACAATAGGTGGCCCTTCCCAGAGAATCAATTATGGTTCAAAGCAAGCGTTTCCAACGCCGAGGATTGGTTGAGCTGAAGTTCATTTCATCGCTTTGTTATTTGTTGTGTGAGAAAAACTTTACTTTACTAGAATGTTTTGTTGGAAATAATCTATAATCCAACATGTATCCTCGTTGTTGTTGTGTGTTGATGACTTGTTGTATGTAATTAATGGTACATTTGCATATGCGTCCCATCAACTCACGCATGCTTGCACGTCACACGGGTTGTGTGGCGGCACGCATATTATTTTTCTATTTGGATGACTAAAAAAGTACAATGCCACTTTGTATTGGTGTCCATATGAACAGTGCTAGTGATTTTAGTCGCAAAAAATAGATAGTGCTAGTGATTTTTAGCTGCATATTTTGACAGATCGCAGTGTTACAAGGTTGAAAAATGGCAATATTACTAGATAAACAAATCTCAATCTTTCTAGTTTGACAAATGGTAACATACCCAAAATGGCAGATATGCAAATCTTACCCCAATTGTTTGTACGTGGTTGAACACGGGTCATGCAAAACAACCGTTTGCGTTATAGGGGTGCAGAAATCCTGCTCGACACATTTTCCCTTGGCTTCCTGGGGAAGCTGTCGGTTTGCATCCGGGTGATCTAACTAAAACGTTTGCGATGAGTGTTTTATATTTGAAAACCATTGACTTTTTTTCAAAAGAAAATCGTTTGATAAGTCTGTACATAAAGAGAGAAAAACGCAAGTTCGTTCAAACCAAATCTTTCATTCAGTCACACTGCGAATTTATATTCATATGATCGAGAATTTGAGATACAGTATTAAACCCCAAAAAAACTATTTCCGGCGGCGGCGGAGGCGTCGTGCCGCGCCGTCGTTGTCGTCCTCTGGGACACCGTTGTTGAAGTCTTCAAGGCATCACAAAACGTTCTTCACATGTAAATCAAACATCGGGACGGCAACTGGCGCCGCTGAGAGGTAGCGGTCGACGGCAGCGTCCCATGCCGCTGAGGGGGGCGCGCGCACGGGCACGGGCACGGGCGCGGCAGGTGCAACCAAACGCACGGGTCCCGGTGCCACAATGGGTGGAGGGGCGCGCACGGGCGCTGGCGCTGGCATGTACACAAGCTCGCGCAGGTCCGCGGAGACCTTGCTGACGCCCGCAGCTTCGAGCTCTACGATAGTGCTCGGTGACCAGCCCATCAATGCTACGGGGATGGTCGCTGGTGCAAGCGCGGGGAAGGGAGCTGGGACGAGAGCGGGGGCAGCAACCGCCACGACCAGCTCATTCTGGTCCATGTCCATGAGACCTCATTCCTCCTTATTTTCTATCTCCTCCGGCTCAGAGTCAACTTCACCAAACTTGAAGACTAGTGGCAGATGATCGTTCTACGCCATGGAGTTGGTGGAGGTCTGTGGCAGGGAGGGGAATGGGAGGCGAACAATAAGGCCGCCCGTATTAAACAGCGGCTCAGGCGCCATTAATGGAGAGGAAGGCGGGCGGCCATGGAGGTCAAAGGGCTCGCTTCCCAGTGAGCCTGCGCAGCGTACAGCTCGCACGCTTCCCGGTGAGCCTACGCATTGGAGGACAGCTTGCACTCCTCTCGGTCAGCATGCGCACCGGACTGCGTTCGCACGCCTCCCGTTCAGTCAAGGTCAAGGAGCTGTCCGCACGGCACCTCCTGCAGCCATTAAAACCAAGACACGTGGTGGCACGTGAATGGTTAACAGAACGCACACGGTTTGAATTCTACAAACATTTGAGATATTAAAGTGGCAGCTATTTTTCCAAAATGCCTCCGTTGGCTGTCATTATTCGTGTGCGCCTTCTCTCAAAATGGACACGAAAAATGCCACAACATGTCAGGTGCCATTCCATGATAGCATGCCAAGTTTCATGAATTTCAGACGAGTTTTGTATTTACTTGAATTTAAAAACTAGGCATCTCAATGTTTTGTCGGCAATCAACGATGCCCCGGTGTTTGAAATTCATTCCCATTTCTTGCATGAGGCCTAAGCATGCACCCAAAGACACATATTTGATTTTCAACCAATTTATATGCACTGGAGCATGTGCATGTAGTTCAAATTTGAATGATGCACATAAATGCATTGAAAACTCAATTAAGCATAAAAATGTTCAAACACTTCAACTGAACTCTGAAATGGTTGAAATTTGGCATGGCATCGTCATTTCACCCACATAGCATGTGCAGAAAAGTAGAGAGGGTTACGGCAAAAACTGGATGCACTTTGTGTACAAAATGGACAATCTCTTTTGAAGTATCAGGGTTTGGAACGAAAACTCATCTGTTACAAAGGCATTACATTTTTTTGAACTTATTTGAAGTCCAGACTTTTTGTGTTCCAAAATGCACCATTCAAATCCACATCATCAATTATAAATCCTTTGTGAATTCATTTGGCATTTTTCATGCATTTTTTAGAGCTAAATGACCCTGAAATTGAAAAACATTTCGAATGAACTCAGAAAAGGTTGAAAGTTTCCATGGTATCATCATTTCACCCACATAGCATGTGCAAAAAAGTAGAGAGGGTTACGGCAAAGAACGGATGCACTTCGTGTACAAAATGGACAATCTCTTTCGAAGTATCAGGGTTTCGGACGAAAACTCATCTATTACAAAGGCATTTCATTTTGTTGAACTTATTTGAAGTCCAGACTTTTGGTGTGTTCAAAATGCACCATTCAAATCAACATCATCAATTATCAACCCTTTCTGAATTCATTTGGTATTTTTCATGCATTTACTGAATTTTTTAGAGCTAAATGACCCTGAAATTGAAAAACACTTTGAATGAATTTTGAAAAGGTTGAAAGTTGGCGTGGTATCATCATTTCACCCACATACCATGTGCAAAAAAGTATAGAGGGTTACGGAAAAAACTGGATGCACTTCATGTACAAAATGGACAATCTCTTTCGAAGTATCAGGGTTTGGGATGAAAACTCAACTGTTACAAAGGCATTTCATTTTTTGAACTTATTTGAAGTCCAAACTTTTTATGTGTTGAAAATGCACCATTCAAATCCACATCATCAATTATCAACCCTTTGTGAGTTCATTTGGTATTTTTCATGCATTTACTGAATTTGTTTTAGAGCTAAATGACCCTGAAATTGAAAAACTCTATTGATGCCGCTCCATGATAGCATGCCAAGTTTCATGAATTTCACACGAGTTTTGGATTTATTAGAATTTAAAACCCATTGCTACTTCTCGAGCTTGCGTTGTATTCCCTCGAAGAGGAAAGGGAGATGCAACACAGTAGCGTAAGTATTTCTCTCAGTTTTTGAGAACCAAGGTATCAATCCAGTAGGAGACCACGCGCGAGTCCCTCGCACCTGCACAAACAAATAAGAACTTCACAGCCAACGCGATAAGGGGTTGTCAATCCCTTTACGTTTACTTACGAAAGTGAGATCTTATATAGATGATAGTTTATATTTTTGGTATTTTTGTTTATAAGAACAGAAAGTAAAAGCGGTAATAGTAAAGTAGATGTAGATTGATATGTTGAGAATAGACCCGGGGGCCATATTTTTCTCTAGTGGCTTCTCTCATGGTAGCGATATTCTACGACGGGTAAACAAATTAGTGTCGAGCAATTGATAGAAAAGCGAATAATTATGAGACTATCTAGGCATGATCATTGTATATAGGCATCATGTCCGAGACAAGTAGACCGACTCCTGCCTGCATCTACTACTATTACTCCACACATTGACTGCTATCCAACATGCATCTAGTGTATTGAGTTCATAAGAACAGAGTAACGCCTTAAGCAAGATGACATGATGTAGAGGGATCAACTCAAGCAATATGATATAAACCACATCTTTTTATCCTCGATGGCAACAATACAATACGTGCCTTGCTGCCCCTACTTTCACTGGGAAAGGACACCGCAAGATTGAACCCAAAGCCAAGCACTTCTCCCATTGCAAGAACTATAGATCTAGTAGGCCAAACCAAACCAATAATTCGAAGAGACTTGCAAGGATATTATGAGCACACATAAAAAGTTCAGAGAAGAACCAAATATCTTGCATAGATAACATTGATCATAAACTCACAATTCATCGGATCTCGACAAACACACCGAGAAAAGAGATTACATCGAATAGATCTCCTCGAAGACTGAGGAGAACTTTGTATTGAGATCCAGAGAGATTGAGAAGAAGCCATCTAGATACTAGCTATGGACACGAAGGTCTGTGGTAAACTACTCACAACTCATGGTGAGGGCGATGATGATGATGAAGAAGACCTCCGTGATGGATCCCCCTCCGGTGGAGCTCCGGAACAGGCTCCAAGATGGGATCTTCACGGGAACAGAAGGTGCGGCGATGCAATTAGGGTTTTCTCTCTATTCACGGAGGTTTTGGGGTACATAGACTTATATAGGAAGAAGGAGGGCACCGGGGGATGCTCGAGGGGGCCACGAGGCAGGGGGCATGCCCTGGGAAGGGGGCGCGCCCCCCACCCTCGTGGGCCACCTCTTGATCCCCTAACGTGGTTCTCAAGCTCCGTGTGCGTAATTTTCTCCAAAAATATCTCCCGCGAAGGTTTTATTCCGTTTGGACTCTGTTTGATATTCTTTTTCTGCAAAACCCTGAAACAGGCAAAAAACAGCAATCTGGAATGGGCCTTTGGGTTAGTAGGTTAGTCCCAAAAATGATATAAAAGTGAATGATAAAGGCCATTAAACATCCGAGACTTCATAAATAATAGCATGGAACAATCAAAAATTATAGATACGTTGGAGACGTATCACCCATGCATCTCAACATTTTGCCGGCAATCAACAGTGCCCTGGTGTTTGAATTTCATTCCCATCTCTTGCATGGGACCTATAAATTCACCCAAGGACAGACATGTGATGTTTCAACCAACTTTTGTGCATTGGAGCGTGTGCTTGTAGTTCAAATTTGAATTATGCACATAAAATGCCTAGAAAAGCCAGTTAATGTATAAAAAAGGCCAAACGAAACCCAAAAGATTCATTCCCATTTATTGCTTGGGACCTAAGCATGCACTGAAGGACACAGACTTGATTTTTCAACTAATTTGTATGCACCAGAGCATGTGCATGTAGTTTAATTTTGAATTGTGCACGTGAAATGGCTAGAAAACCAGTTTAATGTATAAAATGTCCAAACGAACCTTGAATAATTCCAATTATTGTATGACACACATATAGTTGCATGTTCACTGCAGATAAATGGTCTAGCAATTCAAACAGCATCCATTGCCGCTGTGACCCCATGTTTGTAATTCAAATCAAGTAGATCCCACACAGTTTATTATCACGAACCGTGTGAGATGTAGTACAAAATATCTTGGAGCACCGTCGGTGTATAGTACGCGAGAAGGTGCGTCGGCTACAGTCCACAGCTAGCGTGTCAAGCACACTAGCTCACTCCCCAAAAACTCTTGCCTCTTCATCCCTCGCAATCTCAAAAATATCTACCGCATGGAAGGTTTTAATGTTTGATAGCACACGATTAGTATGTGCGGACCTTGTGCGATGTCTGTTACTCCCGCTCTGCTTCAATCCCTTGATTCAAATTTTCAGTAGCCCCGGCATTTTACTCCCGCCTCTGGATCCTTTGTAATCTCAAAAATATCTGCTCGCCCTTGATCCAAATTTCCAGTAGCCCCGCATTGTTACTCCCAGCTAGTAAAATTTGCAGTTGTCGCAGTATTTCTCAAACACAACCTTGCCCCCCCCCTCCAAACACACCCCAAAACGTCCGCTCACACAGACACACACAACCCTCGAAACCATTGGTAGGTCGCCGCCTTCGCCTGCGCCTCCATCCTGAACCTCTACATGTGTGCCGGGGAGCTCGAGAAACCAATGGCCAAAAAGAGGTTTATCGCGGCCTTTTAGCCCGACGCCAGCGAGGTGGCCGCCGAGGTGTCCCCTTCGTCCTCAGCGGGCCCGATCCGCCATTGCCGGTCCCCCGATCCGCCCGCCGCCGCGCCCCTACGCCAGTTCGAGGACTTCCCCGTCCTTCCTCGGACCCGGCAACCGACGAAGTCCTACCTCGGGGTCCGGCAGCGCCGATGGGGGACATGAGGCGCTGCGATGGCAAATCGAGAGACCCACACCCGCCGGTGGCTCGGTAGCTTCCACACGGTCGAGCTCACGGCCATGGAGTACGACCACTGGTAGGTCCGCTACCACGGCGCGGCGGCTAGGCTCAATTTCCCCTTCGGCACACGTCCGGTCCACCTTGTTCCAACGGAGCCAGGGGTGGTGAGCTCGGCTATGGCGCGGGAAGATCGCGAGGCGTGGGAGTGCCTCGAGGCCGAGGCCGCCGACGAGGCCTACATGCAAGAGCTCCACCGCCAGCACCCGGAGCTTGTGGAGGCGGAGCAGGCGATCTTTGCCGACGCGGAGGGCGGTGAGGTTATCGCGCTCTCCTCCGATGATGAGATCGAAGGCGGCGAGGACGACGGCGCGGAGGGCGGCGAGGTTATCGCGCTCTCCTCTGATGACGAGGTCGAAGGTGACAGGGACGGCGGCGCGAAGGGCATCGAGGTGGGCCCCGGGGATGAGGAGATCGATATCGACGAGTGGAGAAGTGCCTTCCCCAACGACCCCGACGACGGCACTGGACCGGACCCGGCTCGTGGCACACCATACATGACGAGGAAGGATTGGCTCGACCTCTATTTCGACCGAAAGTAGTTTAGCTTAGTTTAAATTTATGTTTTATGTTCGGTTATGCAGAACTATCTATGTTTATGTTTGAATGCATGCTACTTTCGGTTGAACCTGCTTTGAACTTGATCAAATTGAAGTTTACAACCTTAAGTTTGGGGGATCGACTAGAAAAGGCCAAAAATTGCTGGAGTATATATATATATATATATATATATATATATATATATATATATATATATATATATATATATATATATATATATATATCCACTAAGGGTTTTAGTCCTTTAACTTTTTAAGGATCGCCTAGAGATGTCCTTATGACTTGTTTATTTCGTTTTTTCACAGTGTGATGCTCTATATGTGCAACTATTTGTTGTGCAGTTCAATTTCATTAATAACAGTTTCCACAATACCACTATGAATTATGATATTTGGTTGCTGTTAAGGATATTGCAGTTAACATGCCTTTTCATTTTTCAATTGTTGTTTAGCAACATGCATTGTACTAAATGACTAAATGTGCAATCCCAGGCTACATAGCAACAAGGAAGAGTGTTACATTAATGTTCTGATGATGTCTAGATATACATGTAATAAAATCTTATATAATGGGATGGATGGAGTGTTGTACTACATCAATTTTCAATTGTTGTTTAGCTTCTAATATTAACTTGGTGCCTTTAGGTACATATATCATTGCCAAAGATCCACACTTGGACCCTTTCTGCGTATGGGGCAATGAGATATTCATGAACCAACATCAAGTGAGGAAACTGATCAAGATTGTTACTAAAATGGGTCAAAGGATGGGAATTGAACTATTTCTTTACACTTTATGCAAGACAACAGTGAACTGCAGGATGGTAAGTAAGAACCATGTAGCCTTCTTTTTACTGGCCGTAATGAGTTGTGTTAGATGACAATATCTGAATCTTTTTTCTTTTGTAGTGGATCCTGAAGAAGTTTACTCAAGATTACCTCTCAAACTACATGATTGGCGGCCGACCATCACAAGGGGTTGGACTAGAGTCATGCATGCCTTCTGCATCTAGTAGAGCACAATAGGGCCATTCCGCTTCACCTTGTTCAGCAACTGGAATGTTTGTTGCCTCTTTTTTTACCATCTATAATAGTACAAGTATAGAACCCTGGCACATTATTCTTTATTTGGTGCTTCTGTAATTCTTAAACATATGTACCTGTGAATCGAATATTGCATTGATTGTTTGAACCTGATGGATATGAATAAAGCTATAGCATATTTTCAAGTTTAAATTAGGTACAATTATAAATAGCAACAATTAAATTAGGGAGAAATTATGTTGTGCAGGTCATTACGGCACACACGGTTGGTAAAACACAAACGCTTGCGATATACACCATAATCCGAGACGGTTCACAAAGAGGAACGTGTGCAAGCATGCACACAGTTGTCATTCAAAAGTGTGTGTGATGTTAGACACTATCACATATGGTGCGGGAAGACTAAATGTGTGTGACTGTCTACCTATCGTACACAGTTTATAATCATGAACTGTTTGTGATGTGCTAGGCATCGTAAATCTCCCGTGCCTGGAATCAACCTGGAAAGCTCCCGTGCCTAGAATTTGCCTAGTTGTAGGCAGAACCACAAAACTCCAACTACGATGGCAATGCGAGCACAAACGAGAAGCAAGAATGAAGCGTTTGGGATATTCGAGATATCGGAAACGGTTATATAGGGACAACTGTATGCATCAAGGCTCCCTATCCCCGACGGTTTCTGGGTCGTGTGGGAAGGACCCCCATATCGCCACAACTCACTTGGCGACGGTTCCAAATGTCGTCGCGGAAAGGGGTTTTAAACCGTTTGTTTAGGATGGAAGCGCACCAGTGTTAGGGGAAAGTGCCTCCTATCAAGCAGATATGTCTCTGTGCCCACTCTAGAGTTGATGAGTGTCTGAATATGTGGGGCATATCCACAAGATCTCTTCCGGTCAACAGTTGTCCTCTTGATTGTCTCTACAATCAAACTCATGACCTTGAATTTCTCTGGCAAATCATAGTGGTGAAGCAAGTTGATGGAGTGTCCTCTGATCATCCTGTCATCCCCAGACTTTGGCAGCAAAGTGTGTCTCGGAATGGTGTTCATAGTGCCAAGTCCATCCAATAGATAGTACACTGACCCAAACTTGAATTGACTCTTGTATTCATTTGGTATAGGCTTGTACATGTTTTGCATGGAGTCATGGCTCATCCTAGCCTTAGCATAGGTATCTGGATCATCTTCTGACTCAGCTGGAGCACCTATCATAGCAGCCCATTCAGAGATTGTGGATTGATACTTAGTGTCTTTAGCCATCCATGCAATTCTCCCATCTAGATAGAAATGGCCAGTGGAGTATAATTGCATCACTATTTCATCATTCCATCTTGTCAGCTTTTTCCCAACAAATTTTGCAGTGTATGTCATCCTAAAGATCTCATGCACATGTGGAAAGTAGTTAGCATGCTTATCAATGTATTTCCAATCCACCCACTTCATGTCACAGGCATTGGGCTTCTTGTAAAGCAGTACTGTCTCATAAAAATCTTGTTGCTCCTTTGTATGAAATTTGCACTACTAGGAAAAGGCCTACTAATGGCGCACCTAATTTGGCCATTAATGGCGCATTAGTGGTGCGCCATTAGTGCCACGCCATTAGTATATTTTACTAATGGCGCACCTCTGGTGCGCCATTAGTATCTGGTATACTAATGGCGCACCGCTAATGCGCCATTAGTATGCACAGTAGTGCGCCATTAGTATGCCTCCCAGGGGCCATGTGTACCCAGGTGCTTTGGCATACTAATGACGCACTCCAGCAGGATGCGCCATTAGTAATGTCCGCATAGTAATGGCGCACTGTCTGGTGATGTGCCATTAGTATCCTTTGGCATACTAATGGCGCACTGTGTTGTGATGCGCCATTAGTATGAATATTAGGTTTTTTTAATTATTTTTCTGTTTTTTTGCACAGATTACAAAATGTATAATTGCACAGAATATAGACAGCACACATCAACAACAAATTCATCGAATACAATAGAAGATTAGTCTCTGAATACAATTCATCATATTAGTCTCCGAATACAATTCATCATATTAGTCTCCGAATTGAAAAGACCGAACAAAGATAGAACAATATATTACAAGTCTCGAGACCACGAGTAGCGAGTTTGTCTTCACATTACAAGTCGATATCGATCATCTAAACTACCATCACATAGAAGAGAGCTGCGGTCATCACGATGAGCATCATCACGATGAAACTCGTCTTCATCCGGTTCCTCCAACGCTCCCTCCCCTCTCCCGCTAGATAGCGGGCGTATCTAGATTCGGCCTCGGCCCTAGTGGTGTACCCTTTGTAACTGTTACCGCTGAATCGGTGAATCTGTCTCCGACACTCCTCCCAGTCGTCGTAGACTCCGGGAACCTTACCCTTGTACACGACATACGACGGCATTGCTATGCACTAGCCAAACGAAACGTTAGTACCAATTCACAGACAATACATAAGCAATATATAAGTATGCAACAGAACGATCGAAAGAGAAAAGCAAGACATTAATAGCATCGATTACATCTAAGTTGAACGACTCTCGAAACCAAAGAGACATACTACAAGTTCATTAAAGTTTAATTACAACATGAGCCAATCGATGTTTCAGAACTAGAAACAGCATCACTGCTTTCGACTCGACTCAAGGGACCGGAGCGTGGATGAAGCCGCCGTCTATCGTGGGAGTCATGAAATCACGGGCGTTGTCAGCCTGCATTTGTAGCATTCTGTCGATGTCACTGTTCGACGGTTGATTTCTGAGGTAGAACTACCCCGAGGTACGAAGGACATCTTGATGGATGATTTCCGCAAACTCCGACTGGATGCGAAAGAATTCTTGTCTGATGTCTGCGTCCTGGATTGCCGACACGCTCGCGGCCCAATCTTTGAGTTTACTCGGTAGCAGAAGTTGATGATGGTCCCGTACGATCGCCCGCATGTGATGGATGGCGTAGTAGGCACCCTTCTGACCGCCAGGTGGCTGCTTGACGCAGCAGAACGTTGTATTGTGGGAGAACACGTGCTTGCCGTACTTACGAATAGGCCTGGTGAAGGTGCCTCCAGATTTGGCGTAGCCGGGGAGAACATCATCAAGAACCTTCTTGACATTTGTGTAGTCTACTTTCGACTGACGGTCCGGGTCGAAATACGTGGCCATGGAATATTTGGGGCTTAGGAGGATGAGCGTGCAATGTGTGTCACTGCAGAAAACACGGAATGTTAAAAG
Organism: Secale cereale; assembly: GCA_902687465.1. Classification (NCBI taxonomy): domain Eukaryota; kingdom Viridiplantae; phylum Streptophyta; class Magnoliopsida; order Poales; family Poaceae; genus Secale; species Secale cereale. Next base: position 465,024,429 of record LR738714.1, read on the forward strand.
AAGAACGGTCGAAATCTAAGAATTCATATGTTACGGGGCGGTTGAGGCGGAGGACTTACTCGGGAAAGTAAGGCAAGAGGAAGTTATCCTTATCTCGGTTTGCCAGAATGACGCCTTCGAGGTAAGAACTCGCGACTTGTCGGTCCCCAGCGCTGCCCAAGATCTTGGCACGCATGTAGAAGGGGTCGACTATCACGATGTCCGGGGTCTTGTCGCGAATGATCCGCATCTCCATACTCAGCGAAAATAGCCGAACGAAGGTGTAGTGCAGCGGAAGAAGGTTCAACATAGCCTGGATGTCATCAAACCGCAGGACGATCGTACCCTCGATGGAGTTATCCATAAAGCCCTTGCCCTCTGGCACCTTGGCCGCGAAAACCGGGTATGCCACATCCTTCTCTCTGAGACGCCGCTTCTCCAAAGAAAGAATACTGTCATGCAGACTCCGCATACCACCGGTTACAGCATCGAGCATATTTCTCGGTAGCTTCGGCCTACCAGCCACATGCACCCTCCTCATTACATCCTCAGGTGAAGGTGGCCCGTCCTGAGCACGGATCGTACTCGGTGCCGGCTGGCTCGCACCCTTGTTAGTTTTTCTTTTGCGTGCCTTCTTCTTCTCCTGAATTGGGACCGACTTCTGCTCAGAGACCGCCTTCTTGAGTGTGTTGGGGCTAATAATATTTCGCACCTCGCCTATCTGAGGCTCAGTGAAGTCGGCAGCTGGAGGCGTCTCCTGAGAGCTGAACGGCAGACGACGCCTATTGCAACTTGGCTTCTCCACGGTACCAGCTAGATCGCGCACGTCTTTCGTTGGGTTGGGTTCTTGAGAAGGAGGCCCCATGAAGTCGCCAGCATACCCATGATCGGCAAAGTACTGATCGACGTTGGCAAATGCATCGTCGTCGTCGTCATTCTGATCCTGTGCCATATGCATGTTTGGATCCAGTGGCATAGGGATTTCCGGCACTGTTGCGGCGGTCTTGCCATGGGGACGACTTGGCGCCGGCACGACTGGCGGTGTTGTCTTTGGGTGGTGTCCCCCGCCCCCAAACGAATATGGCTCTTCGGCCAAAGCAGGGGCCAGCTCAGGCAGGCGCTGAGGGTCATCACGTCATCATCGTCGGCCCCGACGGGTCGAGTCGGAGGTAACACCTCGTCGCAGCCTGGCAGCACCCGAACCAGTTGAACCCTAAACAAGTTGGGTGGCATCTGGGTACCGTGGAACAAGGGGTTGCCCGGTTGAACGATTTTTCCCTTGGCGACATCGACCAACTCGTTGTTCACGAAGTGCAGGAGAGTGCACGGAACGTCGGCGGCGCCCTACGAAAACATGTAGGGCGTCAGGGATGCCCAGTCAAAGGCAAGGAGATGAAGTCCTCGACCGAGAGAGGCTTAATTAGTTACCGTGATGATGGCATCGAGCTCGGCTAATGTCGAGGCACCGCCAACGGCGGGCGTGCAGTTGACGGAGGGGCCGCTTGCTGCAGAGGTGCCGGCCGGCGTACACCCGGGTGCATTAAGCTCCCGTGCCGGCATCGGAGACACCAATGCCGCCTCCGCCGGAGACACCAATGGCCCCGCCATCGCGTTCTACGAGTTGCTGGCCGTGAAGCTGGGAATCGGGGGCGGCCCCTGTTGGCCGCCCGCAATCCACGCCTGCAACCCCTCGATCAAGCTAGGCACAATGGCGGTGATCGTCGCTCCGAGCTGTTGTTGCACTTGCTCTTGGACAATCTCCGGAATCCGCGCCACCTGTGCCTTGAGTTCTTGAACCTCGCGCGCCTGGCTTTCCGAGCTGGTCTTTTTCTCCTTTCGCCCACCAGCGTTATAGTATGACGACCATTTTGTCGACAAGCCTTTGCCGGCCACACGACCAGCTGACGTTGGCTTATCGAGCTTATCCTTGTTCTTCATTACATTCAACGCCCTATTTAGAGTCGTGTCCCAAGGGTTGCTCTTAGTCGACCCCGCGCTACTGCTTTCAGTCGCCTGCGGAAGGAATGTGAATCATTTAGAAATTTGGCTTCATTAATTATAATGCAACCATATGGAGCTAATTACGCGGGGGTGTATTCCTTACCAGAACAAGCTCAAGCACCCTGGTCTTCGGATCCGTGGTAAGCTCCTTTGTTTTCGGGTCCTTCTTGTACCGGGCCCTAACAAAGTTCCTGGTCTGCTTGTCATCGTATTTATCGAAGAGGGGCGGTAGGCCTTGCTCGGCACGGTCCGCCTCCTCCTTGTCCCATATAGGCTCCGCCACTCTGTAACCGCCGGGACCGAGTGTGTGTTCCCCTAAGTTGAGCTCCCGCATTTCTTTCCCCCACTGACTTGATTCGGAGTGTGCGGTGCTCGAGCAATTGATCTTGAAGTCGTTGTAGTCATCTTCGGTGATCGAAGGATTTTTCTCCTTGATCTTCTCATAACTCTCACCTTTCTCGATCATTCTCTTCACATTGGTTTTCCAAGTAGACAGGGCCTTGCTCATCCTCGTGAGGGCAGCATTGTTCACTTTATTCCCTTTGAGGCTTGTGTTTTCAAATTGAGCGGGGAACTTGTATCGTTCGTGCAGCTTCGTGAAGAGGAGGTTGCGCAAATTCCCTCAGTCAGGATGCCTCAGGTTCTCGGTGTTGATCGAGACGGTGCTCCGGAGAATGCACCCGAGCTGATGCGAGTACCCCTTGACTATTCGTTCGGGCGCCGTTGGATTCTCGTCGGAGTCCACTTCAGTAACTTCCTCCTTGAGGGTCCAGAGCATGGTCGGGCGCCAGTCCTTCCGCTGCCTCTTCGGTTGGCTGCCATCTGTGCGTGTGCCGCCATCATCAGTGGTGGCATCCTCGGCGGCACCATCAGTGGTGGCATCCTCGGCGGCACCATCAGTGGGGTCATCCTCGGCGGTACCATCAGTGGTCTCGGGATCGGTGGGGAAGGCGGCGTCCTCATACAAGTGAGGTTGTTCCTCCATCTCCTGGGACAGCTCCCAGAATGCCTTGCCGCCCGAACCGCCGGCCTCATCGTTGTTGGCCATGTTTCTCTCTAAATAGGAACAAAGTTTGGTCAAAAAGTTGGTTATTGTCAAGGAACAAGATCATGGTCTCATCATTTAGGGTTTGTCGACACCGAGGCATCCTAAAAGCTAAGATTTTATAATTGAGGTTTTTTCGACGCCGAGGCACCCTAAAAGCCTAAGCTTTCATCATTTCGGTTTTTATCGACATCGAGGCACCCTAAAAGCCAAGGTTTTATAATTTATGGTTTGTTGACACCGAGGCATCCTAAACGCTAAGCTGGGAAGGAGAATTCTAAGTTGAGCCTAATCACTTGGCTCTATTGCAGCCTATGGTTTAATGCAGGTAGAATAAAGGGGCACTTGATCCTACTTAATTAACTACTAAGATACCCCGGCCCATGCATTAGTCACAAGTACCCTATATGTCCTATTTTTAGCAAAGTCATGCTAAAATTCACGGAAAATTTCAGCATGACCTTTGCTGAAAATAGGACATATGGAGTACCCGAATTTGCCGGAACGTAAGTTAATCGACATTCCAGCAAACTCAAGGGCCTCTTGGGGTACCTGCAAAATCATTATCCCCGCCTAATGAAGTCGCCAATGGGTCATTTCAGAAGATCACAAGTAGCATCATCACAAGTACAACATCATGACAAGTACAATAGCAACAGCAGTGAATACAGGCATAACAGCAGCATCAACAGTTAAGAAAAAGTTGGAGAAGCTTGTAAAACAATAGTTTGAAGTTCAAATATTTACAACAAGGAACCAAATACATGACCACCATTATTATCATTGTGCTAGTGTGACATACAAGTAGTACTAGTGTACATGAAAAAAAACCTAAAACCTAAAACCCCAACAGAACATCAAGCCCACCAACCGGCTAAACGAACTAAAGATCTCACTTGGGACTACCATACTAGTAAAGGCAAGAGCCAAAGGGGTTCTGAAAAAGATGAAATTGTCACGGACTATGGCATGCCAAAGTATGACAGCAAGCACTAACATGTCTTCCAATAAGTATGACAGCAAGCACTAACACAAAAGACAGAAACCAAGTGCTATCGAGACGACTCTGGAGCCAGATGACTTATTAAGCCATCTTTTAGATTTTAGTAGTCAGGCGGCTGATTTCAAGCATTTTCCTGCTAATTTCAGGCGGCTGATTCAATTAGTCTTTCGTGGTGGTAACAATGGTGAGATGAACTTTTTATTTTTTTGGGTTGATGACTGGAGTATGCTTTGGTTTCCAGTACAGATTATATTCTAGAAAGAATAACCTAGTTTTTTTTTCTTTTTTGCTTTTACTTGTTGTATGCTTGTCTTACCAAACTCATAGTCATTTCCGGTTGGTTGTACCGCTGCAACTTGCCATCAACTGAGATAATACTGGTACTAACCTAGTAAAAGATATAACAAGCTTAACGTTCTTAATATAGCCTGGCAAAGGCTACTCAGAGATATTATTTTCTGTTTGACAGAGAACAGTTAGAATGCTAGGCACATCGAAATAGATGATGTACAGCCAATTTCATGGGGCTTGAATGTACTCACTGTGGAGAGTATTGTGATTCGGCATAAATGAGACAGGGTAAGATGACATTATATGGGCTCAATAGCAATCCAAATGTACTAGACCATTCAACTATCACTCTATTAGGCACTGACTAATAAATTTTACTCCCTCCTCATAGACAATTCAACAGAAGTAAAAAAGAGCTTGAGGTCCCTCTAGTGTGAAAATATAAAACTGCAGCCCTTACACACCTTTTCATTAAACCCCAGCATGATGATTGAAGTACTGAGGTTCACACATTTACTCCCTCCTGGTTATTTGCAGCACTAAGCTAGATTAATTGGGGGCCTGTTGAGATCAGTGGGAGGCTATGAAGAGACAGAGACATAATGAGCTCAACTAGCTTGCAGTACCAACTCTGAATTATTTTCAGGCAACATACGATGTAGTTGCGGTGTAACAAGACCATTTGCTCCAAAAGTTGGACCACCGGTAGTCCTTAATGCCCACATAGTCCATTGATAAATCAAATGATTTCATGAAATAATATTCACAGTCATTGAACTAGTCATGGATAAATATCTTAGAAATGATCCACATATTTGGGACTCAAATTCAGTTTCTGTCAATAGTTTTTGTACTCCACCTTCCAACTATTACAGTACTATTCTAATTATTGCTCTGTATGTCCTTGCCACTCTGTAGAAGTTCAAATGATAACAATTAAAATGAAGCTGATTTGGACGGAAGAAAAACAATGCCACGGCCTTTCTTCATTTTTAAATATCTTAACTAATCAGTAATCAGCATACAAGAAAGATCCACAGAGCTAAGACTATTAGTTTACAACAAAAGTCATTAGACAAAAAAAGAATGCCATCACCTTCAGTTTCACAACTACTGAAGAAAAAGCTAGACCTCATCGATGACACAGGCCCAACAAAATAACCTATACAATACATGCTAGGGATCATTTGTACTTCAATAAGCAAAAGGATAGTTGCAACAACAGCAGCACCCAGCCACATAAACTACCTAGGGTCTACAGTGCTCGAGACGAGGGGAAACAAAAGAGGGGAAGCGAGGGGAGCTCACCGCGGAGGCACACGAAGGCCCGGCGGTGGATTAGGAGCAGCAGGCCGGCCGGACTTGAAGCAGAGGCGGCGAAATCCAAGGTGGAAAAAGGGCTCGGTGGCGGGTTCGCGGTGCTCCTCGGCTCGGCTCCGGTCCGGTTCGTCGACGCCACCGACCCTCGTGCTGGACTTCTCCGGCCTGCTTCGGTGCTCGATGGCGGCGGGGGCACGGGGGCAGTGGCGCAGTGGGCGGTGGCGCAGTGGGTCGGTGCTCGATGGCGTGGAGAGGGAGGCGGCGGGGGCGCGGGGGCGGTGGCGCAGTGGGCGGTGGCGCAGTGGGTCGGTGCTCGATGGCGTGGAGAGGGAGGCGGCGGCGGCGCGGGGGCGGTGGCGCAGTGGATCACGGCAGCGGCGCGCAGTGGGGGGGCGGGGCTGAGAGAGATGTGAGATTGGGGATCGGGCAGCGACCTAGCTGAAATATGGATGGGCACAATACTAATGGCGCACCGCGCCCTGGTGCGCCATAAGTACGTCCATACTAATGGCGCACCTCCCCCTGGTGCGCCATTAGTATTGTTTTTTTATTTCTGCGCGAGCCAACACAGTTTATCTCCCACCATACCTCATACACATCAAGCCCCCCTAGCTCGCTCGACTGGTCAGCCCCTAGTTCTCCCACCAGGAGGTCCTGGGTTCGATTCCCAGGCTCCACAAATTTTTTTATGCATTTTAAATTCTGTTTGATACTTATTTGTGTTTAAATATGTTCAAACTTGTTTAAATCATAACAGTAATATATTTTTATAAGACAAATAATTTTTTTAAAAATATCATCAAATTTGCTATTTGAATATATTTATGAATCATGTGAGTTCATGGGTCGGCGGCGGCGGCCGGTGGAGCGGGGGAGGGTGCGGGGGGTCGGCGGCG
>LR738714.1:465031008-465043217 GCA_902687465.1 Secale cereale
GGTTGAGTAGGGGAGGGGTACGGGGGGTCGGCGGCGGCGGTTGAGTAGGGGAGGGTGTGCGGGGGGTCGGCGGCGGCGGCCGGTGGACGGGGGGGTGCTCGGCAACGAGGGGGATCGAGATCGAGTGTCCATGAAATTTAAAAATATTCATGATAGTTCAAAAAGTGCCCATGAAATACAATCGAGAAATGAAGGATACGATTTAAATACAAACGATCTTAGCTAGCTATCTGTTCACAATCTTCTTGCCCTTCTTTTTCGCAAATGGAGTTCTTCTGTGGAACGGACGTCCTTTAGGTAGGGTGGTCCTGCTTCTTCTTGTGGTGTATGCTGCTACTTCATCATCGTCGTCATGTTCGATCCTCGGGTCGCCGTACTTGTCGAAGTCTTGCTCATTGGCTACTCCATCCATTCCGATGATCTTCCTTTTGCCTCTCCTCACGACAACACGACTGGGCTTTGACGGGTCGGTAATGAAGAAGCATTGGTCAACTTGGGAAGCCAGTACCCATGGCTCATTTTTCGTGGTGACGTTTGCGCCCGCGGTCTTGGATTTGGCTTCGGGTATAACCATGGTGGTAAAATACTGGTCTTCTTTTAGGACGCTCTTGGCCCATCTGACACGGAACATCGGGACCTTCTCTCCAGCGTAGCTCAGCTCCCATATCTCCTCGATCCTTCCGTAGTATCTGTCCTTGTCATTACCGGTGTAGGATTCCATCGTTACCCCGGAGTTCTGATAACCATTGCTCTTCATGTCCTTGGCCTCGGTGTAGAATGTGTAGCCGTTGATATCGTACGCCTCATAGGTCATCAGGATATGCATTACATCAAGGCTGTGAGGCACACGGTGGATCTTCCAGTACGGCAAGTCCCACAAAACAGACCTCGTTTTCCATACCTTCAGCAGCGGCTCTGGCGCCTTTCGCTTCTTTCCCGGCTCTGGCACCTTTTGCTTCTTTCCCGGCAGTGGGCAATCTTTCCAATTTTTCAACAGCTCGTCTATTTCCTCGCCACTCCTCGTACGCGGGCGTCCTTGGGGTTCTGTTTCACCATCGAACAGATCCTTGCGTTTTCTCCACAGGTCATCGTCGCGAAGCCACCTTTGATGTCCCATGAACACGGTTTTCGAAGACCCGGGATCTCTATCTAGCTGGCGATACATTGTGTCATCCATGCACCTGACGCATCCAGAAAATCCGTGGACCACCTGCCCCGCGACATATCCGTAACCGAGATAGTCGTGCACCGTCGTGAGAAGCGCGGCTCTCATAGGGAAATATTCTTTCTTTGCGGCGTCCCACGTATTGGCTGGCGTTTTCCACAGCGTGTCTAGCTCCTCTTTCAGCAGCCCCAGATACAGATTGATGTCGTTCCCTGGTTGTTTCGGTCCTTCAATTAGCATACTCATGTGAATGTACTTCCTCTTCATACACAACCAGGGGGGAAGGTTGTACATCCACACAAACACAGGCCAGGTGCTATGTGTGCTTCTCTGGCTGCCAAACGGATTGACTCCATCGGTGCTCGCGCCCAACACGATGTTCCTTGGATCGTTCCCAAATTCTAGGTCTTCGAAGTTCAACGCTTGCCACTGGCTCGCATCCTTAGGGTGACTCAGCATCTTGTCTTTTTTATCTATCTCTGGATCATTTGCGTCATCTTCTCGCTTCTTCTCCTCCCTATCCGCGTGCCAACGCAGGAGCTTTGCTACCTTAGGGTCCGCGAAATACCGCTGCAGACGAGGAGTGATCGGAAAGTACCACACCACTTTTCGAGGAGCTTTCTTCCTCTTCTTGTATCGAGTGACGCCGCACACCGGACATATGGTAGACTCCGCGTGCTCGTCCCGATAAATGATGCAATTGTTCATGCACACATGGTATTTCACGTGCGGTAAATCCAGAGGACACACGATTTTCTTCGCCTCCTCCAAACTGGTGGGGCACTTGTTCCCCTTGGGAAGACGTTCGTGCCAGAATGACATGTTCTCGTCGAAGCATGCGTCGGTCATTTTGTGTTTTACCTTCATCTCCAGAGCCATGAGCGTTACTTTCAGGCGGGTATCCTCGGGCCTGCATCCTTCTTACAATGGAGTAACCGCGTCTAACTCAAGTTGATCCATCTTGGCTTTCTCTCGGGCGGCAGCTCTTGCGTTATCGGTCTGCTTGAGAAGCAGCTCTTGAATATGAGGGTCCTGCACCCAGCCCATCGATGGTCCAGCGTCGTCTGCTCCGCCGGCATCATCATCTTCATGATCATGCCCGTCGTCTGCTCCGGCATCTTCCTCATCATCATGTCCTGCATCTTCTACATGATGACTGTGTACAACATCACCGTCGTGATCATCTCCTGGGGATTCTTCGTCTTCTCGCCCGCCCGAGCCGCGGTGGTTGTCTTGCTGCCCTTCCTCATTTCTTGCCCGGCCCCCATGGACGACTTCGTAGTCATCTTCATCACCTTGCCACCGATAGCCATCCATGAAACCACGCAAGAGCAGGTGGTCCCGCACCTGCCCGGAATCCGGGTCCACAATAAGGCTCTTCAGCTTGCATCTTCGACACGGACATCTTATCTCCGTCTCGTTCTTTTGAAGAATCTCGACCTTCACGGACCTCAAAAACCTATTCACGATGCCTTCGGTCATCGTGCGCACCATGGTCGCCTGCGGGGTAGAGCAAACCGATATTTTAGAACAAAGAAAAAAAATTCCATGACTTTCCCTAAAAATAGGACAAAAAGGAATGCTTAATGCCAAAATTCTCACCGAAACGGAAATGAATCAACATTCCGGGAAAATATTGGCAACTATCGCATTTCAAATACCGGTACACCTCCAAACACAAACACATATGCAACACAACAAACATATGCAACACCACGAACATACATAGATCTAGCTAGGCCATAAAAAGTGCATGTGCACATTATTGTATGGAGAACAACATAAATATAGCTTCCCCCCTTACTTACCTATCAAAACAAGGTAATTTAACCACTTAATTTGAATGAATATATGGTGGAAATGAGGTGAAAAAGAGGAGGGACCCGAGAGGAGGAGGAGGTGAAGAGAATGAAGTGGGGGAGAAAGTGAGTGTGGGTAGGAGAGAGGCTGTCCAAAATATCTTGTTGCTGCCCACTTACTAATGGTGCACCAACTATAAATGCGCCATTAGTAATCAAGGTTACTAATGGCGCATTTATAGTAGGTGCGCCATTACTACTTTTGCAACAAAAAAACATACTAATGGCGCACTGTCTCACAGTGCGCCATTACTAGTTTAAACTAGTAATGGCGCACCGTGGGACAGTGCGCCATTAGTAGTTTTGTAAAAAAAGAATAAAAAATATCATAAAAAAGAACATTAATGGCGCACTTTACTTCTGGTGCGCCATTACTAGTTACAACTAGTAATGGCGCACTTCGTCTCGATGCGCCATTAGTATGTTTGGACAGGCGCACTAGTTCAAAAAAAAACTTTTTGATACTAATGGCGCACGCTGGGCCTGGTGCGCCATTAGTAGTTTGAACTCTAATGGCGTATCTGTTGTTGGTGCGCCATTACTATATACTAATGGCGCACTGCTTGTCTGGTGCGCCATTAGTATCAATTCCATCTATATCCCTTTTCCTAGTAGTGTTGTAGTCAACTACTGTTCTCCTCCTTACAACATAGGGATCTGATATCCTCCATGCTCTCAAGCCTGCATCTCTTCTCAGCTTCATGTCTTCAGCCTTAGGATGAGCATCATTATGCTTTGGAATCATAGGCTTGAGTTTTCTCAGCATTTGTGACTCATCATATTCACTATCTTCTTCCTGCTCTTCCTCTTCTTCTTCTTGAGCTTGAGGCATTGGAGCCTTGTTCTTTTCTGTCGCTGGAATGTTCCTAGTGTTTCTCTCAGGTGCAGTCTTGGTGGCTTGGGCACCAGCTTTGGGGGTAGTTTTGGGATTTGAAGGAGCGGCCCCTGACTTGATAGCATCCCCCATCAGCTTCTGAGATTTAGGTGCTGGTGCAGCAACCTCTTCTTCTTCCTCATCATCACCATCATTCCTCATAGATGGCTTGCCAACCACTCTGGCTGTGGTATTCCTAGCCCTTTTCTTAGCTCCTACTGGCTCATCATCTCTGGTTTCAAGTGTGAACTGCATGGTTTCTTGAGTTGATGCTCTGTCTTTTGACATGGGCACTCTCTTGGATGGAGCCTTTTTATTCAAACTAGGCTTTGTTGAAGCAATAGTGCCATATTCCTTCCTAGCAACTTTCTTCTTTGAGGTGGCCTTATCAGCTACAAAGTCTTCATCCTCTGGATCTGAAGTTTTCTTCTTCCTTGACTTGGTAGCAGCCTTTGGAAGGTTACTGGGAGTTCTTCTGCTGCTCTAATAGTAGCTAGAGTTGTTGGGACTAGAGCCCTCACTCAAGTTAACCTGCTCCTCATACCTGTTCTGACTGTCACTGCCTTCTGACATCTCTGAAACTGCAAGCAGACCCTGTGAATAGGTATAGATGAGATAGAGTGGATGAGCATCACAAAGTACAACTGGTTTTGAGAAATTTGATTCGAAAAAATTAACTTCAGTTTTCTGCGGAATTCATTTTGGTGCTACCGAGTTTACCAGTTCGGTGATACCGAAGCAAAAAACAGAGCCAAAACATACTTGTTTCGGTAAAACCGAGGTAGTTTTCGGTGGCTCTGAGTTACTACGGTTTCACTGAGCTGCTAGTTTCGGTCTCACCGAGTGATACAATTCGGTTGGACCGAGGTGTGTCAGTGCAATGGCATACACCAACTCGGTGACATCGACACTTGAAAATCGGCCAGACCGAGATGAGTTCGGCGGAGAACTAACCCTAAGTTTTTCAGAATCCATCTAACCTAAAGACTAGTTTTGCTGGTTAGGAAGTTTGCAAACTTGGAAAGATCAATGGCAAGTTGTTTTGTGCATGAATTAGATTTGGAGAAGACAAAAAACTAGTCGTACCCTAACTTGGTGACGATCTCCTACGGCGATGAAGGGCGGAGACGAATGCCCTCGGCGGCGACGGATTCCAACGACAGGAGGCGGTTGGAGGCAACGATGAAGATCCTTGGACAACGGCGGCGTCAGAGCTGGGGTGCGAGATTAGAACTGTTGGAGAAATTTCCAAAAAGTTATGTCAGCGAGTTATATACCCAGATCTGTCGGTGGGACCGAGAAAACTGTTTCGGTGGCACCGAGATGCATTTTGCACTAGGCACTTGCAACTCGGTTGGACCGAGACGGTTTATTCGGTCTCACCGAGATATAAAAACTGATCAACCTAAATGATTTCGGTGGGATCGAATGATGTTTATTGGTCTGACCGAAATGCATTTTGGAGGTTTTGGAAGTTAAGCCCTGATCAGATCGATGACACCGAGTGCTCCTCACTCGGTGGGTCCGATAGAGACTTGTTCAAACTTTGTGATGTATAGCATGACTAGAGCTTGAGACGAGAAACACATAGATAGCTAGAGGGAGTGCTTAGGCATTCTTGTCCATCCATTTGGCAAAAGAAAAAGAGCCAAACAATCAAATCTACAAATGGATGTCGTCGAATGATTAAAATATGCAATCAACATGCTCACACAATAAAATGGCAAATGAACTATGTGTCAAAGCATGCACACACATTCTAGCATCTATCAAGCAATTGGCGATGACTAGGTCATATATATATATATGAGTATATTGACTTAGGAGTCAAAAGAGAACATTTGATCATAGGTCATACTCATCGTTTAAGCACAACACAAGTGGGGTTACCACTTTTACATAAAGCATTGTTGTGTTCACGCCATTAGAGTGGCTTTAGATTAGTCTTTAGAGTAAAGCTCCCCCTAGATGTGATATCCCCCTAAGTGGGATGAACTAACCTTGGGTTTTGTCGATGCTGACTTCATGTAGATGTTAAAGATGTGGATGCTCAATGTTGATGTAGATCATTTGGAGCAATCCATTGGAGTGAGTTGCACTTTCAATACCTACACGGGTTAGTCCCACAAGGAACAAACAAAGATATCCATGGACATAGAGTGAATTGTGCACAAGATGATGCCCATGAAAGCATTAGGTTACCTTGTCCCTTGTCTTACCAACAAGAGGGTTTGTGACTCCTTGAACTAGTGCAAGATGTGGATGTTTTTTGCACTTGTCCTTGCCAAGATGATATGAGTGAACTATGTTGGCGGAGCCACCCTCAAGAACTCTCTAGTTCTTCTTCGGGATCCACATCAACTTGATGGGAATCCTTGGAGTTTTAGTCGTACTTGATGAAGTAGAGCTTCATGTAGTCTTGGGAACCCACTTGACCAAGGCCTTAGCACCTTCTTCAAATGCATCAATCTCTTCTTGTAGCTTGTCCTCGCCCTTTAGCTTGTGGTCTTGTGGTGGAAGATCATCTTGTGCTTGTGTCCCCTTGAAGGAAGTAGGATCATACTTCTCTTGTTGAGGAACAAACTTGGTCTTGGGGTATTGATCTTCTTCCCACTCAACTCCATTGGCATTGAACTTCCGTTCAAAACCAACACCTTGATTCTTCTGGTGCCTTCCTTGCTTGCATACAATTTCCTCGAATTACTTACTCCCGGCAAGGCTATTGTAAACACCTTTCTCCATAATCCCCTTCAATAAGCTATTTTCTTGCTCAAGTGTAACTTGGCTAAGAGAATCGTTAGTGGAATCAAGAGAACTACTATAAGCAACATCATTGGATTTAGCATGATTATTGTTGCTACTAGAGGAAGAAACTTTCTTGTTCTTGTTGCTAGATTTTACTTCTGGCATGTAAGTAGACAAGAGTAAACGTTTGGCAATGTAAGAAGAACTTTTCTTACGAAGATCATCATTGATTGCTTTTAAGAACTCACGCTTTTGCTCTAGATTGAGCTTTTCAAAGTGTAGCTTCTCATGAGTCCTCAAAAGTTCTCGATGATCCTCTAGTTAGTTTCATGAGCTAACTTGCGAGTGTTAATTATTTAGTTAGATGCTCAATCTTCTCCTTATCATTGTCATTCGCTTTATCTTGATTAGCATGATTAATAGCAATTTCATCATAGTCATCATAGGTTTCATCACTATTGCTACCAACAAGTAAATCATCATCTCCTAGCAAGTCATCTTCATCACTATTAAAATCAAGATACTCGGGGTGTGATACCTTAGGGCCTTTAGCCATGAAGCATCTTCCAATTCCTTCATTTGGTGAGTCAAATATGTCGTAGGAGTTGGATGTCACAAGAGCAATTTCGGCAACACCTTCATCTTGAGTATCTTCTAAGTTGGAGTGATAGCTTCTCTCGGGGTAGTTATCAGAGTCGGAACCGGATACCCATTCACCAACATGAGCTTGATGTCTTCGTCTTGTGTAGCTCCTTGATGATTTCCTTCCTTTCTGAATCTTTGCTTCTCCGAGAAGGTCTTCGTTCATAATGATCATCTCTATTCCTTCTCTCTCTTGGTGGTGATTCTTCTCTTCTACTTCTCCTTTTAGGTGAGTCTTCTCTTTTTTTGTGGGGAGCCGTACACTCATTGGAGTAGTGTCCGGGTCTTCCACAATTGTAGCAATTCCGATCACGAGTAGAAGATCTTTCGTCATTGTAGGACCTTGATTTGGAGTTTCTCTCTTTGCTTCTATTCTTGTAGAACTTGTTGAGGTTCACCATTAAGCTCAATTCTTCATTGAAGACTTGTTTCTCACTTGATGATGTAGGAGCGTCACATGAAGCTTTGTAAGCACCACTAGACTTGTTGTGAAACTATTCTTTATCTTTGAGTGACATCTCATGAGCAACAATTCTTCCAATGATTTCCGTTGGCTTGAGATCTTTGTAATTGGGCATCATTTGGATCAATGTGCACACGGTGTCATATTTTCAATCCAGGGCTCTTACGATTTTCTTGATGATGAATTTGTCGGTCATCTCTTCGCTTCCTAAGCCGGCAATCTCATTTGTGATGAGAGCACGCCTAGAGTACATTTCAACGACACCTTCACGATCCTTCATCTTGAACTTGTCAAGTTGACTTTGAAGCACATCCAACTTGGATTCCTTGACGAAGTCGGTAACTTCGTGCATACCAATCAAAGTATCCCAAATTTCCTTTGCATTCTCAAGACGGCTGATTTTGTTGAATTCTTCGGGGCACAATCCGTTGAAGAGGACATCGCAAGCTTGAGCGTTGTATTGCAACATCTTCAATTCTTCCACCGATGCTTCACGATTTGGTTCCTTCCCATCAAAGAATTCACCTTGCAAACCAATACACACAATAGCCCAAACGGCGGGGTTATGTCCAAGAATATGCATTTTCATCTTATGCTTCCAACTAGCAAAATTTGTACCATCAAAGTAAGGACCTCTATAGTGGTAACTTCCCTTGCTAGACGCCATACTCTCGTAGGTTGTGGAACCAAGGCTATGATCACCAAAGCTATGGAAATCAAGGCAAATAGAGACCAAGGCTCTGATACCACTTGTAGGATCGAAAGTATGTCTAGAGGGGGGTGATTAGACTACTTGACCAAATAAAAATCTAGCCTTTTCCCAATTTTAATTGTTGGCAGATTTTAGAAACTTAGCACAAGTCAAGCAATCAACCTACACATGCAATTCTAAGAGTATACCAGCGGAATGTAAATCATTGCACATGAAGGTAAAGGGCGGGGTTTGGAGATTGCAAACGCAAGTGTAGACATGGATATTTTTGTCGTGGTTCCGATAGGTGGTGCTATCGCACATCCACGTTGATGGAGACTTCAACCCAGGAAGGGTAATGGCTGTGCTAGTCCACGGAGGGCTCCACCCTCGAAGGGTCCACAAAGAAGCAACCTTGTCTATCCCACCATGGCCATCGCCCACGAAGGACTTGCCTCACTAGGGTAGATCTTCACGAAGTAGGCGATCTCCTTGCCCTTACAAACTCCTTAGTTCAACTTCACAATCTTGTTGGAGGCTCCCAAATGACACCTAACCAATCTAGGAGACACCACTCTCCAAAAGGTAATAGACGGTGTGTTGATACCGAACTCCTTGCTCAAATGCTTCAAATGATAGTCTCCCCAACACTCAAACGTCTCCTCACAGATTTGGATATAGTGGAAGAAGAGATTGAGTGGAAAGCAACTTGGGGAAGGCTAGAGAACAAGATTTATATGGTACGAATGGAATATCTTGATCTCAACACTTGAGTAGGTGGTTCTCTCTCAGAAAATGAGTAATGGAAGTGTAGCCTTGTTCTGATGGCTCTCTCCACGAATGAAGAGGGGTGGAGGGGTATATATAGCCTCCACACAAAATCCAACTGTTACACACATTTTGGCCAACTCGGTGGGACCGATTCAGTGAACTCGGTCTGACCGAAAGGTTCAAATATGTGAACGTTAGGAAACTCGTTGGGACCGACTGGAACATCTCAGTGGGACCGAAAGACTAGGGTTAAGTCATCAGAGAGTTGGCAACGTGAACTCGATGTGACCGATTAATGAACTCGGTAGTACCGAAATTAATTAACCTGCAATAGAGAGTTTACAGAACCATCTCGGTGAGACCGAACACCTATATCGGTGAGACCAGAATGTTTGGGTTTGTGGCTCTGGCTAAGTCAAAGGAAACTTAGTGGGACTAGATAGGAAAAATCGGTGAGTACGAGTTTGGCATTTTGGTTTTGACTTGTTTGGAGTGGAGAGATTGTGTGAGGGTTTTGGAGCATATCATCAAGCATTGTGAGCAACCAATTTATTAAGCAACACCTCATTCCCTTTTAGTAGTATTGGCTTTCCTAAGGACTCAATGTGATCTTGGATCACTAAAAGTAAAAAAGGTAGAGTCTTGAGCTTTTGCCAAACTTGCTTCCTTTGATTTTGAGGGGTCCACATATCCATAATAGCCATGCCATTCATTGAACTTTCCTGAAATATTTAGCTTGAGGAATCATTGGTTCAATGAGCTATATGTTGTTATAAATTACCAAAACCACTGGGGATTAGTTGCACTTTCACTAAGTCCGTGTGTGATGATTATAGGCCTTTAAGGCATTCTGCTTCCTGCTTCCTCTGCTCATCCTACAGCTTCCTCTTCTTCTCCTCCTCCATCTTCCTTCTCGCACGACTTCTGTAGTCGATGTTCCAATCCGCAAACCCCTCATACCACGGAACAACACATTTGCCTCGTGTTCTTCCCGGATGTTTAGGATTTCCCAGGGCGCGTGTAAGCTCATTGTTATCTCTGTTGGGCGTGAACACCCCTGTTGGAGCCTCTTCTATTACAACAAGTAACTTGTTGTCGGCTCCTTTAAGACTTGCCTCTTCAAAACCTGGCCTGTCTTTGGGTCCAACGCCCCCCCATGCGCATAGAACTAAGTCATGCACCTTTCCGGCTAGCTCAATGTAACTGGAGTGACCCCTGCATCCAGCATCTGTTGTTCAGACTTATCCCACTTAGGCTGGGCCACCGCGTAGCCACCTGGCCCCATCATATGGAAATACTCCTTTTTTGCGGCATTGATTTTTTTTATTCTCGACCGTTCCTTAGATAATTCGATTCCTTGAATTTCATGAAAGCGGGCTAGTGATCTCTTTGCTTCTCCAGTGTTCCCATGAATTCTGGAGTTTTCTTTCCTTCTTGGACGTACTTGGCCCATATTTTTTTTGTGGGTGCTGAATGCAATTGCCATCTTCCTAAGAGCAGCGTCCTTGACTTTCTGCACATCTACATATGTGAAATGATCTGGTAGGGTGAAATGTTCCATGAGAGATTCCCAAAGCCGATTTTTGGTTTTTTGTCGATAAAAGTAAGATCTGGACGTGGCTTTGCTGGCTCTTTCCATTCTTGAATGGAGATCGGGAGTTGGTCCTTCACAAGAACTCCACAATGACGAACAAACTTGTTCACATTCTTCTTAGGCTCACTTGGTTCGCCATTAGGTTTGATGGCATCAATGTTGTACTTTACGCCATCCTTCAACTTTTTGGCCGGGCCTCGCGCTATCCTGGTGCATGTAGAAGATTTACTCGATTTGGACGGATGAAAGAAGAAAGATCGATTCGTTAATATATATACAAATTATTTAAAGCATGTGATGATCACCAGATGCCTGCTTATATAAATATACCTCGTCGGTCTTTGTTATTTCAAGATCAACATTTTCTTCATCATCATAATCATAGTTCTGGACTTCATCAATTCGGTTGTCTTGATCGAATATCATATCACCCTCCCCAGTATTGTTTAGATATTGGGAGCCGTCATCTTCTTCATTCTGATCATCTGGCGGGCGAGGGGAGCGTATGATCTCGAACATGGCATCTTCTCCTTCTCTGCCGGTATTGTCCGCCATAGCTTTTATTTAACTAATCCAGAAGAAATATAAAACAATTTAATACTCATCTCAAATAATAGTAGATAATTGATATGCATCTCAAATAATAGTAGATAATATTTATGCATCTTGAAAGATAAAACTGAATCATTGTAGATAATATGTATCATCGAATATAATATTGAATACATCATCTCGAATATTATCGATATAATCTCGAATACATTGTCTCGAATATTATTGAATACATCACTAGCTAGCTAATATAGATCGAATACTATCGAATAATCTAGTTCACTAGCGGTTCCTGAGGCGCGGGCGGTGGACACCCAAAGAAACGAAACCATCACAAGATCATAGCTCGGGTGAGATCCCCGAAGAACCTGCTAGGTATTGGAGAACCAGACGTCCATAGCAGCCATGTAGCGACGGACGTGCTCGTCGCCCTCCCTGATACGGTGACGTACCACCTCCGGCGGGGTCGACTCCCTCTGCACCGAAAGTGGCCATGCGAACGCCACCAAAGGAGCTCCGGGTCGATGGCGGGACCTGGGGCCGGGTTCCTCACCAAGCGGTGCCCCCTAAAGGTAGCACCTCCCAATGCCAGCCCGGCGGACCCCAGTCCCGGACATGGCTGCTCTGAAGCAGGAAGTCATCGCGAACGGATCGACGGCGAGGATGCGGGCCGAGCATCCTTCATGTATAAAAAACTTAATATATAACATTTCTAATTAACATTTATATATCTAAGTAACATTTATATATCTGAAATTCATCTAACATTTCTATAACTAAAAGTATAAAAAACAAAAAAATATGCATCTAACATTTATATATCTAATTCATCTAACATTATATATATATATAT
>LR738714.1:465043360-465074745 GCA_902687465.1 Secale cereale
GGCGTGCAAGCTCGAGAGAGGGGCGGTGCGCAACGGGGGCGGCGGGCGGCACGTCGGGGGCGGCGTGTCGGGGGGGGGGGCGACGGCGATGGCGACGACGCAGGACGGGGGCGGCGACGACGTCGAAACATAGGGAGGAGAGGAAGCAGAGGAGTTGTTTATTTTTGAGTTGTTTTTTGTTGTATTTAGAGTTTCTTTGTGAATATTATTGCTTTAGCTAAAAAATATGAAATGCCTTTGTAACAGATGAGTTTTCGCGCGAAACCCTGATACATCAAAAGAGATTGTCCATTTTGTACATGAAGTGCATCCAGTTTTTGTTGTAACCCTCTCAACTTTTTAGCACATGCTATGTGGGTGAAATGACGATACCATGCTAAATTTCAACATTTTCATAGTTCATTTGCAGTGTTTTTCAATTTCAGGATCATTTAGCTCAAAAAATCTATAAATGCATGAAAAATAGAAAATGAATTCAGAAAGGGTTGAAAGTTGATGACGTAGCTTTGAATGGTGCATACTGAACGCACAAAAAGTCTGGAGTTGTAATAAGTTAAAAAATGAAATGCCTTTGTAACAAATGAGTTTTCATTGGAAACCCTGATACTTCGAAAGAGATTGTCCATTTTGTATACGAAGTGCATCAAGTTTTTGCCGTAACCCTCTCAACTTTTTAGCACATGCTATGTGGGTGAAATGATGATACCATGCCAACTTTCAACCTTTTCAGAGTTCATTTGCAGTGTTATTCAATTTCAGGGTCATTTAGCTCAACAAAATCAGTAAATGCATGAAAAATAGCAAATAAAGTCAGAATGGGTTGAAAGTTGATGACGTGGATTTGAATGGTGCATACTGAAAAGTCTGGAGTTGTAATAAGTTTAAAAAATGAAATGCCTTTGTAACAGATGATTTTTCGTGTGATACCCTGATACTTCGAAAGAGATTGTCCATTTTGTACACGAAGAGCATCCAGTTTTTGCCGTAACTCTCTCTACTTTTTTGCACATTCTATGTGGGTGAAATGATTATACCATGCCAACTTTCAACCTTTTCAGAGTTCATTTGTAGTGCTTTTCAATATCAGGATCATTTAGCTCTAAAAAATCAGTAAATGAGCTGAAAAATAGCAAATGAAGTCGGAATGGTACACGTTTGTCCCAAGCACAAAAGTACACGTTTCAAATGCCAAAACACATAAGCACCCGAACTATTACAGAGATTCCCTACGGTTTGTCCAAAGTGGGACTTTCCAGATATACAAGTTCAGAAACTCACTAGAGAAGAAAGTGATGACAGTGAAGCCGATCACATCCCAGAGTGGGATCTTTGGGTGTGAAACTTTTTCTTCGCGTGTGTCCCTTTGCGCCATAACCATGGACAATCTTCATCATTTAACTGGATCCTCGGGTCAATATTCACTGTGAATGGAGCAATTTCATCAAACTTTTCATAATCTTCTGACATGTGTGTCTTGTCATCCACTCCCACAATGTTTCTTTTCCCTGAAAGAACTATGTGGCACTTTGGCTCATCGTATGATGTATCTGCTTCCTTATCTTTTTTTTCTCGGCTTGATAAACATGTCCTTCACATAGAAAACTCGCGCCACATCATTGGGTAGGACGAATGGTTCGTCGGCGTACGCAAGATTGTTGAGATCCACAATTGTCGTTCGGTATTGCGGGTCTTCCGATACCCCGCCTCATGTCATATTGACCCATTTGCACTGAAACAAAGGTACCTTCAAACCACGTCCGTAGTCAATTTCCCGTATGTCCTCTATGTAACCATAATATGTGTCTTTTCCCCTCTTGGTCGCTGCATCAAAGCGGAAACCACTGTTTTGGTTGGTGCTCTTCCTATCTTGGGTGATCGTGTAAAATGTATTTCCATTTATCGTGAACCCTTTGAAAGTCATTATATTCGAAGATGGTAACTGGGACTGTAAGTACATGTCATCTTCAACAGCGGCGTCATGCATGGCATGTGTCTGCAACCAACAGGCGAAAGTCCCCATTTGTTCACGTGTAATCCAGTTGTCAGACTGCTCCGGGTGTTTGGAGCGTAGAATATTCTTATGTTCCTCCATATACGGAGCCACCAAGGCGTAATTTTGTAGAACTGTGTAGTGTGCTTGAGTGAGAGATTGCTCGTCCATACATATTATTTCTTTCGGTCCTAGCATGCCATTTGCACCTAGTCTGCCATTATGTCGTGATTCAAGAACACCAATCGGCTTAAGGTCAGGAATAAAGTCAATACAAAACTCAATGACCTCCTCATTTTCATGGCCCTTGGAGATGCTTCCTTCTGGCCTAGCACGGTTATGAACATATTTCTTTAAGACTCCCATGAACCTCCGAAAGGGTAACATATTGTGTAGAAATGCAGGACCCGAACATTAATCTCTTCGCCATATCAAGACTTTAAGACTCCCAGCAGTTGTGTCATGATGTTGAAGAAGGATGCTGGGAACACCAACTCAAAACTGACAAGACATTGCACCAAATCATTCTCTAAACTTGGTATGATTTCTAGATCGATTACCTTCTGAGAGATTGCATTGAGGAATGCACATAGCTTCACAATGGCTAATCGAACATTTTCCGGTAGAAGCCCCCTCAATGCAACCGGAAGCAGTTGCGTCATAATCACGTGGCAGTCATGAGACTTTAGGTTCTGGAACATTTTCTCTGCCATATTTATTATTCCCTTTATATTCGACGAGAAGCCAGATGGTACCTTCACACTGAGCATGCATTCAAAGAAGATTTCATTCTCTTCTTTGGTAAGAGCGTAGCTGGCTTGACCCTGATGTATGTCGTCTTTTCCGTGCATACGTTGCTGGTCCTCCTATGCCTCCGGTGTATCTTTTGTCTTCCCTTAGATGCCCAAGAAGCCAAGCAGGGTCACGCAAATATTCTTCATCACGTGCATCATGTCGATTGCAGGGTGGACCTCTAGGTCTTTTCAATAGGGTAGGTCCCAAAATATAGATTTCTTCTTCCACATGGGTGCTTGTCCGTCAGCGTCATTCGGAACAGATTGTCCACCAGGACCCTTTCCAAAGATTACCTTCAAATCCTTGACCATATCATGTACATCATCACCGGTATGGTGGCGAGGCTTCATCCGGTGATCTGCCTCACCTTTGAAATGCTTGCCTTTGTTTCTTAGGGGATGCCTGCTCGGAAGAAATCGACGATGTCTCAGGTACATATTCTTCCTACAGTTATCCAAATATATATTGTCGGTATCATCCAAACAGTGCGTGCATGTGTGGTATCCCTTGTTTGTCTGTCCTGAAAGGTTACTGAGAGCAGGCCAATCATTGATGGTCATGAACAACAACACATGTAGGTCAAATTCTTCTTGTTTGTGCTCATCCCACACACGTCCACCTTTTCCATTCCACAGTTGTAAGAGTTCTTCAACTAATGGCCTTAGGTACACATCAATGTTGTTCCTGGGTTGCCTAGGGCCTTGGAAGAGCACTGGCATCATAATGAACTTCCACTTCATGCACAACCAAGGAGGAAGCTTATACATACATAGAGTCGCAGGCCAGGTGCTATGGTTGCTGCTCTTCTCCCCAAAAGGATTAATGCCATCTGTGCTTAGACCAAACCATACGTTCCTTGTGTCACCTTCTGTCAGGCCCAAGATGTGATTCTATCCCGATCACGTGACACTTACGTGATTGAGTCACAACCGCATTTCGGACACTTAGCAAGATGGATATCATTACATCGTACCATTACATACATACATGGGGGATACAACAATGCATACAAGGCACATGAATACAACAACATCAATACAAGGCATCCGACTACGGATGCAAACATGAAAAGCACAACGACATCCATCTGCTATCCCAGGCTGTCGACCAGGAACCTAACCCAAGACTGATGAAGAAGAAGAAGAAACAACTCCAACACAAAGAACATCGCTCTCACGTCAAGTCATCGGAAACCTGCACCTGCAACTGTTGTTGTAGGATTTGTGAGCCACGAGGACTCAGCAATCCCATAACCATGGATAACAAGACTAGTAAAGCTTAAAGGGGTAGGAAGAGGGTAAGTGGTGAGGTTGCAGCAACGGCTAAGCATAATATGGTGGCTAACTTACGGGTACAAGAATAAGATGAACATCTACGCAAATGGTCGCAAACTAGTAATGATCGCTAAAGATCCTGAACTACCTACGAGTCAACCATAACCCCACCGTGTTCTCTTCTCAAAGTGAAAAGAGACAGTCACGGTTACTCACACAGCTGTGTGTTTTACTTCGGATCCTCTGTCAAGTTTTCTACAACCGGACATTAACAAATTCCAATCTGCCACATAACCGCGGGCACGACTTTCGAAAGATCATAACCCTGCAGGGGTGTCCCAACTTAGCCCATCACAAGCTCTCACGATCAGCAGAGATAATAATAATATTACCCCTTATCTTAGGGAAGGCCCGATCAGACTCGGAATTCCTGGTGCACAAGACATTTCGACAATGGTAAAACAAGTCCAGCAAGACCTCCCGGCATGCCGAGACCCTCATAGTAGCCACGCGTATCTCGTCTCAGGCCACAACCGGATAGGTGATCCTACAGGAGCCAACCCTCGAGTTTCCCCGAGGTGGCCCCGCAGTCTCCTCGTTTGGGACCAACACCATCAGCACTGGCCCCCCTACTATGTAGAAAGAATCCTCGGGTAGCGCTAACTCCCTATGCAATTAATTAATTAATTAAGTTTTTATTATGAGAAAATTAAAATCAATGTTGGGCCTTGCTGGAGGAGTTTTATTCAAAGACGAACTGTCAAGGGGTCCCCATACACCCAACCGTGTAAGGAACGCAAAATCAAGGAACATAACGCCGGTTTATCGGCTCCTAAGGTGGCATGAGTGGAACAAAACACCGAGAAAAAGGCCAAGCTTTCCACGCATTGCCAAGTATATAGGTGTGTTAATAATAATAATAGATATTGTGATATTCCAACAACAAGTTCCAACATGGAACAATCTTCATCTTCACCTGCAACTAACAACGTTATAAGAGGGGCTGAGCAAGGGGGTAACATAGCCAAACAACGGTTTGCTAGGAAGGTGTCAAAGGTTACACGTTTCATGGCAACAAGGAGAAGGGCTGACAATAAAGATGGGTAGCGTGACATATAACGACAGCATAGAGACATGTAGCATAGCAATGATAGTAAAGGTATCCAAGGTGATGGTCATCTTGCTTGAGATCCCGCAAGGAAGAAGAATGAGTCCATGAAGAAGAAGCCTTGAAGACGAAGCACGTGTACACGATCGAATCATCACGATCGCAACGGAAAAGAACTAGCGAGAAGAAAGCACACAACATGGTAAACACACAACACAAGAACATGACAAGATGCTCAACCAAGTACAATGCAAGACAATTCTATATGATGCAATACATGGCAAGGGATGAAGCACACAAAAACAACACCAAACAACAAGTTTAAATGAGGCCGGAATCAACATATAACTATTCCGGTACGTCCTCATATGCATATTTAGAAATTGGTCCAGGTCTGAACAAACCTTATGTGCAAGTTGTTAAACAGCAATTTAACATGCACCTTGATGTTCTACTCGAAATTCTAGTCAAGTTTCATATAAAGTTTGTTTAATTCGGAGCTACGGCCTAGAAGATATGAGCAAAACAAGTCAAACATGGCAACGGTGCAAGATGCACCCAAACATCAAGCAAACACACTCCAAATAGGTCAACAACATGATATTAAGCTTCTACATGCAAAAACACACAAGTTTCATATAGGACACGCTCAAAACGGAGCAACGGTTCAACACATACACATGAAACAAGATATAACAACAAGCTGTCAAAAACAGCAACATAGCAACTTTGGAGCAAGGTATATATATGCTAGAGCACTCAAACATGATAACAAGAGGCATGTATGTGAAATAGACATGATACTTAACAAGCATGAACTTAGAACACTCCCAAAAACTTGCTGGAACACAATTAACCAAGCATGTCAAGTTGCAATAAATTTATCCAGACTTAGCCAAAATCTGGGAAGGCAAAAACATCATCACGATGCTGCCTTCAGAGGCAGAAACAACAAGCATATCAACTCTACTAAGTGTATAAAGATCAAAGACATGTAGAAGACATACTATACATCAAACAACTCCATTGGATCATCTCCATAGGAGGCATGGATCAATAACAACAAGCTTCACCAAATTGATCATGCTGATAAAAATCTGACACGTAAATTTATAGCAACTTGAGAGCAAGAAATAAATAAGCTACAGCAGGTCATATATGCAAACAAGGGCATGAATGGATAGAGCATAACATGGACAACAAGATATGATCATTTGACATACTAAAACAAGCATGGATTGGAGTGGGGCATCAAGCAAACATAGCATCAGGTTTAACAGATTCCAGACTTAGCAGTTTTACACTAAGTATAAAACAGCAACATTGGCATGGCATGTTTACAAGCTTGTTTAAGTCACCTCAAGGCATATCATGGAAAGTGTATTGCACCACAGAAAAGACCATGTAATTGTGCTTCTAAAACATATAGACATGTGGCATGAAGACAAACACATCAATAGCAATGAGCAAGTCAAAACAACATCTCCTTCAGCACTTAACAGCCACATGCACTTTTGCAACAGAGATTAACATGGCAAGATGGCACCTAACATGAATGCTACAGCAACCATCATGTAGAGAACTTCACAATGAACATTTTGGTGTATCATATGCTCTATTTGGATAAACATGCACAAAGTTACAAGCATCACAAGTATGCAACAAAATTACAGTTACCAGCAGTTTTAAACATATGGCACCCTTGCAACAGGGATTAGGGCATCAAGATGAAGTCAAACAAGCATGCCACAATGGAACAAAATGAAGAGCATATCACAACGATAATTTTGACATATTACATGCATCATTTGGATAAGCACACAAAAAGTTACAAGCAGTCAAACATGCACATATATTTACAAAATCTAGGGACTTAGCCCTTTTTTTAACACCAGGAAAAAAAACAGAGCGAGCAACTGGGCTGGCCGGGGCTCGCCTAGTGGGCGTGGCCCAAGGGGGAGGAGGTAGGCCAGATGGGCGCGTCGGGCCGGCTTGGGCCCATGGAGGCGTGGTAGATGCCCAAGGGGGGCGCTAGAGCTCGTCCCCGTCATCCCTGGCGGCGGATCTGGCTCGGATCTCGCCGGATCCGAGCGCGGTGGCGGCGAGCGGCGAGGTGGCCGGACGTTGGCAGGGCGGCGCGCGGTGGGGCGGACGCCGGCGAGGTGGCACGGCGCGAGCTAGGCGGCGGGGTGAGGAGCTCGGGCGCGGGACGGAGCGGCACGGCGGCGCGGAAGCCGAGGCGGCGGGGCGGCGAGGTGCCCAGCGACGGCGAGGGGGCGGCGGAGGCCGGGCGGTGGTGAGGCGGAGCGTCGGGAGGTGCGGGGCCGAGCCCGGGCGTGCGGACGGCGGCGATGGCTCGCGGGCCAGGGGGGCCTTGATCGGGCCGGGCGGGCCCTGGCCGGCGGCGAAGTGGGGCGGCGCGGTCGGCGAACCAGGTGCCGACATGTGGCGGCGGTGGAGGAGGCTGGACATGTCCGTCGGCGTACGGACGTGTCCGGTGCGGCGGAGGGGAGGTTTTTAGGGTTTCATCCGAGAATTTCGGGGGGAGGGGTGTTTAAATAGGTAGAGGGAGCTAGGAGAGTCCAAATGAGGTGTGGTTTTCGGCCACGCGATCACGATCCAACGACCGATAGCATGGAGGGGGTTAGGATGGGCTTGTGGGCTGTTGTGAAGAGGTGTTGGGCCAAAAGAGAGAAGGCTTCTGACGGTTAACGCGGTTAACCGTTGGCTATCAGACGAACTCCGAATGTGACGAAAATTGACAGGCGGTCTACCTATGCTATAATAAGACCACACGCCAAGTTTCATCCCATTCCGAGAACATTTTCCGGCCACTCATAAAATAAATATTCGGAGGCGCTGCGGGCGCGTGCGAGTGTGTCTGGGCTCAGAACGGACAACGGAAAGGACAGGCGAACTCGGACGGATGGAAGTTTTGAAAACATGCCGATGCAATGCACACGATGACATGGCAAAATGCAACACGCAAGCAAGATGACATGGCAACAACGACGAATAACTGGTTGACACCTGGCGCATCGGTCTCGGGGTGTCACACCTTCAAAGTCCTCTCGGTACTTTCTCTCGATTATTCTCCACTGCGAGCCGTCAGCGGGTACTCTCAACTTCCCGCCTTTCTTATGGTCTTCTGTGTGCCATCGCATCGACTTGGCATGCTCTTTATTTTGGAACAAATGTTTCAACTGTGGTATTATAGGAGCATACCACATCACCTTGGCAGGAATCTTCTTCCTGGGGCGCTCGCCCTCGACATCACCAGGGTCATCGCGGCTGATCTTACAGCGCAATGCACCACATACCGGGCACAGGTTCAAATCCTTGTACTCACCGTGGTAGATGATGCAGTCATTAGGACAGGCATGTTACTTCTGCACCTCTAACCCTAGAGGGAAGACAACCTTCTTTGCTTCGTACGTACTCTCGGGCAATTCGTTGTCCTTTGGAAGCATATTCTTTAACATTATCAACAAGTTTCCAAATCCCTTGTCAGATACACCATTCTCTGCCTTCCATTGCAGCAATTCCAGTGTGGTGCCCAGCTTTTTCTTGTCAGCTTCGCAATTCGGGTACAACAATTTCTTGTGATCCTCTAACAAGCGCTGCAACGTTTTCTTCTCCTTTTCACTTGCGTAGTTTCTCTTTGCATCGGCAGTGGCCCGACCTAGATCATCAGTGGGCTCATCTGATGCCTCTTCTTCAACTTCTTCCCGCATTGCCGGCTCAGCTTCTTCCCCCATTGTTGTACCATCATATTCAGGGAACCCATGGCCATGATAGTTGTCGTCGTCCTCTTCTTCTTCATTGTCTTCCATCATAACCCCTCTTTCTCCGTGCTTGGTCCAAACATTATAGTGGGGCATGAAACCGGACTCAAACAGGTGGACGTGAATGGTTCTTGACTTAGTAATTCTGATCATTCTTATAGCCAGCACATGGACAAGGCATAAAACCATCTGCCCGCTTGTTTGCCTGAGCCTCAAGCAAAAAAGTATGCACGCCATTAACGAACTGGGGTGAGCATTGGTCATCGTACATCCATTGCCGGCTCATTTTCATTACACGTCACCGAATTGATTAAATTAATACAAGTTCATACAACACTTATTGTCATAAAACAAACATACAAATAACTCTCTAGCTAAAGCATTTAAATGCAACAATAAATGTGATCAAGATCGCAACTAAGGTAATAATTGATCCAACAGCATAATGATACCAAGCCTCACTATCAATGGCATATTTTCTAATCTTTCTAATCTTCAAGCGCGTTTTCTCCATCTTGATCTTGCGATCATCGACGACATCGGCAACATGCAACTCCAATTCCATCTTCTCCCCCTCAATTCTTTTCAATTTTCCTTTCAAATACTCGTTTTCTCTTTAAACTAGGTATAAAGATACTGACGACCGAATCTCGGGCAAGTAACATACTGATGACAAAGGGAATAACTTATGTTGTCATTACGGTTCGATCGATAAAGATCTTCTTAGAATATGTAGGAACCAATATGAGCATCCAGGTTCCGCTATTGGTTATTGATCGGAGAGGTGTCTCGGTCATGTCTACATAGTTCTCGAACCCGTAGGGTCTGCACGCTTAACGTTCGATGATGATTTGTTATTATATGAGTTATGTGATTTGGTGACCGAATGTTGTTCCGAGTCCCAGATGAGATCACGGACATGACGAGGAGTCTCAAAATGTTAGAGAGGTAAATATTGATATATAGGACGATAGTATTCGGACACCGGAAGTGTTCAGAGTGGTACCAGGTACATATCAAAGTACTGGGGGGTCACCCGAACCCCCGGGAGGTTAATGGACCACATGGGCCAAAGGGGAAGGGGCACACTAGCCCACAAGGGTCTGGCGCACCCCTCCTAGGCCGCCGACCAAGTGGGAGAAGGAAAGGGGGATTCGGCCTCCCCCTTGCTTTCCTCTCCCCTCTCTTCCTTTTCCCTTCCTACTCCGAACAGGAATATGAGAGCGGGGTTGGCCGATTGGAGAGGACCCCAAGTAGGATTCCTCCTACTTGGGGCGCCCCCTTGGCTGCCTCTCCTCCCCTCCAACCTATATATACATGGGGAGGGGGCGCCTAGAACACACACCAACAATTGTTAGCCGTTTGCGGCACCCCCCCCCCCTCCATAGTTTATGCCTCCAGTCATATTCTCATATTACTTAGGAGAAGCCCTGCACGGATCACTCCACCATCACCGTCACCATGCCGTCGTGCTGACGGAACTCATCTACTTCCTCGACACTTGCTGGATCAAGAGTTCAAGGGACTTCATCGAGCTGAACATGTGCAGAACTCGGAGGTGTCATACGTTCGGTGCTTGATCGGTCGGCACGAGAAGAGGTTTGACTACATCAACTGCATTGTCAAACGCTTCCTTTTTCGGTCTACGAGGGTACGTAGACACACTATCCCCCTCTCGTTGGTATGCATCTTCTAGATAGATCTTGCATGAGCATAGGAATTTTCTTGAAATTGCATGCTACGTTTCCCATCAGTGGCATCACGAGCGAGGTCTATGCGTAGATGATATGCACGAGTAGAACACAAAGAGTTGTGGGTGGTGATAGTCATACTTCTTACCACCAACATCTTATTTTGATTCGGCGGTATTGTGGGATGAAGCGGGCTGAACCAACCTCACATGACCACGTTCATGAGATCGGTTCCACCGACGGACATGCAACAAGTTCTGCATAAAGGTGGCCGGCGGGTGTCTGTTTCTCCTACTTTAGTTGAATCAAATTTGACTGCGGCCAATCCTTGAAGAAGGTTAAAACAACAAACTTGATGAAACACCGTTGTGGTTTTGTGCTGTAGGTAAGAACGGTTTTTGCTAGAAGCCCGTAGCAGCCACGTAAAACTTGGAACAACAAAGTAGAGGACGTCTAACTTGTTTTTGCATGGCATGTTGTGATGTGATATGGTCAAGACGTGATGAGTTATACGTTATTGTATGAGATGATCATGTTTTGTAAGATATCTGACAACTAGCAGGAGCCTTATGGTTGTCTCTTTATTGTATGAAATGCAAATGCCATGTAATTGCTTTACTTTATTGCTATGAGTTAGCAATAGTCGTGGAAGCAATAGTTGGCGAGACGACCACGACACTACGATAGAGATCAAGGTGTCAAGCCGGTGAAGATGGAGATCATGATGATGCTTTGGAGATGGATATCAAAAGCACAAAATGATGATGGCCATATCATGTCACATATTTTGATTGCATGTGATGTTTGTCTTTTATGCATCTTATTTTTTCTTAGTACGACGGTAGCATTATAAGATGATCCCTTAACTAAATTTCAAGGTAAAAGTGTTCTCCCTGAGTATGCACCATTTCTACAGTTCGTCGTGTTGAGACACCATGTGATGATCGGGTGTGATAGACTCTACGTTCACATACAATGGGTTCAAGATAGTTTTGCACATGCGGAATACTCAGGTTAAACTTGACGAGCCTGGCATGTACAGGCATGGCCTCGGAACACTAGAGACCGAAAGGTCGAACGTGAATCATATAGTAGATATGATCAACATAGAGATGTTCACCATTGATGACTACTCCATCTCACGTGATGATCGGACATGGTTTAGTTGATTTAGATCACGTATCATTTAGATGGATTGAGGGATGTCTATCTAAGTGGGGGTTATTTAGCAATTTGATTAATTGAACTTAATATATCATGAACTAAGTCCTGATAGTATTTGCATATCTATGTTGTAGATCAATGGCCCGTGCTACAGTTCCCTTGAATTTTAATGCGTTCCTAGAGAAAGCTAAGTTGAAAGATGATGGTAGCAACTACACGGCCTGTGTCCGTAACTTGAGGATTATCCTCATTGCTGCACAGAAGAATTATATCCTTGATGCACCGCTAGGTGAAAGGCCTGTTGTAAGAGCACATGCTGATGTTTTTAACGTCTGGCAAGCTCAATCTGATGACTACTCGATAGTTCAGTGTGCCATGCTTTACGTCTTAGAATCGGGACTTCAAAGACGTTTTGAATGTCATGGAGCATATGAGATGTTCCAGGGGTTGAAGTTAATATTTCAAGCAAATTTCTGAGTTGAGAGATATGAAGTCTCCAACAAGTTGTATAGCTGCAAGATAGAGAACAGTTCTGTCAGTGAACACATACTCAGAATGTGTGGATATCATAATCACTTGACTGAGCTGGGAGTTAATCTTCCAGATGATAGTGTTATTGAGAGTTCTCCAATCACTGCCTCCAAGCTATAAAGGCTTCATGATGAACTATAATATGCAAGGGGTCACTACTGCAGGATGCTGCTAACGCGACACTACGATCAGAGACCATTTGACGAAACTGTGTGCGATGCATTAATTGCAAACGGGGATGTAAAAACCGTCAAAAAAGGTGCAAAACGTTTATGATGAATGATACATCAAACACGGTTCAGATTGTAGTTGTGTGTGCGATCCAGGGCACACGGTTGACCCATTCGAACTGTTTGTGATGAGGCATAACAATAGAAACGACCCGCCAGATCAATGTGTGTGCGATATACGGCATACAGTTTGCTCCGATGAACTGTTTGCTATTAGGGAGTGCAACAGAAATGGTTAGCCAGATCAAGGTGTGTGTGATATAGGGCATACGGTTCACTCGGACGAACTGTTTTTGATTAGTGAGCACAACAGAAATGGTTCAACTTAAAAAGATGTGTGTGATACATGGCAAACAGCTGACTCAATGGCGAGCAACCATGTGGTCAACCTTCTGCCATGAATAAATTTTGACCTTGTTTCTCGTCACATTGCAGATTACAACGCAATAAGTAATTGCACCGGGCTATAAAAACTACACACTCGAAAATTACTTCACAGTTCCTCTCATCATCATCCACGAAACTGGTTTTTCCTGTCAAGTTGTTCCGCCATGACCGGTAGGAGGAGTTCAGGGTGGACACCTAACCAGGCAGCAAAGACCAAGGCCACAAAAGCACTAGAGAGGTCCCGCCACGAAGCCGCGGCCATAGCAGAGATGTCCCGGCGCGCCGCGGAGCCCTCGAACGAGCTCTCACGGGCATGCGAGGGCTCTCACAAGTGCATTCGCGGCATCGGCCATCGCGACGAGCCGCCATTCCTGAAGTCATTCGCCGGCGACGATGACATTCTCGTTGGCGTCACTGCACAGCAGGAGCTGGTCGACGGCTTGATGAAGCTGCTCAAGATCAGTGATGCCTCGGTTGACAAGGCGACCAGCCTCGTTGAGCAACTCATGGGTGACAATGCGAAGCTTCTCAAGGCGCTCACCAAGAAGGAGGAGGAGGCCATTGGCTGGAAGATGCTGCATGAGCAGAGCAGTGCCTCGGGGATGATGCTGACAGCGGTCGTCGAGGAACTAATGGGTGACTTGAGGAAGCTCCAGATCGAGCGTGAGCAGTAGGTGGAGGAATCTGTGGCTGCTTTTAGGCAAAGTCATGAGGAATTGAAGAAGGAGCTGGAGGATGTCGTCGCCCTGCGATCCATCGATGAGTAGAGACAGTAGCGACCCAGATCGTTGTCTGCAATTTCCTTCTTCTCTTGCCCCCATGTCTTCCGGGCTTTGCCGCATGTGGCATTTTAAATTATTCGGAATATGTAAGACAACTATTATCTGCACCATTGTAAATTTGTCGTCGTATTATCTGTTGCCATTTTATTTGTGGTCGTATTATTCGCCCTATGTGGCAATTTAAATTAGGGTGGAATATGAGTTCAAAACACGAACAAAGCAAATGCTGCCATGGGATCACAAGCAAACACCCTCCGTCCACGTGCTTTAATTAACCCATTAATGGAGAGGTTGTGAGCGAGGCGGGCGGCGGCTGGTGCATGGAGGTCAAAGAGCTCGCTTCCCGGTGAGCATGGGCAGCCTTGTTGCTCGCACGTGCCCCGTCGAGCCTACGACAGCGAGGTGGACAAGATGCACGCATCCCGTCGAGCCTGCGCGGCGGACTGCTTGCACGCGTCCCGTCGAGCCTTCACGGCGGACTTCTCGCACTCGTCCCTTCTAATCAAATAGATACACGCACGCCACCGAATATGGTTAAATTTCGACACGGTTAATATAATACAACCGTTTGCGATATTAACATGTCAGCTTTTTGTTTCAAAAAGGACTTCGTTGGCTACTAATGTGTGCGCCTCTTCTCAAACTGGACATTTTTTTACCACGACATATATATGCCATGTCATGAAACCATGCCAAGTTTCAGGTTTTTTGGTTGAGTTTTTGATTTACTGGGATTTAAAAACCGAGATTCTTAATGTTTCAGGATGACCACAAGTTTTTAATTCATTCCCATTCCTTAAATGAGACCTAAACATGCACCCAATGACACATGTACGATTTCCCACCCATTTTGCTTCACTGGAGCATATGCTTGTAGTTCAAATTTCAATTATGGACTACATTAAATGCGTAGAAAACTTAGTAATTAGTAATATCTATACAATGGCCAAATGAACCCTGAACAGTTTCAAATTTCAGCCCGACACTCATGTTATTCTATGTTGCCTGTATAAACCAAATTTCAAGGCGAGAAGAGGTAGCGATTATCGTTTCACCCACAAGAGGGGCATGTTTCCCTACCGGAACCACGAGGGTTGCAACAGGCTTCGGTTTGTAAGAGGTTTGTGTCACACCCTGATTTTCATGCCACATTGCTTAAGCTAATAATCATGCTAAAAATGTGGATTGACAAAAACTTTTGAGTGTTTTTTACTTTGCTTGATTGATTTTCTGTCTGTTGTTTGCTAGTGCTCTAAAAATCAAATAAATCCTCCAACTCTTATACTTCATCTCCTTGATCCAAAACCTTTTCTCAATGATCATGCCATGTGTATAGAACAGTATAGAATTTTCTTATAAAAATATTTTGGCCAAATAGTATTTTCTAAAATTAGTTTTCCAAAAACCCCTGAATTGAGGTTTGCACTACAAGTACCTTATTTAGGGTGTGAAAAATCTTTCAAAAGGTATATTTGAATCCTATAATGTATAGGACTCCCAGAAACCACAAAATTATAATTTTAAAAGTTATTTTTATATTTTATTTAAAAACTTTTTCTTAAGGCCAGAAATGGTCTTTAATAGGGAAAAATTATTTATTTATTTCAAAAATATTTGCCAAAATTCAGGGAAACTCATAGGACATATATTGTCCATATATAAGAGTTTCCACACATGGTCATGTTCAAAATATTGGACACATCCTTCCAAAACCCTTTTTGGATATTTCAAGCTTTTGAAATATTTACAAAGGGAATATTCTCCAAAAATTCCAGGGAAATTCCATCATGTCAAATATGACATATGTGATGATCTTACAAGGCCTCATGCCTTGAATATCAAGGAAACATCAACTAATCCCCTCAAAACCATTTCTGTCCCTTTTGAAGTTTGAGCAACTTTACATTGCCAAACTTGTCCAAATGCTCTCAAACTTGGTGCACATGCTAAAATGATGTAATTATGCATCTATGCCAAATGGCACAAGTTTTGGAGAAGGACAACTTGATCTAAGTGCCCCAAAACCCTTTCTGACCAGATCCAAATTTGAACAACTCTACATTGCCAACTTTTTACTTGGGGCCTAAAATTTTGTGGACATGTTCACAACCCCAAATGATGACACTAAACCAAGTGGTGCATCAAGGGGAGATGATTTGCTTAACCTAATCTAGAGAAATCCATTTCTATTGATTTCTAGGGTTTACAAAAGTTGCATTGGCAACTTTGCCCAAATGAGCTAAAATTTGGTGGAAGGGCCTAAATGTATGTGCCATTTGATCCTGTTAAGTCTCATGTCAAGTGGAGCTATTTTGCTTGCCCAAATCTGCATCAAACACCTTCTGCCATTTTTCCTAAACCATTGTTTTGACCCCTTTTTCTATTCCCCTTTACCTCAAATTCTTACCACAGGTAAACCTGATCATCTTCTACCTCCAGTAACTTCCCCATGTCCACAACTCAATGATTGAGGGGTGAAAACCCCATTTTTACACTTCTGGACAGCAGCTTTCTCCTCCTCTTTCACCTCCCTCCTCACTCCAGTGGCCCTCCAGGGCATCCCAGCCATCTGTGCATTGTTTACTCCCCCCTAGCACGGTTGGACATAAGGGGACACACCAATGACACTTTGTTTATGCCATGGCATGCAGAGTTCGCGCTCTGGAGCGCGCTACAGTGCCCTGGCGCACTGTAGCCACCCCCAATCACCAGCCCCGACCACCTCAGTGTTGGAAATATGCCCTAGAGGCAATAATAAAAGTATTATCATTATATTTCCTTGTTCATGATAATTGTCTGTTATTCATGCTTGAATTGTATTGTACGGAAACAGCGATACCTGTGTGAATATATAGACCACATTGAGTCTCTGGTAAGCCTCTAGTTACCAGCTCGTTGATCAACAGATGATCAAGGTTTCCTGATCATGGACATGTGATGTCAGTGATAACGGGATCACATCATTAGGAGAATGATGTGATGGATAAGACCCAATCCTGAGCATAGCACGAGATCGTATAGTTCGTAATGCATAAGCTTTTCGGTGTCAAGTATTTATTCCTTGGACCATGAGGTTGTACAACTCCCGGATGCCGTAGGAATACTTTGGGTGTGCCAAACGTCACAACGTAACTGGGTGGCTATAAAGGTACGCATCGGGTATCTCCTAAAGTGTCTATTGAGTTGGTACGAACCGAGACTGGGATATTGTCACTCCGTATGACTGAGAGGTACCTCTGGGCCCACTCGGTAATACATCATCATAATGAGCTCAAGGTGACTAAGGAGTTAGTCACGTGATGATGGATTACGGATCGAGTAAAGAGACTTGCCGTGACGAGATTGAACAAGGTATCGGGAATACCGACGATCGAATCTCGGGCAAGTACCGTACCGACGGACAAAGGGAATAACATACGGGATTAAGTGAATCCTTGACACAATGGTTCATTCGATGAAGATCATCGAGGAACACGTGGGAACCAACATGGGTATCCAGATCCCGTTGTTGGTTATTGACCGGAGAGTGGTCTCGGTCATGTCTACGTGTCTCCCGAACCCGTAGGGTCTACACACTTAAGGTTCGGTAACGCTAGGGTCGTAGAGATACATGCACGAGGAAACCCGAAAGTTATTCGGAGTCCCGGATGAGATCCCGGACGTCACGAGGAGTTCCGAAATGGTCCGGAGGTAAAGAATGATATATAGGAAGTCCAGTTTCGGCCATCGAGTGAACTCCGGGGGTCACCGGGAGTGTCCCGGGACCACCGGAGGGGTCCCGGGGGTCCACCGGGTGTGGCCAACCATCCCGGTGGGGCCCCTAGGCCGCAAGGGGAAGGGGCCCAGCCCCTGGTAGGCTGGCGCACCCTACTGGGCCCTCCCTCTTGCGCCTAGGGTTGGAACCCTAGGGAAGGGAGGCGCCCCCTATGCCTTGGGGGGCAAGTCTCCCCCCCAGGCCGCTGCCCCCCTGCAGATCCCATCTGCAAGGCATGGCGCACCCCCCTGGCCCCCTATATATATGTGGGGGGGAGAGGGCAGCCGCACCCAAGTCTCTGGCGCCTCTCCCCCTCCCATCACACCTTCCTCCTCCTACGGAGGGCACCGGCGAAGCCCTGCAGGAATTCCCGTTGCATCCACCACCACGCCATCGTGCTGCTGGATCTCCGACGACCTCTCCTCCCCCCTTGCTAGATCAAGAAGGAGGTGACTTTGCTGTACCGGACGTGTGTTGAACGCGGAGGTGCCGTCCGTTCGGCGCTAGATCATCGATGACGAAGAACGTGAAGAGTACGACTACTTCATCCACGCTTCTTCGAAAGCTTCCGCTCGCGATCTACAAAACGGTATGTAGATGCACTCTCATATGCTCGTTGCTAGATGTCTCCTTAGTTGGATCTTGGTGAAAGCATAGAATTTTTTTTGAATTCTGCTACGTTCCCCAACAGTGGCATCTGAGCTAGGTCTTATGCGTAGCATCTTGCACGAGTAGAACACAAAGCAGTTGTGGGCGTTTGAGTTTGTTCAATTTTCTTACCGTTACTAGTCTTATCTTGATTCGGCAGTATTGTGGGATGAAGCGGCCCGGACCGACTTTACACGTACGCTTACGTGAGATTGGTTCCACCGACAGACATGCACTAGATGCATAAGGTGGCTAGCGGGTGTCTGTCTCTCCTACTTTAGTCGGATCGGATTCAATGAACAGGGTCCTTATGAAGGGTAAATAGAAATTGACAAATCACGTTGTGGTTTTGGCGTAGGTAAGAAACGTTCTTGCTAGAAAACCTATAGAAGCCACATAAAAACTTGCAACAACAATTAGAGGACGTCTAACTTGTTTTTGCAGCATGTGCTATGTGACGTGGTATGGCCAAAGAAGATGTGATGAATGATATATGTGATGTATGAGATTGATCATGCTCTTGTAATAAGGAATCACGACTTGCATGTCGATGAACTTGACAACCGGCAGGAGCCATAGGAGTTGTCTTAATTATTGTATGACCTGCGTGTCACTGAATAAACGCCATGTAATTACTTCACTTTATTGCTAAACGTTAGCCATAGTAGTAGAAGTAATAGTTGGCGTGACGACTTCTTCAAGACACGATGATGAAGATCATGATGATGGAGATCATGGTGTCGAGCCGGTGACAAGATGATCATGGTGCCCCGAAGATGGAGATCGAAGGAGCAAGATGATATTGGCCATAGCATGTCACTTTAATTGATTGCATGTGATGTTTATCATGTTTATGCATCTTGTTTACTTAGAACGACGGTAGTAAATAAGATGATCTCTCACTAAAATTTCAAGAATTGTGTTCCCCCTAACTGTGCACCGTTGCTGAGGATCGTTGTTCCGAAGCACCACGTGATGATCGGGTGTGATAGGTTCTAACGTTCGCATACAATGGGTGTAAGCCAGATTTACACAAGCAATACACTTAGGGTTTACTTGACGAGCCTAGCATGTACAGACATGGCCTCGGAACACGGAAGACCGAAAGGTCGAACACGAGTCGTATAGAAGATACGATCAACATGAAGATGTTCACCGTTGATGACTAGTCCGTCTCACGTGATGATCGGACACGGGCTAGTCGATTTGGATCGTGTATCACTTAGATGAATAGAGAGATGTCATTCTGAGTGGGAGTTCATTAAAATTTGATTAAGATGAACTTAATTATCATGAACTTAGTCTAAATTCTTTACAATATCTCCTGTAGATCAATGGCCCACGCTCAAGTTTCCCTCAACTTCAACGCGTTCCTAGAGAAAACCAAGCTGAAAGACGATGGTAGCAACTATACGGATTGGGTCCGTAACCTGAGGATTATCCTCATAGCTGCCAAGAGATCATATGTCCTTGAAGCACCGCTAGGTGATGCACCCGTTCCCCCGGTGACCCAAGACGTTATGAACGCTTGGCAGTCGCATTGTGATGATTACTCCCTGGTTCAGTGCGGCATGCTTTACAGCTTAGAGTCGGGGCTCCAAAAGCGTTTTGAGAATCACAGAGCATATGAGATGTTCGAAGAGCTGAAAATGGTTTTCCAAGCTCATGCCTGAGTCGACAGATATGACGTCTCCAACATATTCTACAGCTGTAAGATGGAGGAAAACAGTTCTGTCAGTGAGCACATCCTCAAGATTTCTGGATTGTACAACCGCTTGTCTCAGCTGGGAATGAATCTCCCAGATGAAGCGGTCGTTGACAGAATCCTCCAGTCGCTCCCACCAAGCTTCAAGAGCTTCGTGTTAAACTTCAATATGCAGGGGATGGAGAGGTCCATTCCCGAGGTGTATTCGATGCTGAAATCAGCGGAGGTGGATATCAAGAAAGAACATCAAGTGTTGATGGTCAATAAAACCACTAAGTTCAAGAAAGGCAAGGGTAAGAAAAACTTCAAGAAGGACGGCAAAGGAGTTGTCGCGCCCGGTAAGCCAGTTGTCGGGAAGAAGCCAAAGAATGGACCCAAGCCTGAAACTGAGTGTTTTCATTGCAAGGGAACGGGGCACTGGAAGCGGAACTGCCCCAAATACTTAGCAGACAAGAAGGCCGGCAATGTCAAAGGTATATATGATATACATGTTATTGATGTTTACCTTACCAGCGCTCGTAGTAGCTCCTGGGTATTTGATACCGGTGCAGTTGCTCATATTTGTAACTCTAAGCAGGAGCTGCGGAATAAGCGGAGACTGGCGAAGGATGAGGTGACGATGCGCGTCGGGAATGGTTCCAAGGTCGATGTGATCGCCGTCGGCACGCTACCTCTACATCTACCCTCGGGATTAGTTTTAAACCTTAATAATTGTTATTTAGTACCAGCTTTGAGCATGAACATTGTATCTGGATCTCGTCTTATGTGAGATGGCTACTCATTTAAATCGGAGAATAATGGTTGTTCTATTTATTTGAGAGATATGTTTTATGGTCATGCCCCACTGGTCAATGGTTTATTTTTGATGAATTTCGAACGTGATGATACACATATTCATAGTGTAGATGCCAAAAGATGTAAAGTTGATAATGATAGTCCCACATACTTGTGGCATTGCCGCCTTGGTCATATTGGTGTCAAACGTATGAAGAAGCTCCATTCAGATGGACTTCTAGAGTCTCTTGATTATGAATCATTTGACACGTGTGAACCATGCCTCTTGGGCAAGATGACCAAGACTCCGTTCTCCGGAACAATGGATCGAGCAACCAACTTGTTGGAAATCATACATACCGATGTGTGCGGTCCAATGAGTGTTGAGGCTCGCGGAGGCTATCGTTATGTTCTCACCCTCACAGATGACTTGAGTACATATGGGTATATCTATTTGATGAAACACAAGTCTGAGACCTTTGAAAAGTTCAAGGAATTTCAGAATGAGGTTGAGAATCAATGTGACAGAAAAATAAAGTTCTTACGATCAGATCGTGGGGGTGAATATTTAAGTCATGAATTTGGCACGCACCTTAGAAACTGTGGAATTGTTTCACAATTGACACCGCCCGGAACACCTCAACGTAATGGTGTGTCCGAACGTAGAAATCGTACTTTGTTGGACATGGTGTGATCTATGATGTCCCTCATCGATTTACCGCTATCTTTTTGGGGTTATGCTTTCACTTTAAATAGGGCTCCGTCGAAATCCGTTGAGACAACTCCGTATGAACTTTGGTTTGGCAAGAAACCGAAGCTGTCGTTTCTGAAAGTTTGGTTGCGATGCTTAAGTCAAGAAACTTCAACCTGAAAAGATCGAACCCAAATCGGAAAAATGCGTCTTCATAGGATACCCTAAGGAAACGATTGGGTACACCTTCTACCACAGATCCGAAGGCAAAGTTTTTGTTGCCAAGAATGGATCCTTTCTGGAGAAAGAGTTTCTCTCGACAGAAGTGAGTGGGAGGAAAGTAGAACTTGATGAGGTGACAGTCACCCCTCCTGAACAGGAAAGTAGCGCAGCGCAGGAAATTGTTCCTGAGGTGCCTGCACCGACAAGGGAGGAAGTTAATGATGATGATCATGAAGAAACAGATCAAGTTACTACTGAACTTCGAAGGTCCACAAGGGCACGTTCCGCACCAGAGTGGTACGGCAACCCTGTCCTGGAAATCATGTTGTTAGACAACGGTGAACCTTCGAACTATGAAGAAGCGATGGCGGGCCCGGATTCCAATAAATGGCTTGGAGCCATGAAATCCGAGATAGAATCCATGTAT
Organism: Secale cereale; assembly: GCA_902687465.1. Lineage (NCBI taxonomy): Eukaryota > Viridiplantae > Streptophyta > Magnoliopsida > Poales > Poaceae > Secale > Secale cereale. Next base: position 465,065,319 of record LR738714.1, read on the forward strand.
GAAAACAAAGTATGGACTTTGGTGAACTTGCCTGATGATAGGCACGCCATAGAAAATAAATGGATATTTAAGAAGAAGACAGACGCGGATGGTAATGTGACCATCTATAAGGCTCGGCTTGTCGCTAAGGGTTATCGACAAGTTCAAGGGATTGACTACGACGAGACTTTCTCTCCCGTAGCGATGCTGAAGTCAGTCAGAATCATGTTAGCTATTGCCGCATTCTATGATTATGAGATATGGCAAATGGACGTCAAAACAGCATTCCTTAATGGCTTCCTCAAGGAAGAGTTGTATATGATGCAGCCGGAAGGTTTTGTCGATCCAGAAAACGCTAACAAGGTATGCAAGCTCCAGCGCTCGATTTACGGGCTGGTGCAAGCATCTCGGAGTTGGATTATTCGCTTTAATGATGTGATCAAAGCGTTTGGCTTTATACAGACTTATGGAGAAGCGTGTATTTACCAGAAAGTGAGTGGGAGCTCTGTGGCATTTCTCATATTATATGTGGATGACATATTGCTGATGGGAAATGATATAGAGTTCTTGGAAAATGTAAAGGCCTACTTGAATAAGAGTTTTTCAATGAAGGACCTTGGAGAAGCTGCTTACATATTAGGCATCAAAATCTATAGAGATAGATCAAGACGCCTCATCGGTCTTTCACAAAGTACATACCTTGACAAGATATTGAAAAAGTTCAATATGGATCAGTCCAAGAAGGGATTCTTGCCTGTTTTGCAAGGTATGAGATTGAGCAAGGCTCAGTCACTGACCACGGCAGAAGATAGAGAAAAGATGAGTGTCATTCCCTATGCCTCGGCCATAGGTTCTATCATGTATGCCATGTTGTGTACCAGACCTGATGTGAACCTTGCCATAAGTTTGGTAGGGAGGTACCAAAGTGATCCCGGCATGGAACACTGGACAGCGGTCAAGAACATCCTGAAGTACCTGAAAAGGACTAAGGATATGTTTCTCGTTTATGGAGGTGACGAAGAGCTCGTCGTAAAGGGTTACGTCGATGCTAGCTTCGACACAGATCTGGATGACTCTAAGTCACAAACCGGATACGTGTATATTTTGAATGGAGGAGCAGTCAGCTGGTGCAGTTGCAAGCAAAGCGTCGTGGCGGCATCTACATGTGAAGCGGAGTACATAGCTGCTTCTGAAGCAGCGCAGGAAGGAGTCTGGATGAAGGAGTTCATCACCGACCTAGGAGTCATTCCAAGCTCGTCAAGCCCGATGACTCTCTTCTGTGACAACACTGGTGCCATTGCCATTACCAAAGAGCCCAGGTTTCACAAGAAGACCAAGCACATCAAGCGCCGTTTCAACTCCATCTGGAATTATGTTCAAGATGGAGATATAGATATTTGTAAAGTGCATACGGATCTGAATGTTGCAGACCCGTTGACTAAACCCTTTTCACGGGCAAAACATGATCAACACCAGAACTCTATGGGTGTTCGATTCATCACAATGTAACTAGATTATTGACTCTAGTGCAAGTGGGAGACTGTTGGAAATATGCCCTAGAGGCAATAATAAAAGTATTATTATTATATTTCCTTGTTCATGATAATTGTCTGTTATTCATGCTTGAATTGTATTGTACGGAAACAGCGATACATGTGTGAATATATAGACCACATTGAGTCCCTGGTAAGCCTCTAGTTACCAGCTCGTTGATCAACAGATGATCACGGTTTCTTGATCATGGACATGTGATGTCAGTGATAACGGGATCACATCATTAGGAGAATGATGTGATGGACAAGACCCAATCCTGAGCATAGCACAAGATCGTATAATTCGTAATGCATAAGCTTTTCGGTGTCAAGTATTTATTCCTTGGACCATGAGGTTGTACAACTCCCGGATGCCGTAGGAATACTTTGGGTGTGCCAAACGTCACAACGTAACTGGGTGGCTATAAAGGTACGCATCGGGTATCTCCGAAAGTGTCTATTGAGTTGGTACGAACCGAGACTGGGATATTTTCACTCCGTATGACGGAGAGGTACCTCTGGGCCCACTCGGTAAGACATCATCATAATGAGCTCAAGGTGACTAAGGAGTTAGTCACGGGATGACGGATTACGGATCGAGTAAAGAGACTTGCCGTGACGAGATTGAACAAGGTATCGGGAATACCGACGATCGAATCTCGGGCAAGTACCGTAGCGATGGACAAAGGGAATAACATACGGGATTAAGTGAATCCTTGACACAGTGGTTCATCTGATGAAGATCATCGAGGAACACGTGGGAACCAACATGGGTATCCAGATCCAGCTGTTGGTTATTGACCGGAGAGTGGTCTCGGTCATGTCTACGTGTCTCCCGAACCCGTAGGGTCTACACACTTAAGGTTCGGTAACGCTAGGGTCGTAGAGATACATGCACGAGGAAACCCGAAAGTTATTCGGAGTCCCGGATGAGATCCTCGATGTCACGAGGAGTTCCGGAATGGTCCGGAGGTAAAGAATGATATATAGGAAGTCCAGTTTCGGCCATCGAGTGAACTCCGGGGGTCACCGGGAGTGTCCCGGGACCACCGGAGGGGTCCCGGGGGTCCACCGGGTGGGGCCACCCATCCCGGTGGGGCCCCTAAGCCGCAAGGGGAAGGGGGCCAGCCCCTGGTGGGCTGGCGCACCCTACTGGGCCCTCCCTCATGCGCCTAGGGTTGGAACCCTAGGGATGGGAGGCGCCCCCTATGCCTTGGGGGGCAAGTCTCCCCCCCCCCCAGGCCGCCGCCCCCCTGCAGATCCCATCTGCAGGGCATGGCGCACCCCCTGGCCCCCTATATATATGTGGGGGGGAGAGGGCAGCCGCACCCAAGTCTCTGGCGCCTCTCCCCCTCCCGTCACACCTTCCTCCTCCTCCGCAGGGCACCGGCGAAGCCCTGCAGGAATTCCCGTTGCATCCACCACCACGCCGTCGTGCTACTGGATCTCCGACGACCTCTCCTCCCCCCTTGTTGGATCAAGAAGGAGGTGACGTTGCTGTACCGGACGTGTGTTGAACGCGGAGGTGCCGTCCGTTCGGCGCTAGATCATCGATGACGAAGAACGTGAAGAGTACGACTACTTCATCCACGCTTCTTCGAAAGCTTCCGCTCGCGATCTACAAAACGGTATGTAGATGCACTCTCATATGCTCGTTGCTAGATGTCTCCTTAGTTGGATCTTGGTGAAAGCGTAGAAATTTTTTTGAATTCTGCTACGTTCCCCAACACTCGGGCCTCCCCCTCGTGTCCCCCGAGGCCGCCTCGACGTCCGGGACACGGCAGCTGGTCGGCCCCCTCCTTCCTCTCTCTCTCTCCGGCCCCTGCTCGCACGCGCACCTTGGTCACCGAGAGCTCCAATGAGCATGCTCACATGCGCGCTGCCCTGGCGCATCCCTGCTCCTCCTCTCTCTTTCTCTAGGCCTGGACCAACCCCACAAGCGCCCGAGACACACTGCGGCAAGCTCCCGTGACCCGTGGTGACGGCAACAAGCTCGCCGGCGCACGATCCCTCGGTGGACCGTCGCCCGCCCATTTAAAGGCCACACCCGAGCCCCTCTCTGCTCCTTTGGCCCTATCTCTCTCCCGTACGCTCCACCAGACCAACTCCCCCTCTCCCTGTGCCCTTAATGCACCGCAATGGCCGGAGCTTCCCCGTCGACCGCCGCCAAAATTCGGGCACCTCGGCCCCTGTCTCTCTCTCCTACCCACTCCAGTACTCCTTCACCACCACCATGAGGCCTCTGCCGCCGCCATTATGCCCCCAGTACGCCGTGTGCTCGAGGCCCGTGCTGGCCGACGACCTCCCCCGTCGTCGCCTAAACTGTGGCGACTAGGCTACTTCCCGACGCAAGAGGTGCACACCAGCAGGTGCTCCCCTCCGCCCTGATCACTCCGGTGGTCGGAGCGCCGCCGGGGATGGCCCGAGCCGCCGGGGCGAGCATCGGAGCCGCTCGGCCGCTCCCTCCCCATCGCTCAGGAGAGAGGTAGGGGACGACTGCCTGACAGCTGGCAGGGGCCCTGCCTGTCAGCGGCAGCGGCAGAAGGGCCGACCCACCGGTCAGGTTAAGTGGAAGCGGGACCTGCTGCTTCCGCCTCCCCGAATGAAAGGCGTAATTTCGGTCGGCGTCTTGGACGTCTCCCCTCCCCTCCTGTGCAGCGAGGCAGCTGGGCCAGGCCCAGTACGCTCCGCCCCTAAGCCTCGCACAGGGCGCACAATAAGGTAGATAATCCTTTTCTTTTTCTTTTTCCAGTAAACTTAATAAATCTCCCAAATATTCAAATGAACTCCAAATTTGATGATTCAAATTTCTGGTAGTTTCCAAAATCATGATCTACCTGTTGGTGCAACATGCACATTTTTCCAGAAACTTTTCCTTCACAAATAATTATCAAATGTCATTATTCCATTTTTGTGATAAACTTTAGAAAATCACAGAGGGCTCAAATTTGATCCAAATGCAGTGGTTCAAATTCCTAGGTGCTTGTCATATCCAAATGTAGTTTTGGAACATTTTTATTAATACTTTCTGTACCCCACCAAATAATGAGCCATTTCTTCATATTAATCAACCTTGCAAAATCCTAGGAAATTCATTTGAACTCCAAATCCAGTGAAACCAACTCCTAGATACTTCTAAAATCATGACTTGTTAAATGGGTGCCTTTGCTCATTTTTCAAAAATACATTTCTGTACACTTCTTTCAAATCCATAAACCCCTTGATTCCATCATATTAAAATGTTCCAAACTATCCATTGATCCAATACCTATGAAACCACCTTGGTCATTTCTCATATGACCAGAGGTATCCTAGAAAAGTCCAACTCCTATTTTTAGGGCACTTTTATTTTTGCCTTGTTGTGTTGCTTATTATGATTGTTTCCATCGTTAGTTAACCAAATAAACGGAGTACTCGGAGACGGACCAGAAGGTTGGAAGACTCGGAAGGACAAGGCAAGCAGCCCTTTGACCATGATACCCTTGTGTTCTTCGGAATCCATTTATTTCCGAATGCATGATGATAAGAGTGACGGTGGTGACCTAGTTGAGAACCACCACATGATGCATGATTTATTCATGATCTTGCTAAATGCTTAGATGCAATACTAATGATTAGTAGTGATGCTTAGTGATGCATGTGTGTGCCATGAAACCTTCGTGGTTGCATTCTTTCAAAAAAAAACATCGGGTGCCCCTAATGCCCGAGGGTGATGTTGAGTTAGGTCATCACTTGAGGAAGAAGTGATGTGCCGATAAATATCTTGTGCATTGGGTGAAATGATGGATTAGATTTATGTGTGACTACCGTCCCAACCAAACATGTGCAACCACTCTACCCCTTATGGGATGGGGCATTATTGATTACTTAGGCCGATACTAGCATGGTGCCCACATTACTAGTGACGGGAAGACTTGAGGTCTTTCCCGGGACGGGGTCGTGCTTGGATAGGCGACCATGACTATTTTCACAGGGCACCAGACACACCGTTGGTCCCTTCCTGTACGCGTGATATTGAATATAGGGCAAGTCCCATGATCTATTGTTTGTACTCGAGGGCTGTGCACCAATGAGTGGACCCTATGTTAGTGTCGTCTAGGGAAAGGTAATGACCGGGTGCTTACCCCGGGTACTTGAGGTACCGCGGGTCGTGGATGACACGGAAGTTCCCCGGATCTAGTGGGTAAAGTGCGCAACCTCTGCAGAGTGTAAAACTATTCGAATAGCCGTGTCCACGGTCATGGACAGTAGGGTGGTGCTACTTAAACTATGTCCAGAATTTTACTATATCAGTGAAAGTATGTGTGTGTGTTGAGTCAAGGTGGTGACTTGACTCGTTGAGTTGAATCCTATTCATGTTGATATCGGTAACCTGTCCTCGAGGTTACGTGAATTTATTGATGCATATACTTGATGATAGAATATTTATTCTAGCTCGTAGCTAGATTGCTCTTGTACAATTGCATGGTTACCTTGAACCAAATCATGGGTTGCTTGCGAGTACATTCAAAGTACTCATTGGCTTGCCACTGGTTATTTTATTGGCCAGGCAGGAGAGAACAGGATATGATGAAGATTTCTTGGTGACGAGCATGCGAGCTAGGACGCTTCCCAGTCAGAATGCATGTAGGGTTAAGGCAGATGGCATGGGTCCAAGTAGTTTTTGAAGATTTCCGCTGCGATGATGTAATCAAGACTTGACCATTATGGCCCTATTTGTGTAATACAGTATGTATGGATGTAAGACTCTTGTTATTCAGCTTCTGTGTGTTCAGTGAGCATTGATCTCTGGGATCACTGTACACGTGCATTCGGTGATCACGACTTATGAGTCGGGGTCCCCACAGTTTGTAATAAAGCTTGGCCCAAATTGGCAATGTTTGTACTACGACATATATGTGACATGACGTGACACCATGCCCTTTGATGACTTTCTGGTGAGTTTTGGATTTATGGGGATTTAAAAACCGAGATTCAAAATGTTTGAGGATGAGCCAGGACACCGATATAGTGGTAATTCGTTCCCATTCCTGGCATTGGACCTAAACATGCACCCAAGGACACATGTATAATTTTTCTAGCCATTTTGGTGAACTGGAGCATGTATTTGTAGTTCATATTTGAATTATGGACATTAAATGCCTAGGAAATTCAATTAGTGTATAAAAAGGCCAAATGAACCCTGAATAATTTTAAATTTCAGCACGATATCATGTCGTTCCATGTTACCCGTGGAAGAAAATACAAGGCGAAAAGAAGCAGTGATTACGTTTCACCCACAAGGGGAACACGTTTCCCTATCGAAACCACGAGGCTTCTTTGAGAGAAGCTCTGGTTTTTGTAGGAGGTTTGTAATAAAGCTTGGCCCAAATTGCACAATGTTTTTACCATGACATATATGTGCCATGACGTGACACCGTGCCACCTTTGATGACTTTCTGGTGAGTTTTGGATTTATGGGGACTTAAAAACCGAGATTCCAAATGTTTGAGGAATAGCCAGGACGCGGGTACGGTTGTAATTCGTTCTCATTCCTGGCATGGGACCTCAACATGCACCCAAGAACACATGTATAATTTTTCTAGACATTTTGGTGATTTGGAGCATGTATTTGAAGTTCAGATTTGAATTATGGACATTAAATGCCTAGGAAACTCAATTAGTGTATAAAAAGGTCAAACCAACCCTAACTAAGTTTAAATTTCAGCACGGATATCTTGTCGTTCCATGTTGTCCATAGAAGAAAATACAAGGCGAAAAGAGGCAGTGATTATGTTTCACCCACAAGGGGGACACTTTTCCCTATCAGAACCACGAGGCTTCTTTGAGAGAAGCTTCGGTTTGTAAGAGGCTTATAATAAAACTTGCGCCACAATGGACGAAAAAAATTCCTCGACATGTAAGTGCCATGTCGTGACACCATGCCAGGTTTCACGATTTCCGGCTTAGTTTTGGATTTACGGGGATTTAAAAACCGAGATTCTTCTCACGAAATGTTTCCAAATAGCACACGGTTCACTCACAAAAGCCAATATTCAATGAAAACTTTGTGGAAACCATATTTTAAAGTTTCATAAAAATCTGGAAAAATGTGGGATGTTAAGAAGGTGATGTTTTATTGCGACACAAAATTTCAAGTTGAAAAACATTATGAGATGTGAGCTATGAAAAAGACAAATTCAGCCCTGAATTGTGACATTACTATTCGACACTATTCAACGCTGATTTTGTCTTTTTCATAGCTCATATCTCGTAATGTATTTCAACTTGAAATTTTGTGTGGCAATAAAACATCATCCTCTTAACATCCCGCATTTTTTTCTAATTTTTTTTGAAACTTCGAAACATCCTTTTCTCGTGGTTTTCACCGGTTTCCATCGAATGTTGGTTTCCGTATGATATTCTTCCCCCCCCCCCACCTACTGCGCGTGTGATCTGAGTCATGCGTTCTGATTGGCCAGAACCGAAACCCCACAGATCGTACGTGTGCACCGTGGGATGCTCCCAAATCAAACGGCAACCCTGAGCCCTTTCGACAACTCCTACAGTACATGGGTAAGCACTGGGTGCATGCATCATGCTAGCTCACGCTTCCTTCTCTACTAGGTTTTCAAAACAGGCTATCATTTCTCGCCACTCCTCGCATCGGTTTCCTACCTCTTCTCCCATTGTTTTCCCGCTACGAGTGTTAGTGCTCATTGAAGGCTAGCAGTGACACACCGGCCATGTAAAATATCCCACACAGTTTCTAAAAGCACAAATGTGTGTGATAGGAGGGATTAGGTCCCATAGCGTGACCAGCGTGAAACACCTTAATGGCAAGGAGGAAATTCTTATAAGCAAGGGCTAGCTTCCCATCTGCTAGCCTAGTCGAATAGAACGTTGAAGTTAAGCGTTCTCGGGCTGGAGTAGTCCAAGGATGGGTAACCCGGTGGGGAGTTGCATATCTTTAGCATCATTTAAATGCCATGACACGGTCATTATAGAGATATATTATATATCTATAGTGACCTATCATGGCAATTATATAAACCTTGGGATCCTTGTTTTGCTAATTTGTATACTATGTTTTTATGGGTTATTTTTTGCTCTAAAAAATTAAAGAATGATTGACTTGACCTGTCATGGAAATTATATAAACCTACTATGTTTTTATGGGTTATTTTTTCCTCTAAAAAATTAAAGAATGATTGACTTGACCTGTCATGTCGATTATATAAACCTTTTTCAGGTTGCATGCAGGGTATAGGGGGCAGGGTGTTCTTCTCGAGCATGTCTCCCTTGTGTGGCTTATAGACGCGGCACATATATGTGCGCTCTCTGAGGTATATATACTATCCTTTACCGACAATTAGGGGGACCCACACAATCTATCCCTTTGACCCAACAACCAGAAGGGTTTGACCATGATGGTTTCCTATTGATACTAGTAAGGTACACGTGCATTGCACGCATGAGATTTGGTAACAAAATTATGAATAAATACCACACTATAGCATGTAAGCTTTGAGTCATATATACATGATGTAGATGTTCGTTTAATTCTTATAGTTCATCTCACCCAAAATCAATTAGTTTTATAAAAAAATGTTAAGATTCATGGAATTGTTCATTGTAAAGCATAAAGTAAAAAACAAAAAGTGACAATTCATTTAGAAAAAAAAGTTTCGGCAATTAAGAAATGGAAGATTATAGAGAACAAAGGAGAAGTGCTTGTGTTTTGAGGTTTGTGCATTATGCTTAAGTTCAACCATGGAGTCTTCTAGATTGTACATGTGGCAGAATCTGGTGGAATGCAGATGATATCCAACGGCCAGTAGTGCTCGGATTTGCCATCTCTGTATCGTCGGATTGGCTTCATCCAACGATCATCCTGTGTGTGTGTGTGTGTGTGTGTGTGTGTGTGTGTGTGTGTG
>LR738714.1:465074867-465106325 GCA_902687465.1 Secale cereale
CTTCGCAGCCGCCTCGAAGTTGGGAAACTGACATCGTACGTATTGAACAAGGCTTGGAGTCGGGTACGGTGTTCGGTTTGTAATGTAGTTGGTGGCCCATCGAAGTTGTGCATTTGGGATTTAAACACATCACACACCACCATACCCATACATATTTTCGGGCCGCATGTAGTGTATACGGGGTCTTCTGATCGACCACGTCTCCCTTGCGAGGTTTTTTGTGATGACACACATATCTGTGAGCTCCCCGAGTGTATATATATCATCCCTTTGACCAATAATGAGGGGTATGTGTTGGCCATGAATGGATTCCTCCTATTTCGTGTTAGGGCCGGTCACCATCACATGTCGCTCAACCAAAGCTCGAGCTCATGCATTATCAGGATTCCCTCCCCCATGCTCGGATTGCTGGGTTCGACCTACATCAAACCCTGCGTATCTCATCCTTAACTACCTTGCCTTCATGGTTGTTGTCTGTATTGAGAGGTAGGCACCACATCTAAATTGTACATCATTCTATATTGAAAACACACATCACCCCTTCGCAATGTACATCATTTTGGGCCGCATGCAAGAGGTGTTGGTTTTGTGGTCCCTCTCGTGCGATTTTTATGATGGTTCAATCTATTGGCCCAAGTGGTTTATCGACAACAACAACTGTCGTTTGACCAAACGATAGATTCATTGGTCCATCTTATGGTAGGTCATGGGGACATGCATGTATGACGAAAATATCGATCATTATGTGCATCTGCCCCGCTCACATGAAGTGGGAGGTGGTGGGCCAAGCATCCTAGCTAGTTGGAGGTACTAGCTAGGTACGACATTATGTCATTGTAGGGTGCTTCCAGGTTTGCGATCCAGGTGCCACCAAAGTAATGCATTGTGTACTTACAGTTTTAAACATCCCCAATATTCCTACATATATTTGGCCACTTCCAGGTGGTTCTTGACTTCTGGCCCCTCTCATCGATCTTCGACGACGCACCCAACCGTGGGCCCGCGGGGTCAAGGTTCAACATTGGAATTTTGAACATCACAGACCACCCTTTTCACTCATTTATATTTGGGCCACATGTTGGTGTGGTTGTCTTCTGACCCTCTCTAACGTTATTTTTTGCTGCAAAGACTCTGATGACGCTCAACGGACACGGGTATAATATCTTAACCGTGTGCAATACAAGTGCGCTATGAATCACCATGCATGCGCAAGCGCGAGCAAAGGTGGATGTACTGGCTCAACAGTGCGCGATGCAAGTGCATGTAAAATCACCACGATCGTGCAAGCGCGAGCAGAGGGCTGAGGTACTGGCTTAACCGTGTGCGATGCAAGTACGCTATAAAACCACCACCTGTGCAAGCTAAAGGCGGGTAAGTTTATTTGGAAATTAGGGAGAACCGTGTGCGACAGACCAGCTAGCTAGAAATATAAAAACAAACTACCCCCCTTGAGCGTTGCAAATATCGGCCGTTCCACGCCACTTTTCCTTATTATCACACACGCATATTGTTATTGGACCGTGCGCGATCTTGAGCACTCCCGCCCCGCATCAATTCCTTTACCCAAATTTCAGTAGCCACCGTACTTCAACCGTCGCCCACACTCCTCCAGCACTGACCTTATAGTAAAATTGCAGTAGCTGAGGCATTTGAATCGTTGCCCTCCCTCGTCCACCACCATCTCCACCCACAATTACTAAAATTTTCAGTAGCCGCAGCATATCCTCAAACACCAACCCCCCTCCATAGTCCCCCACCCGCCCCCTCCCCCCCCTCGAACCCTAGCTCACGGCAGCCGCCGGCGCCACCGCCAACCCCTGTCGATCTGGCCATTTCTCCTAGTTTAGATAATAAAGTTCAGGTTACCCAGCGATTCTCATACCGTCGCCCCACTCCCTTGAGTTTTTAGATGAGGCCTGCGGTGTCCCTCCCCACCAGATCCACATCCCCTGCTCCCGAATGTCGCAGCCTAAGCTTGACCACGTATCCCGAGGACCCCGACGAGCGTTCGGCCAAGAAGAGGTTTATCATGGCCTCTCCGACGGATGTTGGCGAGGTGGCCGCCATTTGCCCCGACCTGTCGATCTTGGAGCAACACATCGTCGTGGAAGCCAATGAAGACGTTGACTACATTGCCATGCTGAAGGCTTTATGTCAGCGGGCTAGCATATTACTGTATCTCGGGAAAGCTGGCTACGACAACAAGCTCGTCCACAGCGACGGCTTCACGTGGGCCATGTCCCAGGTTAAGTGGTCCATCCCCAAGCCCTCTGATTCAACCATCGTCGATCTCTTTGATGGCCCTGCCGCTGATCTCCTCCGCCAAGCGGTCAAGGATTTGCAAGCTTTATACACCATCGAGCCCATTTTATCATTTCTGAAGGACACGTTCTAGAGTGGCGGCTTGGGATCCTCAATTGGCAAGTCAGATCTCATCGACCACGACCACGACCACGAGGAGGGCACCCACAAAGGTTCTTCCAAGGTGAAACAACCTATCTGTAACATCAGAGAGCGCACCATGGGTCAGTGCTCTTCCAACTGGAAGGATTGCGTCCATGAAATGTGAGGCAACATTCTATCAGCAAATCTTACCTTTTCTAGCTTGCCAACCCATACCCTTTGTTGTAGTAGCATTTGCCGTGCGATGCTTTAACTATGCCCTGTTTAATTATTTTAGTTGTGCAAAAATGTATTGTTCAATAGGGCTATGTTATGTTTAAGTATGAATTGTCCACTTCAGTTTCACGAATGGCTATGTTTGGTTGTTTATAGTGAGTAGATGCCTTGTTTATTTGTATTTGGTTGTTAGGTTGGTTGGAGTGAGCATTTTTTCAGTTATCGAGCATATGCCTTGTTTATATGTATTTGGTTCTTAGTTTGGTTGCAGTGAGCATTTGTCCGGTTATCAAGCAGATGCCTTGTTTATTTGTATTTGGTTGCTAGGTTGCATTTTTTAGCATTTGTTCAGTTATCAAACAGATGCCTTGTTTACCTGTATTTGGTTGTTAGGTTGCTTTTTTTAGCATTTGTCCAGTTATCAAGCATATGCCTTGTTTATCTTTATCTGCTTGTTAGGTTGGTTGTAGTGAGCATTTGTCCAGTTTTCAAGCATATGCCTTGTTTATCTATATTTGCTTGTTAGGTTGGTTGCAGTGAGACTCTGTCCAGTTTTCAATGGCTATATTTGGTTGTTATACTGGTCATTTATGCCTTGTTTATTTCAGTCATTCACAATGTGTTGTTCATTATGTGCAAGTCGGAACTATGCCGTTCGACTACATCAATACCAGTTTGAACGGCTATATTGGGTTCCAGTTATTCCTGGTGTAGTTAACACATGCCATTTATTTCAGTTTTACACATTTATCCAGTGTGATGTTTAAGCATTACCTATGTTCTATTCATTTTCAACAATACCAGTTTGAATTGCAATATTTGATGGCTGTTAAGCCTGCTGTCGGTAACATTGCCTTCCATTTTATATCTGCTTGAACAACATGCTGAAACCAACACCTACAAGCTATCATTTGGAGATTATGTTGTTTACCTTTGCTATATTTGTTTGATGTTAAGGTTGTTGTACTTATCATGCCATTCCACTACTTATGCAGGACAACAACGGGAGTGGCCACCATTTTCCGCCGAGGTTAGCTTCATCCCTTGGCTTGTACTCCCCCTGTCGTTCCATAATGTAGTGCATATAGATCCAGGCCTGGACACTTGTTAGCTTCTAATATTGACTTGTTGCTTGTAGGTACATATGCCCTTGGCAAGGATCCACGCCTCGACCCTTTTTGTGTATGAGGCAATGATATATTCATGAACAAGCATCAAGTGAGGAAACTGATAAGGATTATTAGCAAAAAGATATGAATGGTGGCAAGCAAATTATTTGTTTATGCTCTATCCAACACAACAGTGAGCTGTAGGATGGTAACTACAAACTCTGCAACCTTCTCTTTTTACTGCCCATAATGAGTTGTTAGACAAAAATGTCTGAATCTTTTTCGTTGCCAGTGGTCCCCGGAGCAGTTCACTCAATATTACCACGCAAAGTACAAGATTGGTGGACATGGAATGAAGGTTAAAGTATTTCATCCAAGCTATAATGAGCATCAAGAAGTCGTAATGAAGACAATGAAGGATGGATGGGCAGCCATCACAAGGGGTTGGCTTAGAGTCGTGCGCACATTACACATGGAGGAGGGCACAATATGGGCATTCCGCTTCACCTTCTCCAGCAACCAGAATGTCTTTCGCCTCTCTATTTACAGTCTTTAGTACAACTGTGGTTCATCATTCTTTACTTGGTGCTTCTGTAGTTCTTCAGTATATGTACCTGCGCATCGAATTATGCATTCGTGGTTGAAACTATATTTGTAATAAACATGGTTGGATATGAAATAAGTGATTGCCTACTTTAAAATTCAAAACATGTGGTTTTTAAATTAGGGATTACACTGCACACGGTTTGCGAAAGCGAAACGTCTGCGATAGACGTGGAGATCAGAAACGTTTCTAGGATTCACTACATGTGCGACCAATCTCCACTGCACACACAACATCCTCTTGAAAACTGTTTGCGTTAGGCCACCTTGCGCAAACGTTTACCACAAAAAAAACTGTGTGTGATGGATAGCCTTTGCCACACAGTTTCTTCTACGCACTGTGTGTGATGCATTCAATAACGCAAACGATAAAATTGTTAATATTGTGTGCAATGGCAATGCTATCACAGAGGATTTAACGGGAAAAATTGTGTGTGATGTACATATGAACGGAAACATTTTCCTTGGAGTGACTATGTGGGATGTACATACGAATAGAAACATTTAGCGGGGACTAACCGTGTGGGATGTACTTGCGATCGGAAACAATTTCGCATGCATAATTGTATTTTTTTAGCTCTACTATACGTATTTCCGTATTTGAGCGCACGCCAGTCGCACACGACCTCATTTTGCCGAGCGTGTGTGCCAGGAGGGCATATCCCTGACGGTTTCACGGTCGTGTGGGAAGGACCCCCCTATAGCCCTCACTCACTAGGCGACGGTTCCAAATGCCGTCGCGGAAAGGGGTTAAAAACCGTTTGTATAGCACCGACGCGTACTAGTGGATGGAGAAGACTATTCTCGAGCTCTTCGCAATGCTCAAAGCTGCAAAGGTAGAAATAAAAAAGGAGCATCAAGTGTTCATGGTTAACAAGACCACTAGTTTCAAGAAAAGGGGCAAGGGAAAGAAAGGGAACTTCAAGAAGAATGGCAAGCAAGTTGGCACTCCCGGGAAGAAGCCCAAAGTTGGACCCAAGCCTGAAACCGAGTGCTTCTACTGCAAAAGGGACTGGTCACTGGAAGGGGAACTGCCCCAAGTATTTGACAGATAAGGAGGATGGCAAAGTGAACAAAGGTATATTTGATATACATGTTATTGATGTGTACCTTACCAATACTCATAGTAGCGAATCGGTATTTGATATTGGTTCGGTTTCTCATATTTGTAACTCGAAACAGGAGCTAGGGATTAAACGAAGATTGGCCAAGGTAAAATTTAAGGACAACCAAAAACCTAAGCTTGGGGATGCCCCGGGAAGGCATCACCTCTTTCGTCTTCATCCATCGGTAACTATACTCGAAGCTATATTTTTATTCACCACATGATATGTGTTTTACTTGGAGCGTCATGTATAATTTGAGTCTTTGCTTGTTAGTTTTCCACAATTATCCTTGCTGGACACACCTATTTGAGAGAGTTAAATATGGCCTAGGAATTGATAGAACACTCTATGTGCTTCACTTATATCTTTTGAGTCGAATAGTTTTTGCTCTAATGCTTCACTTATATCTTTTAGAGCACGATGGTGATAATATTTTGTAGAAATTGTTGATCTCTCATGCTTCACTTATATCCTTTTGAGAGTCTATTAAAACAGCATGGTAATGTGCTTAGGCTATAAAACCAGTCTTCACATGATAGACATCCAATATCAATGTAGTAAAACCTTTCACACTAAGTGCATTAAATATGATGAGAAGTTGGATGCTTGATAATTGTTTTGAGATATGAGGATAGTGATATTAGAGTCATGCTAGTGGAGTTATTATGAAATTGAGAAATGCTTGTGTTAAAGTTAGTGATTCACGTAGCATGCACGTATGGTGAACCGCTATGTGACGAAGTTAGAGCGTGAGGTACTTGTAAAGTGTCAACCTTTGTGTGGAGGTCGGGGGCGCGCGATGGTTAACTCCTACAAACCTCCCCCCCTAGGAGCATGTGTTGATTGCTTTGTTTTGATGACTCGTAGATTTTTGCAATAAGTATATGAGTTCTTATGACTAATGTTGAGTCCATGGATTATACGCACTCTCACCTTTCCACCATTGCTAGCCTCTCTTGTACCGCGCAACTTTCGTCGGTACCATACACCCACTATATATCCTTCCTAAAAACAGCCACCATATATATTCCTCAAAACAGCCACCATACCTACCTATCATGGCATTTCCATAGCCATTTCGAGATATATTGCCATGCAACTTTCCACCGTTCCGTTCATATGACACGCATCATATTGTCATATTGCCATGTACGATCATGTAGTTGACATCGTATTTGTGGCTAGGCCACCATACATAATTTTTCATACATGTCACTCTTGATTCATTGCACATCTCGGTACACCACCGGAGGCATTCATATAGAGTCATACTTTGTTCTAGTATCGAGTTGTAATATCGAGTTGTAAATCAATGAAAGTGTGATGATCATCATTATTACAGCATTGTACCATGTGAGGAAAGGCTAAATCAATAAAGCCCCTCCAAAAAAAGGGGAAAAGGAAAATAAAAAGGGACAATTGCTACTATCTTTTTCCACACTTGTGCTTCAAAGTAGCACCTTGTTCTTCATGATAGAGAGCCTCATGCTTAGTCACTTTCATATACTAGTGGGAATTTTCATTATAAAACTTGGCTTGTATATTCCAACGATGGGCTTCCTCAAATGCCCTGGGTCTCCATGAGCAAGCAAGTTGGATGCACACCCACTTAGTTTCTTTTGTTGAGCTTTCGTACATATTTAGCTCTACTGCATCCGTTGCATGGCAATCCCTACTCGCTCACATTGATATCTATTGATGGGCATCTCCATAGCCCGTTGATACGCCTAGTTGATGTGAGACTATCTCCCTCCTTTTTGTCTTCTCCACAACCACCTCTTTGTTCCACCCATAGTGCTATGTCCATGGCTCACGCTCATGTATTGCGTGAAAGTTGAAAGGTTTGAAAGAATAGAGTATGAAAACAAGTGCTTGGCTGAAATCGGGGTTGTGCATGCTATGAATATTTTGTGTGATGAAGAGCGAGCATAGCCAGACTATATGATTTTGTAGGGATAACTTTCTTTAGCCATAGTATTTTGAGAAGACATGATTGCTTTGTTAGTATGCTTGAAGTATTATTATTTCTTATGTCAATATAGACTTTTGTCTTGAATGTTTCATATCTCAACATTCATGCCACAATTAAGAGAATTACATTGAAAAACTATATTGGTTAGCATTTCACATCAAAAATTCTGTTTTAATCATTTACCTACTCGAGGACGAGCAGGAATTAAGCTTGGGCATGCTTGATACGTCTCCAACGTATGTATAATTTTTTATTGTTCCATGCTATTATTTATGATGTTTTGGATGTTTAATGGGCTTTGTTATACACTTTTATATTATTTTTGGGACTAACCTACTAACCCAAGGGCCCATACCAGATTGTTGTTTTTTGCCTGTTTTAGGGTTTTACAGAAAAGGAATATCAAACGGAGTCCAAACGGAATGAAACCTTCGGGAGAGATATTTTTGGAGCAAAATACGCACGGGAGACTTGAGAACCATGGAGTAGGGCTAACGTGGCATCCACGAGGGTGGGTGCGCACCCCCCTATAGGGCGCCCCCTGCCTCGTGGGCACCTCATCTGGCCCCCGGTGCCCTCCTTCCTCCTATATATACCTACGTACCCCGAAACTATCAAAACAACAAAGAATACCCTAGTTCCACCGCCGCAACCTTATGTTCCCGTGAGATCCCATCTTGGGGCCTGTTCCGGAGCTCCGCCAGAGGGGGGATCTTCCACAGAGTGCTTCTACATCATCATCATCGCTTCACCATGAGTTGTGAGTAGTTTACCACAGACCTTCGGGTCCATAGCTAGTATCTAGATGGCTTCTTCTCTCTCTTTGGATCTCAATACCAAGTTCTCCTCGGTCTTCGAGGAGATCTATTCGATGTAATCTCTTTTTGCGGTGTGTTTGTCGAGATCCGATGAATTGTGGGTTTATGATCAAGATTATCTATGAGAAATATTTGGTTCTTTTCTAAACTCTTTATGTATGATTATAATATCCTTGCAAGTCTCTTCAAATGATTGGTTTGGTTTGGCCTACTAGATCTATAGTTCTTGCAATGGGAGAGTGCTTGGCTTTGGGTTCAATCTTGCGGTGTCCTTTCCCAGTGACAGTAGGGACAGCAAGGCACGTATTGTATTGTTGCCATCGAGGATAAAAAGATGGGGTTTATATCACTATGTTTGAGTTTATCCCTCTACATCATGTCATCTTGCTTAAGGCGTTACTCCGTTCATAGGAACTTAATACTCTAGATGCATGCTGGATAGTCGTCGATGTGTGGAGTAATAGTAGTAGATGCAGAATCGTTTCGGTCTACTTGTCTTGGACGTGATGCCTATATATAATGATCATGCCTAGATAGTCTCATAATTATTCGCTTTTCTATCAATTGCTCGACTGTAATTTGTTTACCCGCCGTAGAATATCGCTATCATAAGAGAAGCCACTAGAGAACACTATGGCCCCCGGGTCTATTCTCAACATATCAATCTACAATCTACTTTACTTTTCCACTTTTACTTTCTGTTCTTATAACTAGAAATACCAAAAATATCAAACTATCATCTCTATCAGATCTCACTTTCGTAAGTGACCGTAAAGGGATTGACAACCCCTTATCGCGTTGGCTGCGAAGTTCTTATTTGTTTGTGCAGGTGTGAGGGACTCACTCGTGTTATCCTACTAGATTGATACCTTGGTTCTCAAAAACTGAGGGAAATACTTACGCTACTGTGCTGCATCTCCCTTTCCTCTTCGAGGGAATACAACACAAGCTCAAGACGTAGCAATGGACGACCACTTCCTCATACGATGTGTACATGGTTGATACACCTAAAAAAGCTGATGACGATGACAAAGAAGATCCAGTTGAGTATAAACCTCCTGAGACACAGCCCAAATGTCGGCGGCCTAAACGCCATTCTAAGTCACGTCGCTCAAAAGACAGCAACACTGGCACTGGGGAAAATAGTACCCCGGATGACGCCGAAAACAATGAAGACCCTGTTGGAACAACATCCAAACAGGAGGAACAAGACAACACGCAAGTTAACCGTGATAAACAGGCCATGCCCAATGACCCGGATGACAATAGTTACCGTCCACCCTCCAAGGAGGAGGAGAGCCTCAGCAACGAGGACTTCATCGTGCCTGAGGCACCCATCGAGCAAGAGCGTTTTAAGCGCCAGCTAATAGCCACTGCAAGAATCCTGAAGAAAAAGCAGCAGTAGCTTAAAGCTGCTCAAGACCTACTCATCGACAGATGGACCGACGTCCTGGCAGCCGAAGCATACGGCCTCAAGCGTCCAGCCAAGAGTTACCCGAAACACAGACTGCTAACTCAGTTCAATGAGGACGCGCCGGAGCCCATACCTCCCTCGCGCAATGCGGAACAATCACCGCGTGGTCGGGATAGTACGGCATACCGACCACCCCGTGGTCGAGATAAAACGGCAACTCATGCCAAACACCAGCCCACCCCACCGCCTCGTAAAAACAGAGACAAAACAGCTCGGGACTATACATATGACCTTCGGCAGGACCTGGGCATTAGAGCAGGACACACCATATCAATCTACGGATCACGAGGACGCTTTTCGACTCACGACAACGGCTACCTATTCGGACGTGACAAACCTAGTCACGCCCGGGCCGAAAACCGCAGGAGGACTTCATCGGAGGTGCATCGCAACGCGGCCCGATATAGAGGCGCCGCACACCCACTCTGCTTCACAGATGAAGTACTGGATCATGAATTCCCCGAAGGGTTAACGCCCATCAATATTGAATCATACGATGGAACAACCGATCCTGCAGTATGGATTGAAGATTTTATTCTCCGCATCCATATGGCCCGAGGAGACGATCTCCACACCATCAAATACCTCCCACTAAAACTAAAAGGACCAGCTAGACACTGGTTAAATAGCCTGCCTGAAAATTCCATCGGCAGCTGGGAGGACTTGGAAGAAGCTTTTCTTGACAACTTCCAAGGCACTTATGATGTATGGTGGAACCCTAATCAGCGGACCTTTCATGATTTGGAGAGTGTCCCACGATGAAGACGGAGAACACAAGGAGAAAGACGGGGAAAACACATGAGGAAACACTCAAATCAACACGAAGGTAATCACACAAGCGCTAGATCCACGATACATAGTGCGATACATGATCCATAGTCAACGATGGTGATACAAGGATAGTCTTCTCCGTGAGGAGATCTTGGAATCCCGTAGGATCTTCTCCGAGGTGGAGGCCTTGAATCCGTAGTGGATCTTCTCCGTAGAGGCGCACGGTCCCGTGGGAGAAATCCACACAAGTCTGAGAAATGAGCTAAACCACAGCTAACTCTAAACGGAATGGGGAAAGGAGTATATATAGTTTACGGGGCGAATGGGTACACGGGCCTCGGCCCAGGGGATGCACGCAGGCATATCAGGGACCGGACGTCCGGGCGTCTGGCCGGATGTCCGGGGCTTCGCGGGGCGCCGGATGTCCTGGGTGGGGAGCCGGATGTCCGGGCTGGAGCGGTCTGGTCTCGGGTGCTCTCTGGACAGAGGCGTCGGATTTCCGGGCCCGAGGCCGGATGTCCGGGCCGAGCTTGGCCGGATGTCCGGGCCCTGGCCGGATGTCCGGGCCCTGTAGCTTCTGCTGCAGGTGGCTTTCTGGAGTTGATCTTCCAGGGGCCGGATGTCCGGGCCAGGGGGCCGGATGTCCGGGGCCTGGAGCTTCCTTCTGCCCTTCTTGATGCATCACCTCGTCCGTGAACTCGGGGACTTGTCCATCTTCACGCCCTTCTCCAATGTGGTCTTCTTCACACCTGAGCACACAAAGCACACCCGTTTGAGGTAGCAACCATGTCTCGCAAGATTCGTATGGAAGTAGGGCTAGGAGTGACGTCACCTCGGTCTCGAGAGCTCTAGCACGAGCACGTGTCATTGGTCCTTGAGGCACTTGAGGGGGTGAAGGAGGGTCCATGGGGATGACCTTGGGATGCTCCGCATCATCTCCCCTCCCTTGGGAAAGATCCGACCTCGGATCGAAATCTTCATCACCATGGAAAGGAGAGAGATCCTTGACGTTGAAGGTGTCGCTCACGGAGTACTTGTCTCGCGGGGTGTCGATCTTGTAGGTGTTGTCGTTGTAGCGAGCTAGCACCTTGAATGGTCCGTCGGCGCGAGGTAGAAGTTTGGACTTGCGCTCGTGTGGGAAGCGGTCCTTGCGAAGATGGAGCCAAACAAGATCTCCCGGTTGGAACACCATTGGTGCCTTGTTGACGTTGAGCTTGGTGGCGAGACGTTGGACTTGTCTCTCGATCATGGCCCTTGTATCTTCGTGCACCTTCTTGAGATAGCTCGCACGTGCACTTGCGTCCATGTTGATGCGCTCTTGTAGTGGTAGAGGTAGAATGTCCAAAGGTGACAACGGGTTGAAGCCGTAGACAACCTCGAATGGCGACTTGCCGGTGGTCGAATGTCTTGCGCGGTTGTAGGCGTACTCGGCGATTGGCAAGCAATGCTCCCATTCCCGGATGTTCCTCTTGATCAACACACGAAGAAGAGTGGAAAGCGTGCGGTTCGTCACCTCCGTCTGGCCGTCCGTTTGTGGATGGTACGCCGAAGAAAAGAGTAGCTTGATTCCGAGCTTGGCACATAGTGTTTTCCAAAAGTAACTCAAGAACTTGACGTCCCGGTCCGATACGATCGTTTTGGGCACGCCATGAAGACGAAGTATCTCCCTACAAAAGAGAGCGGCAACATGTGAAGCATCGTCGATCTTGTTACAGGGAATGAAATGAGCCATTTTGGAGAATCTATCTACCACCACAAGCACAGAATCTTTGCTGTTTTGAGTCCTAGGCAAGCCAAGTATGAAATCCATGCTTATGTCTTCCCATGTATGATATGGAATAGGAAGAGGCATGTAAAGACCATGAGATTGAGCTTTGGACTTAGCTTTGCGGCATGTCGAACATCGGTTGGTGAGGCGTGAGACATCACGAAGCATCTTGGGCCAAAAATAGTTCTTAGAGAGAGTAGCAAACGTCTTGTCGCGTCTAAAGTGTCCCATGAGTCCTCCTCCATGAGATTCCTGCAAAAGAAGCAAACGAAGCGAAGTCTCGGGAATGCAAAGTTTGTTAGCTCTCATAAGATATCCATCCTTGATGTAGTAATGTTCCCAAGAAGTGTGGGTCAAGCACTTAGCATAAGCATTTGCAAAGAAAGGGTCATGATTATATAAATCTTTAATATGCTCAAAGCCAATCACATTCAACTCAAGTTGTGTTACAAGCATGCATTTGCGGGAAAGCGCGTCCGCCACAACATTTTCTTTGCCCTTGATGTATTTGATGACATAGGGGAAAGACTCAATGAACTCACTCCATTTAGCATGACGCTTGTTCAACTTAGTTTGACCTTTGAGATACTTGAGTGTCTCATGGTCCGTATGAAGAATGAATTCATGAGGTCTAAGATAGTGTTCCCAAACACGTAAAACTCTCACCAAGGCATAAATCTCTTTATCATAGATGGGATAGTTAAGTTGCGCTCCCGATAGCTTCTCGCTAAAGTACGCAATTGGGCGCTTTTCTTGCATGAGCATGCCACCTATGCCGGTACCACTAGCATCACAATGAATCTCAAACGGTTTGTCAAAGTTTGGTAGGGCTATAAGTGGTGCGTGCGTGAGCAAGCTCTTAAGCTCATTGAACGCGGTGTCTTGCGAAAGACCCCAAATGAAGGGTGCGTTCTTCTTGCTCAAAGCGTGTAGAGGCATAGCAATGGAGCTAAAGTCCTTCACAAAACGTCGATAGAAACCGGCTAGGCCAAGGAAACTACGCACTTGCATGAGATTCTTTGGTTGAGGCCAAGTTTTAATTGCTTCAATTTTAGTTTCATCAACGTGAACACCTTGAGAAGAAACGACAAATCCTAGAAAGACAACCTTGTCAACGCCAAAAGTGCATTTCTCCATATTAGCATATAATTGTTGTTTGCGAAGTGCTTGCAAAACCAGTTGGACATGGTCAACATGTTCCTCAAGCGACTTGCTAAAGACTAGAATGTCATCAAAGTAAACCACGACAAAGACGCCTATGTAGGGTCTAAGAACAAAGTGCATAAGACGCACGAATGTGCCTGGTGCTTCTGATAAGCCCATTGGCATAACAAGCCACTCGTATAACCCAAACTTGGTTTTGAAAGTTGTTTTCCACTCATCACCCTCTTGAATGCGAATTTGGTAGTAACCACTTTTAAGATCAATTTTAGAAAATATGGTGTCACCACATAATTCATCAAGCATGTCTTCTAAGCGTGGAATAGGGTGACGGTATCTAACGGTTATAGCATTTATCGGACGGCAATCGGAACACATGCGAAAACTTCCATCTTTCTTAGGCACGAGAATAACCGGAACGGCACAAGGGCTTAAGCTTTCACGTACATGACCTTTGTCGATGAGTTTTTGCACTTGCCGTTGTATCTCCTTCGTTTCCTCGGGGTTGACGCGGTAAGGAGCCTTGTTTGGAAGTGGAGCACCGGGTACGAGGTCGATGCGGTGTTCTATCCCGTGAAGTGGAGGTAGACCCGGTGGTAGCTCGTCGGGAAAGACGTCCGAGAATTCCTGCAGCAATTGAGACAACACAAAAGGTGGAGGTGGTGAAGTGTTAGTAGGTTTGGCTTCCCCTTTGCATAAGAGCACAAGGTGGAAGACGCGCGATGGGTTCTCACACACTTCTCTCATCTCACGTTTTGTGGCAAATAGGACTAGTTGCTTCTTGTCGCTCATCGTGGAGGCGCTCATATTTGGCTTGTGGCTCTCGCTCTCTTTTTGGTGGCTCGCTCTCTCACCATTCTCTCCATGATGGGTGGTAGGTAAAAGCTTGTCGGCGGCTACTTGACTTGGAGTCATTGGTCGGAGCACGAATTCCTTGCCCTTCATCTTGAAGTGATAGTGATTTGTCCGTCCATTGTGTGTGACTCCACGATCATATTGCCATGGACGTCCAAGAATAAGGTGGCACACGGACATGGGTATCACATCACATTCAAGAGTGTCCTCGTAGGCGCCAATCTTGAAAGAGACTTGCACGGTGTGCTCGACTCGAAGAATTCCGGCGTCGTTGAGCCACTGGACCTTGTAGGGGTGAGGATGCTTCGTCTTGACCAAATGAAGCTTGTCGCATAGCTCTTCGCTTGCTAAGTTGTGGCAACTTCCTCCATCGATGATAACCTTGACGGAGCGTCCATTGATGCCGGCCTTCGTATGGAAAATATGACATCGTTGGTCGTCAGCTTGTTGATGTTGGAGTGTCAAGACTTTGGAGACAACAAGGTTGGGGCTTGAGTCATTGTCGCAAAACACTTGATGGTCTTCTTCTTCATTGACTTGGCGATGCATAGCGACATGCTCAAGTGCTTCCATCTCATCATCGCTCATGGAGTCATAAGATCCGTCGTCGTTGATGATCATGGTGCGAACGGTCTTGCACTCAAATGACTTGTGGCCTCGTCCTTGGCACTTGAAGCATTTGATGGAGCTCGTCTTGTTATTGTCTTCGGTAGGAGTTGTAGTTGAGAAAGCTCTTGGCTTGAAGTTGTTGGTAGAAGGTGGACGACTCGATGTAGTCGCATTCTTGTAGCTTGACTTGTCACCTAAGGTTGTAGAAGGCTTGGTAGAGGTAGGAGTAGTAGCCGAAGTCGTTGAAGCTTGGTTGTAGGAGCCGAAGTTCTTGGAGTTGAACTTGGAGTACTTGTAGTCCTCTTGAACTTGTCGCTCCGCTTTGGTTGCTTGATGTACTAGCTCGAGGAGATTGTTGTATGGTTGGAAGTCCGCAATCTTCTTGATGGGATAGTTGAGTCCATTCAAGAATCTCGCCATATTTTGCTCGTCATCTTCCGTGATGTTTGCTCGTATCATGGCAATCTCCATCTCCTTGTAGTACTCTTCAACGGACTTGGTACCTTGCTTGAGGAGTTGTAGCTTCTTGAACAAGTCACGATTGTAGTGTGTAGGCACAAAGCGTGCTCTCATGACTTCCTTCATTTGAGCCCAAGTGGTGATTGGAGGTTCGCCTTTTGCTTCTCTTCGCTCTATAATTTGCTCCCACCAAATGAGAACATAGTCTTGGAACTCAAGGGATGCCATAGCGATCTTCTTTTCTTCATCGAAGTTGTCAAGGCGAAAGATCTTGTCAACCTTCAATGCCCATGAGAGATAGTCTTCGGGATCAATGCTTCCGGAGAACTTTGGCATGGTGAACTTGAGCTTGCCATAGCGATGCTCGTCATTGTTTCCTTGCCTATTGGGAGGGCGATCTCGATTTTGGCGGTTTGCCATATCTTGTTGCTCTTGGGGATGTAGATGTTCTTGTTGGGGTTGTTGCTCTTGCCGCGCTTGAGGAGGGGCTTCTTCTTGCATTCCTGCTTGATGGCGCCTTTCTTGCATCTCATCACGAAGGAAATCCTCTTCTTGACGAGTGTGTCGAGTGCGGGCTGCCACATTGCGATGTGCATCTTGTAAAGCACGTTGCGCCTCCATGGCTTGATCTTCTCGACGTTGTTGTGCTTGGCGGTTAGCCTCGGCATCTTGTTCTTCTTGATATTGACGTGCTCGCTCTTGTTGTTGTTGTCGTAGTCGTTGCCGTTCTTGTGCTTGCTCAAGTGTAGCTTGGTTTTGACGACGTCGGCTTTCTTGCTCGTCGAATAGCTCTTGTGAACTCTTGTCATGTAGAGGTTGCCGGTGGTCATGTCGAGCTTGACGTGCGGCTTGTCGAAGAGTGTTTGACGTAGGTGTACTTGAGTCTTGCGTGGAGTCGGAATGTCGACTTGAGCGGCTTCGTCTTTGAGAAGATGTTGAGGAAGAACGTCGGTTGATTATCAATGTCCGGAGCTCATTGTATTGAGTAGTCATGTTGGTGTTGATGAGGTCAAATTGTTCTTTTGTCCTTGCTTCAAATTGGCGCGCGTCCTCGGCGACTTGACCAATGTATTCACGCATAGCTTCACTCTCTTGATGTAGTGCTCGTTGGACACCGAATAGATGTAGTTTGGTGACGTAGTTGTTCGCTTCTTGAGGATCGTCGAAGATCGGGTTGGAAGATGTACTTGGCCTATCCATCATCGCAAGCAAGTATGTGAGTGGGAGAAAGGAGAAGACAATATCAATGTACCTTAACCGAGGTTGAAAATGGATCAATGATCACTCAATAATGTAACCCGGAAATAGCACTATTGGTACCACTTCGTGTCGATTCTCACACCTACACAAGTAAAGCTTTGAGAGGAGCTTGGTTAGGATGTGGCACAAATTCAATGCAATCGTCAAAGTGACTCAATGATGTTGAAAATGGTTCACAATTTGCTCATGCAACAAGTAGATCACTAGCAAAGGTAGCACACGGAACACACGCACGGATAGATAAATGTGGTTGTGCAACCAAGGATGAGCAAAATGTGGTAAACCACGGAAAATGCTCGTGTTGCACAACACTAGAGAGACGCTAACCGATTGCTTAATAGGCGGATACGCACTTGTGCACGACCTATAAGAGGCAAAACGTAACGACTATCTATCACAAGTATGTTATGAGTGTATGATGTGCCGATGCTTGAGCACAAGATGATGTTGCTATGATGTATGGTCTCCTTTGATGCAAGGCGTATGATGCGATTGTGTTTTGCTTTGATTGGCTCGTTTGCTTAAAAGCTTGTGAGCTCTTTCTTTGGGTACTTATGCATGCTTCTCGGATCGAGGTAGCTATTGTGTATGCGGAGCACTCTTGTGGCACACGGAGATATGCAAGATACCAAGATGATGTGGTATTACTCACAATGATGTTGTATGC
This sequence comes from Secale cereale, assembly GCA_902687465.1. Classification (NCBI taxonomy): domain Eukaryota; kingdom Viridiplantae; phylum Streptophyta; class Magnoliopsida; order Poales; family Poaceae; genus Secale; species Secale cereale. The sequence continues at coordinate 465,092,119 of LR738714.1, forward strand.
AATATCTATGACTATCACTAATGTGCACAAGTGTCGTGGCCCGGCAATACTCAAATGGCTAGTCTCAATGGGAAAGCTACGCAAAGATGGTTCATATGGTGACAATGCAATTGCAAGGTAGAATGAGCGAAGTGTCGTCGATGTTACCGTCCTTGCCGAAGTTGAGCGGTGGTGTTGTCGATGTCTTGTCGTTCCAAGGTAGCCTAAACATCCAAGGAAACGGTGAAACCACAACTCAAGTATCCAAGGCAAATGGAGACAAACTTTTCAAACTCGGAGCGGGTAAGCGATGGTGGTTGCGGAAGTGGTGGTGGTATGCGGAAGGATGGGTGGGTTACCGAACGAAAATGGCGGTGGAGGGGTGCAAGGTGAGGTGTGTTGGTGGAAAAGTGGCTGCGGGAGGCCGGATGTCCGGGCCAGGGGCCGGATGTCCGGGGCACGTGCCGTATGTCCGGGGTGCCCGATGCCAGGGAGAACTCCTTGCAAACGGTGGTTTTGGGCCAAAATTCGTCGAATTTTGCGGATGAAAATTGGGGAAAATTGGAGGAAAAGCTAGATCCACACGTGGCACAGCAAATCCATGGAACAAAGTCAACAAAATCTTGCCAAATCAACGGATCACAAAGAAAATTTGTGGGGCTCTTTTTGTGGGGAATTTTTCGAAATTGGGAAGAACACAACAAAAACAAGTTAGAAGACAGGGTGTGGGGCTCCAAAATCGTGATCAACCTTGCTCTTGATACCAAGATGATGTAGGGTGGAACCCTAATCAGCGGATCTTTCACGATTTGGAGAGTGTCCCACGATGAAGACGGAGAACACAAGGAGAAAGACGGGGAAAACACAAGAGGAAACACTCAAATCAACACGAAGGTAATCACACAAGCGCTAGATCCATGATACATAGTGCGATACATGATCCATAGTCAACGATGGTGATACAAGGATAGTCTTCTCCGTGAGGAGGTCTTGGAATCCCGTAGGATCTTCTCCGAGGTGGAGGCCTTGAATCCGTAGTGGATCTTCTCCGTAGAGGCGCACGGTCTCGTGGGAGAAATCCACACAAGTCTGAGAAATGAGCTAAACCACAGCTAACCCTAAACGGAATGGGGAAAGGAGTATATATAGTTTACGGGGCGAATGGGTACACGGGCCTCGGCCCAGGGGATGCACGCAGGCATATCAGGGGCCGGACGTCCGGGCGTCTGGCCGGATGTCCGGGGCTTCGCGGGGCGCCGGATGTCCGGGGTGGGGAGCCGGATGTCCGGGCTGGAGCGGTCTGGTCTCGGGTGCTCTCTGGACAGAGGCGCCGGATTTCCGGGCCCGAGGCCGGATGTCCGGGCCGAGCTTGGCCGGATGTCCGGGCCCTGGCCGGATGTCCGGGCCCTGTAGCTTCTGCTGCAGGTGGCTTTCTGGAGTTGATCTTCCAGGGGCCGGATGTCCGGGCCAGGGGGCCGGATGTCCGAGGCCTGGAGCTTCCTTCTGCCCTTCTTGATGCATCACCTCGTCCGTGAACTCGGGGACTTGTCCATCTTCACGCCCTTCTCCAATGTGTTCTTCTTCACACCTGAGCACACAAAGCACACCCATTTGAGGTAGCAACCATGTCTCGCAAGATTCGTATGGAAGTAGGGCTAGGAGTGACGTCACCTCGGTCTCGAGAGCTCTAGCACGAGCACGTGTCATTGGTCCTTGAGGCACTTGAGGGGGTGAAGGAGGGTCCATGGGGATGACCTTGGGATGCTCCGCATCAACTTATGTCCGGCCACCAGACGCCGATGACTTAAGTCATATAGTTCAACAACCTGGAGAATCAGCCAAAAAATTATGGACTAGCTTCCTAACCAAAAAGAACCAGATTGTTGACCGTTCGGATGCCGAAGCCCTAGCGGCCTTTAAACATAGCATCCGTGACGAATGGCTCGTCCGCCACCTTGGCCAAGAAAAGCCGAAATCTATGGCAGCCCTCACGACACTCATGACCCGCTTTTGCGCGGGTGAGGATAGTTGGTTGGCTCGTAGTAAAAACACAGCCAACGAGGCAAGCCCCTCCGAGGCCAAAAACAGCACCGGTAAGCTCCGGCATAATAAACACAAACGCCAAAGTAATGGCAATAACACCGATGACACGGCAGTTCACGCCGGATTCAGTGGCTCCAAGTCCAGCCCGCGGAAGAAGCCTTACAAAAGGAACAGCGAGGGACCATCCAATTTGGACCGCATACTCGATTGTCCGTGCCAGATACATGGCACCCCAGACAAACAAGCCAATCATACCAATCGAGATTGCCGGGTTTTCAAACAAGCCAGCAAGTCCAATATCGAGAGCATAGAAATAGGATCGCAAAGCGAGGACGATGACAAAGAGCCCCGGCAGCCGAACACGGGAGAACAGAAAAAGTTTCCCCCTCGAGTCAAAGCGGTGAATATGATATATGCTACACACATCCCCAAAAGGGAGCGCAAGCGCGCACTCAGGGACGTCTATGCGGTAGAGCCAGTCGTCCCAAAATTCAATCCATGGTCGTCATTCCCGATCACCTTTGATCGTCGAGATCATCCAACTAGTATCCGTCATGGCGGTTCGGCCGCACTAGTCCTCGACCCAATCATAGACGGATTTCTCCTTACACGAGTCCTAATGGACGGGGGTAGCAGCCTCAACCTGCTCTACCAGGATAGAGTGCAGAAAATGGGCATTAACCCATCACGGATCAAGCCCACAAAGACTACCTTTAAAGGAGTCATCCCAGGTGTTGAGGCCCGCTGTACGGGCTCAATCACACTTGAAGTTGTCTTCGGATCCCCAGGCAACTTCCGAAGTGAGGAGTTACTCTTCGACATCGTCCCCTTTCGCAGCGGCTACCACACACTGCTCGGACGAACCGCGATTGCTCGATTCAATGCGGTACCTCATTACTCTTATCTCAAGCTCAAGATGCCCGGACCTCGCGGCGTCATAACAGTAAATGGAAATACAGAACGCTCCCTCCGTACCGAGGAGCATATCGTGGCCTTAGTAATAGAAGTACAGTGCGGCCTTTTTTAGTAGAATCCTAATTCGGTGGCTGAACCCCCGAACACCATTAAGAGAGTCCGGACCGTTCTGTGGCGAAACAGCCCGGCTCGTCAAGAGCTTAACTAGCAATTCTGCCTCCGTCCAAGTCCCAATCGAATGGCGGCATTCGTACCGCGTGTACATAACTACGCACTCAAAATACCTTTGGCATCAATGGAGGCATAACCAGCTCGTGATCCACAGTATGGTTCGACCGACCCTGGATCCGCACACTCTTACTTTTCCTTTTTTTATTTCGGGATTTCTCTTTTCGAAGTTTCTTCCGACAACCCGTTCGACGGACACATCAAGGCGGCGAGGAGCTTTGGCGTATAGGGAAATCCCCAGGTGATCTCTGCTAATGATCGCTATACCTGTTTTACATACCCGCACGTAGCTCGCTCTGGGTCATGGCATGCCAAATAACCTTTCTTGATTACCGCATTACTTGTACAAGTACACCTTCATATATTAATTACATTACAGTAAAGGATAGTGAAAGCTTATTACTTGATTTCTCGCTCCTTTTCCTTACCTTTGTATTTATTAATCATTGCACACATACACTCGGGTACGTATGTGTGCGCCAGGGGCTTCATTATGCCCCACACTACAGCAATAAAAGTCTGAACACTTTTATAGTACAATTCAGCACCCCAAACTTATAGCATTATATGCATCGGCTCCGAGTCATGTCTTTGGTCAATAGTTGGGTTGCCCGGCTCATGTGCTTACTACCTTCCGTTCCGCTATATCGGCTAGGGTAGTAAAGGGAGAACTACTGTGATTGTGTCCTGGTTCTTTCGGACGAGCACCTCAGTAGAGAAAGCCGAAAACTGACTGTCATGATGCGGCGAGAGCTGGTCAGCTGTTCGAGAGGTCTCAAATCCCTAGAGAATGTTTTCCGCTTTATGGGAGGAATCCGTTTTTCTCCGATTAGGCGTGTATAGCGCCCCTAGTTCGGCCTTCCAAACACTAGGGGCTTCGCCGAAATCTTCATTGTCAAACTCCTATGGCTAAGTGAGGGTAATTAAGGCCGTATAGTACGATTGCTTGTTCGTTGTGCTAAACACCTCCTTTAAGGACCAGAATGTGGAGTAAAGAGTGTTTAGATTTATCCCGAACACCCCCGTACTATCTACGTGGGGGCAGAAGCCGACGACTGGTCAACCCTCAGATTCTAAATAAACGGCCACACAGGAGGTAAAAATTTCGTTACAAGCATCATATTACATACCGATCCTGTTTCATATTATAGGACAACCCAAATGTTTTCACGGGAATATCACGTCCTTTGCACATTGCTCCGCCACAAGGTGGGATCCCTCCAGGACTCCGTCAAAACACAGCGCGGGTCGACGATGCTCCTTGCCCTCCGGTAGCCCCTCGGTCATCAGCTTCTTGGCATCCAGCTTTGCCCAATGCATCTTAACGCGGGCAAATGCCATTCGTGCACCTTCAATGCAGACCGATCGTTTCACGGCTTCGAGTCATGGGCAGGCACTCACAAGCCGCTTCACAAGTCCGAAGTAGCTCCTGGGTATGGGCTCGGCAGGCCACGGCGGACTATTAGGTCATTCATGGCTAGCTCGGCCGACCGGTGCAGCTCGACCAGCTGTTTCAGCTGGTCACTAAAGGGCACCGGATGTTCTGGTACAAGATATTGAGACCAAAATAGCTTCTCTGTAGACATGCCCTCTTTGGCTCGATAAAACTCGGCAGCATCGGATATGCTGCTCGGCAGATTCGCAAGCGCCCCTGGAAAACACAAATTCGGGTAAGTACAAAGAATGTTTCCTTCACACACTTGCTTTGCATAGCAAAAGACTTACCCGCCGCAATCTTCTTGGCCGCCTGAATCTCCTGGCGGGCGCTCTGGGCTTCGGCTCAAGCATCCTGTGTGCTCTGGCGGGCCTTTGCAAGTTCGGACTCTCACGTTGAAAAATCGCGCTCCAAGCACTCGAGCTTCTCGACGGCTTCCTGGAGCTCTTGCTGGGCCTTGTTAACCAGGGCCTCGTGCTTCTCGCGTGCGGCGTGTTCCCTGGCCGCTTTGTCCTCGGCCTCGGCTAACGCCTCCTTGAGGGTTGCCACCTCGGTCGTGGCCCCTAATAAAGTTCATGACACCTTAGTCCGCACGGACCACTCATCCTTATTAAATGAACACACAGGTTACTGCCTAGCTTGGCTATCCTCCAGCTACTTCTTCGCGGGGCCAAGCTCTTCCTCGGCCCGCTCCAGTTTCTGTTTAAGTCCGAGATGTCCGCAGTATGAGTGGTAGCAGCCTGCAGCGATACCCGCTTATTCACATAGACACCTTATGTTAGACTCCTACGAAAATTACTTTTGATCCTCTGTTCGGCTCTTTCTTTCCGAACACCGAACAGAGCATCAAGGGCTACTGTCTACACTGTGATATTCTTCCTACAATTACATTACTCACCACAAAGCCTGTTAGAAGGCTAACGCGGGCTTCGGTCAGTCCGCTTTTGGCGGACTGAACCTTATCGATCACTATACCCATAAAGGTACGGTGTTCATCCATAATGGAAGTGCCCCACAGCGTTTCCAGCAGATCATCTGGTGCCTCCGGTTGGACAGAGGTCATCGGTCGAACAAGCACACCTCCTCCTTTCGGGGAAGGCCGTTCGCTAGACTCCAGAGCCGTGAAGGTCTCCGGAATAGTATCCGGCAGAGGGCCAAATGGAACCCGGCCTCCATCACCAGTCCCCATGGGGGCTTTTCCCTCCACGTGTCCGGCGACCGAGGAGTCATCCTGGAACACCACCCTGATGGTCTCCGGAACCTTCCCCGGTCTGGGAAAGTCCTTTGGAACACTACCTCGTCATCACCCTTGGGCGAGACCGAATGAGCAGGTGGCGGAGACATGCTAGCCATCTCCTTAGAGTCTAGCGAACCCTCTGTAGAGGATCGCGGGGAGCCGTCGTGGGCCGGACTGGAATAACACAATTTACACATATCAATATTAAAAACCGGAAAGGGCAGACGTTTGGGCACGCATAAGGATTTTGGTACTTACGATGCGGCCCGAGGCTTGGTCCGGGGAGGTCGCTCCGGACTACTATCGATATCCCACGTGGAGTTATCCGTGCGGGAGCCCCTCCCCTTCTTGGGCGCCTTCTGTTGGAAATATGCCCTAGAGGCAATAATAAATTGGTTATTATTATATTTCCTTGTTCACGATAATCGTTTATTATCCATGCTAGAATTGTATTAAAAGGAAACTCAGATACATGTGTGGATACATAGACAAACACCATGTCCCTAGTAAGCCTCTAGATGACTAGCTCGTTGATCAATAGATGGTTACGGTTTCCTGACCATGGACATTGGATGTCGTTGATAACGGGATCACATCATTAGGAGAATGATGTGATGGACAAGACCCAATCCTAAGCCTAGCACATATCGTGTAGTTCATATGCTAAAGCTTTTCTATATGTCAAGTATATTTTCCTTAGACCATGAGATTGTGCAACTCCCGGATACCGTAGGAATGCTTTGGGTGTACCAAACGTCACAACGTAACTGGGTGGCTATAAAGGTGCACTACAGGTATCTCCGAAAGTGTCTGTTGGGTTGACACGAATCGAGACTGGGATTTGTCACTCCGTATGACGGAGAGGTATCTCTGGGCCCACTCGGTAGGACATCATCATAATGTGCACAATATGTGATCAAGGAGTTGATCACGGGATGATGGGTTACGGAACGAGTAAAGAGACTTGCCGGTAACGAGATTGAGCAAGGTATCGGTATACCGACGATCGAATCTCGGGCAAGTGCTATACCGATAGACAAAGGGAATCGTATACGGGATTGATTGAATCCTTGACATCGTGGTTCATCCGATGAGATCATCGTGGAACATGTGGGAGCCAACATGGGTATCCAGATCCCGCTGTTGGTTATTGGCCGGAGAGTTGTCTCGGTCATGTCTACATGGTTCCTGAACCCGTAGGGTCTACACACTTAAGGTTCGATGACGCTAGGGTTATAGGGAAAGTATGTACGCGGTTACCGAATGTTGTTCGGAGTCCCGGATGAGATCCCGGACGTCACGAGGAGTTCCGGAATGGTCCGGAGGTAAAGATTCATATATGGGAAGTCATGTTTTGGTCACCGGAAAAGTTTCGGGCGCCATCAGTAGCGTACCGGGACCACCGGGAGGGTCCCGGGGGTCCACCAGGTGGGGCCACCAGCCCCAGAAGGCTGCGTGGGCCAAGTGTGGGAGGGGACCAGCTCCAGGTGGGCTGGTGCGCCCCCCACCAAGGCCCAAGGCGCATGGAGAGTGGGAGGGGGGCAAACCCTAGGTCCAGATGGGCCTTAAGGCCCATCCTAGGGCGCCCCCTCTCTCTCCCCCCCTTGGCCGCACCCTAGATGGGTTTTTGGGGGCTGCCGCACCCCTAGGGGTGGGAAACCCTAAAGGGGGCGCAGCCCCCCCTTCCCCCTATATATATGTGAGGTTTGGGGCTGCACATAACACGTTTTGACCTCTGTCGTTTGGCGCAGCCCTACCTCTCTCCCTCCTCGTCTCCCGCAGTGCTTGGCGAAGCCCTGCTCGAGTCCCGCGCTCCTCCACCACCACCACGCCGTCGTGCTGCTGTTGGATGGAGTCTTCCCCAACCTCTCCCTCTCCCCTTGCTGGATCAAGGCGTGGGAGACGTCACCGGGCTGCACGTGTGTTGAACGCGGAGGCGCCGTTGTTCGGTGCTTAGATCAGAATCAACCGCGATCTGAATCGCAGCGAGTACGACTCCTTCATCCGCGTTCTTGCAACGCTTCCGCATCGTGATCTACAAGGGTATGTAGATGCAATCTCCTTTATGCTCGTTGCTAGATTACTCCATAGATAGATCTTGGTGACGCGTAGGAAAAATTTTGATTTTCTGCTACGATCCCCAACAGTGGCATCATGAGCGAGGTTTATGCGTAGTATCTTGCACGAATAGAACACAAAGTAGTTGTGGGCGTAGATCATGTCAATTCTCTTGCCGTTACTAGTCTTATCTTGATTCGGCGGCATCGTGGGATGAAGCGGCCCGGACCGACCTTACACGTACTCTTACGTGAGACAGGTTCCACCGACTGACATGCACTAGTTGCATAAGGTGGCTAGCGGGTGTCTGTCTCTCCCATTTTAGTCGGATCGGATTCGATGAAAAGGGTCCTTATGAAGGGTAAATAGAAATTGGCATATCACGTTGTGGTTTTGGCGTAGGTAAGAAACGTTCTTGCTAGAAACCTATAGCAGCCACGTAAAAACTTGCAACAACAATTAGAGGACGTCTAACTTGTTCTTGCAGCATGTGCCGTGTGATGTGATATGGCCAAAAGGATGTGATGAATGATATATATGTGATGTATGAGATTGATTATGTTCTTGTAATAGGAATCACGACTTGCATGTCGATGAGAATAACAACCGGCAGGAGCCATAGGAGTTGTCTTATTTATTGTATGACCTGCGTGTCACTGAATAACGCCATGTAATTACTTTACTTTATTGCTAAACGTTAGCCATAGTAGTAGAAGTAATGTTTGGCGAGACGACTTCATGGAGATCATGATGATGGAGATCATGGTGTCATGCCGGTGACAATGATGATCATGGAGCCCCGAAGATGAAGATCAAAAGGAGCAAAATGATATTGGCCATATCATGTCACTATTTGATTGCATGTGATGTTTATCATGTTTTACATCTTATTTGCTTAGAACGACGGTAGTGAATAAGATGATCTCTCACTAAAATTTCAAGAATTGTGTTTCGCCTAACTGTGCACCGTTGCTAAGGTTCGTTGTTCCGAAGCACCACGTGATGATCGGGTGTGATAGGTTCTAACGTTCGCATACAACGGGTGTAAGCCAGATTTACACACGCAATACACTTAGGGTTGACTTGACGAGCCTAGCATGTACAGACATGGCCTCGGAACACGGAAGACCGAAAGGTCGAACATGAGTCGTATAGAAGATACGATCAACATGAAGATGTTCACCGTTGATGACTAGTCTGTCTCACGTGATGATCGGACACGGCCTAGTCGATTCGGATCATGTATCACTTAGATGACTAGAGAGATGTCTATCTGAGTGGGAGTTCATTAGATGAACTTCATTCTCATGAACAATAGTCTAAGTTGTCTTCGCAAATTATGTTTTAGACCAATAACTGCATTGTAGCTCCCTGTTTAATACGATCCTAGAGAAAGACTAAGTTGAAAGATATTGTAAGCAAGGATACGGACTGGGTCCGTAGTCCGAGGAGTGTCCTCACTGCTGCACAGAAAGCTTACGTCTTTGATGCACCGCTCGATGTGCAAACCCCTACAACGTTGTCTGTGGGTGTTGTGAACACCTGACAGACACGTCCTGATAACTACTTGATAGTTTAGTGCACCATACTTTACGGCTTAGAATCGGGATTACAATGACGTTTTGAACGCCATAGAACATATGAGATGTTCTAAGAGCTGAAACTGGGATTTCAGGCTCATGCCCGTACTGAGAGGTATGAGACCTCTGACAAGTTCTTTTGCCAAAAGGATGGAGGAGAATAGCTCAACTTGTGAGCATGTGCTCAGAATGTCTGGGTGCTAAAATCACTTGAACCAAGTGGGAGTTAATCTTCCAGGTGAGATAGTGGTTGACGAAATTCTCTAGACACTATCACCAAGCTGCTAGAACTTCGTGATGAACTATGACATGCAAAGGATGAAGATGATCCCGGAGCTATTAGCGGTTCTTAAGACCGCAAAAAGGTAGAAATCAAGAAGAAGCATCAAGTGTTGATGGTTTAACAAGATCACTGGTTTCAAAAGGGCAAGGGCTAGAAGGGAAACTTCATGGATGGCAAACCAGTTGTCGCTCTGATGAAGGAACCCATGGTTAAACCCAAACCTCGAGACTAAGTGCTTCTATTGTAAGGGGAACGGTCACATGATAGCGGAACTACCCCAAATACATGGTAGATATGATAGTTGGAAACTTCAACAAAGTATATTGTTATTGATGTGTACCTTACTAGTACTCCTTGTAGCACCTGGGTATTGGATACCGGTTCAGTTGCTATTATTAGTGACTTGAAGCAAAAGCTACAGACTGAACGGAGACTAGCTAAGGGCGAGGTGACGATGTGTGTTGGAAGTGTTTCCAAGGTTGATAAGATCACCATCGCGCGCTCCCTCAACTTTCGGGATTAGTGTTGAACCTAGATAAATGTTATCAGGTGTCTACGTTAAGCATGAATATGATTAGATCATGTTCATCGCAATACGGTTATTCATTTAAGTTAGAGAATAATGGTTATTCTGTTTACATGAATAATACCTTTATGGTCATGCACCCAATGGTTTGTTGAATCTCGATTATAGAAATACACATGATGATAATATTAATGCCAAAAGATGTGGAGTTAATAATGATAGTACCACTTTCTTGTGGCACTACCGCTTAGGTCATTTTGGCATAAAATGCATGAAGAAACTCCATGCTGATGGATGTTTGGAGTCACTTGATTTTGAATCGCTTGACACATGCAAGCCATGCCTCTTGGGCAGGATGACTAAGATCCCGTGTTCAGGTACAATGAAATGGGAAAGTGACTTGTTGGAAATCATACATGCTGATGTGTGTGAACCAATGAGAATTAAGGCGCGTAGTGGATATCGTTATTTTCTCATCTTCACTGACAATTTGAGTAGATATGGGTATATTTACTTAATGAAGCAAAAGTCTGAAATGTTTGAAAAGTTCAAGCAATTTCAGAGTGAAGATTAAGAATCATCATAACAAGAAGATCATGTTCCTACGATCTGATCAAGGGGAGATTTTCTGAATTATGAGTTTGGCAATCACTTAAGACATTGTGGAATTGTTTCACAGTTGAAGCCCCCTGGAACACCACAGCGTAATGGTGTGTCCGGACATCGTAATCGAACCTTATGAGATATGGTGCGATCTATGATGTATCTTACCGATCTACCGCTATTAGTTTGAGGTTATGCATTAGAGACAGCTGCATTCACTTTATATAGGGCACCATCTAAGTCCGTTGAGACAACGCCGTATGAACTAAGGTTTGGCAAGAAACCAAAGTTGTTGTTTCTCAATGTTTGGGGCTGCGATGCTTACGGCTTCAGCCGGAAAAAGCTCAAACCCAAAGCGGACAAATACATCTTCATGGGATACCCACTGGTAACGGTTGGGTATACCTTCTATCTCAGATCCAAGGAAAAAAATGTTTGTCGCTAAGAACGGGTCCTTTCTCGAGAAGGAGTTTCTCTCGAAAGAATTGAGTGGGAGGAAGATAGAACTTGATGAGGTTGTCAAACCCTCACATCAACCGGAGAGTAATGCAACACAGAAAGAGGTTTCTGTGGAACCTACGACTGTTGAAGAGGAAACTAATGATAGTGATCATGAAGTTTCGGATCAAGTTGCTATCAAACCTCGTAGGTCGACAAGGATATGTACTACTCCTGAGTGGTACGGTGATCCTGTCTTAGAAGTCATGTTGTTGGACAACAATGAACCTACGAACTATGGAGAAGCGATGGTGGGCCCATATTCCGACAAATGGTTAGAAGCCGATAAATCCGAGATAGGATCCATGTATCAAAACAAAGTATGGACTTTGGTGGACTTGCCCTATGATCGGCAAGCCATTGAGACAAATGGATCTTTAAGACTAAGACGGACGTAGACGGTAATGTCACCGTCTATGAAGCTCAACTTGTGGCGAAGAGTTTTTCCACAAGTTCAAGGAGTTGACTACAATGAGATTTTCTCACCCGTAGCGATGCTTAAGTCCGTCGAAATCAAGTTAGCATTAGCTGCATTTATGAAATCTGGCAGATGGATGACAAAACAAGTTTCCTTACCAGTTTTCGTAAGGAAAGGTTGTATGTGATACAATCAGAAAGGTTTTGTCGATCCTAAGGATGCTAAAAGGTGTGCTAGCTCCAGCGATCCTTCCATGGACTAGAGCAAGCATCTCGGAGTCGGAATATACACTTTGATGGAGTGATCAAAGTTTTTGGGTATACAAAGTTTGTTAGAAACTTGTATTTGCAATAAAGTGAGTGGGAGCACTACAACATTTCTGATAAGTATATGTGAATGACATATGGTTGATCCGAAATGATGTGGAATTTCTGGAAAGCGTAAAGGGTTGTTTGAAAGGAGTTTTTCAAAGGAAGACCTGGATAAAGCTGCTTACATATTGGGCATCAAGATCTATAGAGATAGATCAAGACGCCTGATGATACTTTCAAAAGGAACACACACCTTTGACATGATTTTGAAGAAATTCAAAATAGGTCAGTTAAAAAGGGAATTCTTACCTGAGTTATAAGGTGTGAAGTTGAGTAAGACTCAAAACTTGACCACGGCAGAAGGAAGAGGAAGGACGAAGGTCGTCCCCTATGCTTTTGTCATAGGCTCTATACGGTATGCCATGATGAGTACCGCACCTGATGTGTGCCTTGCCACATGTCTGGCAAGAGGGTACGAAGATGATCCAGGAGTGGATCACTAGATAGTGGTCAAAATTATCCTTAGAGGAATAAGGAAATGTTTCTCGGTTATGGAGGTGATAAAGAGTTCGACGTAAACAACTACGTCGATGCAAGCTTAACACCTATCCGGATAACTCTAAGTGGAGATACCGGATACGTATAATGGAGCAACAGTTTGGAATAGCTCCAAGTGGAACGTGGTAGAAGCATCTACGATATGACATAAAGTTTTGCGAAGTACATAGGGATCTGAATGTTGCAGACCCGTTGACTACAACCTCTCTCACGAGCATAACATGATCAAACACAGAACTCATTGAGTGTTAATCACATATTGATGTGAACTAGATTACTGACTCTAGTGAACTCTTTGGATGTTAGTCACATGGCGATGTGACCTATGAGTGTTAATCACATGGCAATGTGAACTAGATTATTGACTCTAGTGCAAGTGGGAGACTGTTGGAAATATGCCCTAGAGGCAATAATAAATTGGTTATTATTATATTTCCTTGTTCACGATAATCGTTTATTATCCATGCTAGAATTGTATTAAAAGGAAACTCAGATACATGTGTGGATACATAGACAAACACCATGTCCCTAGTAAGCCTCTAGATGACTAGCTCGTTGATCAATAGATGGTTACGGTTTCCTGACCATGGACATTGGATGTCGTTGATAACGGGATCACATCATTAGGAGAATGATGTGATGGACAAGACCCAATCCTAAGCCTAGCACAGATCGTGTAGTTCATATGCTAAAGCTTTTCTATATGTCAAGTATATTTTCCTTAGACCATGAGATTGTGCAACTCCCGGATACCGTAGGAATGCTTTGGGTGTACCAAACGTCACAACGTAACTGGGTGGCTATAAAGGTGCAATACAGGTATCTCCGAAAGTGTTTGTTGGGTTGACACGAATCGAGACTGGGATTTGTCACTCCGTATGACGGAGAGGTATCTCTGGGCCCACTCGGTAGGACATCATCATAATGTGCACAATATGTGATCAAGGAGTTGATCACGGGATGATGGGTTACGGAACGAGTAAAGAGACTTGCTGGTAACGAGATTGAGCAAGGTATCGGTATACCGACGATCGAATCTCGGGCAAGTGCTATACCGATAGACAAAGGGAATCGTATACGGGATTGATTGAATCCTTGACATCGTGGTTCATCCGATGAGATCATCGTGGAACATGTGGGAGCCAACATGGGTATCCAGATCCCGCTGTTGGTTATTGGCCGGAGAGTTGTCTCGGTCATGTCTACATGGTTCCCGAACCCGTAGGGTCTACACACTTAAGGTTCGATGACGCTAGGGTTATAGGGAAAGTATGTACGCGGTTACCGAATGTTGTTCGGAGTCCCGGATGAGATCCCGGACGTCACGAGGAGTTCCGGAATGGTCCGTAGGTAAAGATTCATATATGGGAAGTCTTGTTTTGGTCACCGGAAAAGTTTCGGGCGCCATCGGTAGCGTACCGGGACCACCGGGAGGGTCCCGGGGGTCCACCGGGTGGGGCCACCAGCCCCAGAAGGCTGCGTGGGCCAAGTGTGGGAGGGGACCAGCCCCAGGTGGGCTGGTGCGCCCCCCCCCC
>LR738714.1:465106449-465247177 GCA_902687465.1 Secale cereale
CCCACCAAGGCCCAAGGCGCATGGAGAGTGGGAGGGGGGCAAACCCTAGGTCCAGATGGGCCTTAAGGCCCACCCTAGGGCGCCCCCTCTCTCTCCCCCCCTTGGCCGCACCCTATATGGGTTTTTGGGGGCTGCCGCACCCCTAGGGGTGGGAAACCCTAAAGGGGGCGCAGCCCCCCCTTCCCCCTATATATATGTGAGGTTTGGGGCTGCACATAACACGTTTTGACCTCTGTCGTTTGGCGCAGCCCTACCTCTCTCCCTCCTCGTCTCCCGCAGTGCTTGGCGAAGCCCTGCTGGAGTCCCGCGCTCCTCCACCACCACCACGCCGTCGTGCTGCTGTTGGATGGAGTCTTCCCCAACCTCTCCCTCTCCCCTTGCTGGATCAAGGCGTGGGAGACGTCACCGGGCTGCACGTGTGTTGAACGCGGAGGCGCCGTTGTTCGGTGCTTAGATCGGAATCAACCACGATCTGAATCGCAGCGAGTACGACTCCTTCATCCGCGTTCTTGCAACGCTTCCGCATCGTGATCTACAAGGGTATGTAGATGCACTCTCCTTTATGCTCGTTGCTAGATTACTCCATAGATAGATCTTGGTGACGCGTAGGAAAAATTTTGATTTTCTGCTACGATCCCCAACACCTTCGCCTCCAGATTCATGGAGGCCTCTATCTTCTTCCTCCCCACCTCGGGTGGGGAGTCTTCTTCTTCCTCCTCCTCGTCATCGTCTTCGGCGGACGAAGAGTGAGTCTCGTCTTCGGACGTCACGTCCGAAGCGCCTTTTCGGCGAGTGCCCCTCCGGGCCCCTTGGGCCACTTTCTTGGCCGTCTTCGCCGGCACCTAATAAGGTGCTGGAAACAGCATTTTCGCCAGTAATGGAAATTCTTGGTCTTCGGGCAGAGGAGCCGGACAGTTAATCCCCCTGCTGTCTCGATCCAGGCCTGTAAACGAGGATGGGAAAGCTTAGACTTTTTCCTCAGAATGTGCTAGTAAAGGGTATACCTTGAAAACATGAAAGAACTTACTGAATTAGCCTGGCGTTTTAAGCTGAGCCCGCGATCCTCGATCGTGGGCGGTGGCGTCTCGCCGGTCTTGAAGAGCACTTTCCAGATGTCTTCGTGCGTCGTGCCGAAGAGCTCTTGTAGCGTCTGGTGCTTGGCCGGATCGTACTCCCACAGACAGCAAGTCCGGCGTTGGCACGGAAGGATCCGACGAATGAGCATGACCTGGATCACGTTGACAAGCTTGATTTTCCTGTCTATCATGTTCTGGACGCACGTCTGGAGCCCAGTCAGCTCATCCGAGGGACCCCAGGTTAGGCCCCTCTCTTGCTAGGAGGTGAGCCGCATCGGGGTTCCAGATCGGAATTTGAGGGCCGCCGCCCAGTCAGTGTCGCACGGCTCGGTGATGTAGAACCACCCCGATTGCCACCCCTTCACCATCTCTGCGAAGGAGCCTTCGGGCCAGGTAACATTGGGCATCTTGCCACCATGGCGCCTCCACACTCTGCTTGTTGACCGCCCACCACCTTCGGCTTCACATTGAAGGTCTTCAGCCATAGACCGAAATGAGGTGGGATGCGGAGAAAGGCCTCGCACACGACAATGAACGCCGTGATGTTGAGAATGAAGTTAGGGGCTAGGTCATGGAAATCTAGCCTGTAGTAAAAAATCAGTCCGCGGACGAACGAGTGGAGAGGAAATCCTAGCCCGCGGACAAAATGTGCGAGAAACACAACCCTCTCATGGGGCTCTGGAGTCGAGACGATCTGTCCTTTGACCGGGAGTCGGTGAGCGATCTCCTTGGCCAGGTATCCAGCCTCCCGGAGTTCCTTGATGTCCTTCTTCTTAACGGAGGAGGCCATCCACTTGCCTCCAGCTTCGGATCCGGACATGTTTGGAGTGCTTTCTCGAACAAGGAAAAGCTAAAGCTTGGGCGCTGGAGCTCAAGGACGGAAGGGCTGAGGGAGCGAAAGGGCGTGAGTGAAAAAAGGGAATCCTTATCCCCTTATAAAGGCCGCGAATATCAAGCGCCTCCCCACTCGCCCTAAAAAGCTCTCCTATTCCCAAGGCCAGTGTAAATGACACGGTTGGGTTACCCATACCCGCATTGATGAGAATCTCGCAATAAGGGGGCACGATCTCTGCTTTGACAAGACGTGCCAATAGCAACCGCGTCTCGGGACGTGGAGCGGTGGACACAGAACGGTCCAGAATTATTGCCGGTTGGACGTGATGTCATGTTACAAAAATTTGTCAGCAGATTGGACTCGTGTAAAATTATATTCTCTCTGCGGTTGTGTATGGTGTGTGTGACAGGTCCGGATACTATCATCATGTCTGAAGACTGTCTTGGAGTTCGGAAAAAAGGGAACCCGCCTTGCAATGCCGAATACAATCTGAGGAAGTCCTGGACTAAGGGGTCCTTGGGCGTCCGGCCTATTATCAATGGGCCGGACTGGTGGGCTATGAAGACATGAAGGCCGAGGACTGCACCCGTGTCCGGATTGAACTCTCCTTGGTGTGGAAGGCTAGCTTGGCGACCAACTATGAAGATTCCTTCTTATGTAACCGACTCTATGTAACCCTAGATCCCGTCGGTGTCTATATAAGCCGGAGGGTGTAGTCCGGAAAGGAGACACTCATTACCATAGTCATACAGGCTAGGCTTTTAGGGTTTAGCCATTACGATCTCGTGGTAGATCAACTCTTGTAATACCCATATTCATCAAGATCAATCAAGCAGGAAGTAAGGTATTACCTCCATAGAGAGGGCCCGAACCTGGGTAAACATCGTGTCCCTAGTCTCCTGTAACCATCGACCTTAGACGCACAGTTCGGGACTCCTACCCGAGATGCGCCGGTTTTGACACCGACAGTCGGGCTGCTGCCCAGCGGGCGAGTGATGGCCTGCTGACGACCCGCACCAATACCCGGGAGACCCATACACGGGCGGAGCCTCGTACGTAGGATTCCCGTACATGGGAACGGGCCCGTTGAACGTCCCGCGCAACAGCAAGGGATCGACGGGCAGAGTCGGCGCCGGCGGTAGTGCGGCGACGTACGCCAATGGAAGCAACGGAGCCGAGCCGGGCGACAAGTCGGGACGGGCTGGCGGGGCGACGCTGGACACGACTACTGATCCCTAGCACTATATCAGACCAGTGGACAGCCGTTCAATCAATTGAAATTGCAGCGTTGGATTAATTGGGTAAATCGTGTGACCCACTTCACTGTTACCGAAACATACTCCTGTAATTACAGAATGCTTCTATATCGATTATTATTTGTTTCCTCGGATTAATTCTTGAGAAAATCACGCTGGGATTGGATTTCAATTCCATCCTAACTCTTCTATTTCCACACTTCCTTATTTGAGGTACTTTATTGACCGAATTTTTTCTATATATAATTTGCTTCTAATGCACAGCAAATTTGCTTCGGTTTGACAAAACTATATCTCGTGTTCCTAAAAAAAAAAAATGCATCTCGTGTACCATTTCTTTTTATTGTTTTCAATGCAACCAAAAAATTGCTTCACCGCCAAGATAATTTGCTTCGATCGCAATAAAAAAGATTGGACGTAACAAAAATTATGTGTCCAAACGCGTTGCTTCTGTATAACAATTTGTTTGCATCCAAGATTTGTTTCCATATCAAAAACTTGTCTCCCATATATCTTTTCTATCAAGTTTCAAACAAAATAAAACTTTGCTTCCATCCAATACAAAAGTGTGTGCATGATAAAATTAATTTGCTTCGGACCAAACACAAGTTTATTTACTGCTTCGTTCGTTCATACAATAAGTATCAGGCGTGATACCCATTTATTTCCAAGTGGCCAAATAGTGTGTACAATGCTTCCCAAGTTATTATCATATGTTTCATATAGATTGTAGACTTGATTTCCTTCGCTTGCAGTCATACTCGTCATAGGGCAGTTCCATGTGTCATCACACTTCTTTGGCACATGCATCGGTTACAAATATGTCTCCGGCTGCGCCCATGGGTATTGTGTCGAATGTATGGTACCGTATCAAGGAGTATGTCACACTGTCTTGATTTTTCGGATATTTATTGGATTTGATTGATTGGCTATTCAACAAGGAAAATGGAAGGAAGAAATTGCTCTACCCCATCAGCATATATATTTGAACATATAGAAAGCATGATAAGGGCATGTACAATGGTTCTAGCTTAAGGATGCCACGTAAGATAAATGATGAGGTGGAGGAGAGATAAATCATAAGAGAAGGCTTGTCTTAGCTTATTTAAGCAAAGACAAGAGATGATAGCTTAGCACAATTTGTCTCACCATGTTTTTAGGAATAACTAATTATTGAAGATAAGGCTAAGAGATGACCCATTGTAGACTTGTTTTTTTGTCATCTCTAATTTACATGCAAAACTTAAGATAAGACTATCTTAGCAACCATTGTACATGCCCTAACAATCTTAAATACAAACAATTCTCTTGAAAATGCAATATATCAAGTTCATAAAAAGGCGGTAAAAGTATGTTTCTCATGAAGCGATCGTCACCACCTCCGCTGCTTCTCATGAGATTGTGCAAGAAACATTGCTTCAATTCCAAAGAAGTTGCTTCCTACATACAAAGATTATGCATAGAACATTGCTTCCACAGATATTAGAATTTGCACCTAACAAAAATAGGAAGCATGATAACCAAAATATGGTAGGATTACTATCGAAGCATTATATATGAAGTGCGTACTAGCAAAGTACTAAGAAGCATTATCGGTACAAAGTTAGGAAGCACTTACCCTAGAACGTAAAATACTACTTATCTCACACGATTGAAACATTATCTTTACATGCAATGGAAACACGATCTCATGCTGATGAACTGATTTCCCTTGCCACGGAACAGTCATGACAAATCGAATGCTACAGACAACAGGGGAGGGACAATGACACAAGTGATGCCGTGAGGTAGCGTAGGTGATCGTTCATTGGGCATGCTGGAAGGCGGTCGGACGGTCAAGTACTGTCATGTCGTTGGTGCCGAATAGGAGATCATGGCGATGGCCACGACGCAATCGTGGTCGGTGACGACAGACGAGGCAGGCGGGTCTTGTGTTGTAGCCGTGGTTAGCATAGGCGCATGAGGATGGCGAAGCGGGAGTACTGGCCGCCAAGTACGCTCTCCAACACGATCAAGATCCTCATGGACAATCGATCCAGGATCCTGGCCGAGCGAATTGTAGCGGCGAGGGGCCCAAAGGATCGGAGCAGGAGAGGTAAACTAGGGTGAGCTCGGTCAGGGAAAGGCGAAATTAACGAAAGCACGATTAATTGGGGGTAGAAAACGGGAGAGAGATCAGGGGACTTGGCGTGAACAAAGGGGCAGTTAATAAGCTAGCGAGAAATCGATGCCAAATCTCGGCCGTACGGCGGAAACTATATCAACGACGTCTGAGTGGTCTGAGGAAAACTTTGTGTAGGACTACTGCTGGGAAGCGTTTCCGGATTAAAACCTAAAAACTGATACCATGTATGATGTTATAATTGCACGACCACGGACCTCAACTATACATGAAACTAGGAGACGAGCCCAACACACAATATGCACATAACACATATACTTAACAATATGCACTAATATATTGAAATGAGAATGGACAGGAAATTCCTATCTTTCATAGGTGTGTATACTATACAAGCATCCGAAGAACGCCTAGCATCCTCCTCCAACCATCCCCACAATTGTAGGTGTGTTACTCATATGTTTCTCTCATTTTCCCTAGAATCCTCCACATATTTTTCACCTCCGCTTCTTTCTGTCCCTCCCTTCCATGCCCCTTTAGCAGCTGCAACCTTTACCTATCTTCCTCATCAATCTATCTGCAAAGGTCGAATAATTATATGATATGACACATATTACTTCTTTGTATTTTGTATGATTCTGGAGGTTAGTTGGATGTACTTTTAGGGTTTTTTCATGATAATATATGTCTCATTTATATCATAATGATCATAGTACAAGTCACGTACATACCGACCTGACAAAACTGAACAGACAGCTGAATGCTAGCCTTTGCACACAGGAAGACCAGCCAAGTAAAATTACAAACAAGACTGAATAATCCTCCGAGCTTGACACCAACGTCCGTCACCTGCCTCTGGCACCACCATATCAGCCACCAAAGGAGAAAATGACGGTTCACCTCCACACCCAAGCTTGACGTGACTCCATCGTTGATATGCAGCTTTGCGGACCTCCAAGGTGGCTCGCCAATAAAGACGAAGTCATTGCCGTTAAACGAATCAGACCGGGGCACCACCCCGGACACGCCATCGAACTCCAGATTTGGCACCCCCGCCCAACTAAGACGTTGGAGAAGGAGACCATACCTGCCTGCCACAAACCACGAACCTAGATCCACTATCTTCCAGATGTCGTCGATGCAGACCACAATCTGCATCCGCTCCTGGACTAGCTCCCAAGCTCCACGCCGATGCTGGAGTAAACGTCGTCGCAATGGCGGAGCCCGAGGACACAGGTCCACCACGAGGATGTCGCCGCCGCCGCATCATCCTTACTTGAACAGTCTGATTTCCAAATCCACCCAAAAGAGAATTGCCTCATTGGGGAAGGATCTGAAGATTTATTAGTCAGCGCCGCCATCATCACCGCCGAAGCCATGACGATGAACAACCCGAAATCCTAAGAAACTAATGCCTAAAACAATCCACACGCATGGATCCGACGACTCCCCTCACCACCGACGACAGAGGTCATCAGCGGAGGGGAGCCGCCGGCGGAGGAAGGCGCCCTGTCGGCAGGAGGCGAGATCGCCTTTCTTTCTTCTCCCGGAAGAAAGAAAGCTTTTTATGTACTTCCAGTTTACGAAGCACCAATATGTGCAAAAGTTGTGTATCGCCATCCTATATGTCGCCGATACGGCTGATATGGCCGCAATACGCGTTTGGAGCAAATTAAGTTCGGTCTGAAAAGCAACCAACTCCAGATATTTGTGAAAAGCATTATCAGATAATGAATTACATTTTTGTAATTAACTCAATAATAGAGGGCTACACCATTATTGTTGGTCAGAAAATGGAGTGTAAATTCTTATTTTGATGGGTTAAATCACTATTTGGTAGGTCCTTCCACTTTGGATTTGTGGTGAAATTACCTTGATATATTTACAGAAATTAATATAATTCTATTGTATAAATGGACGGATGTGGTAACACATGTTATTATGGTTTGAATAAAGAGCTTACGAGTAAAGTTATGGCCAAATGCCTACATATATTTATGAAAATTCTTATTATTCTATCGTTAAAATGGACGGGCGGGACAACGCACGCCGTTAACAATCTAGTAAGATAATATTATGGCACTATATTATGGGATGGAGAGGATAACTTTAGATAGGTGCTCCTCTATTTCTTAATATAAGGTGTAGTGACTGTCATGCAAGTTAAATTTGTGTATGTTTGACCAAGATTATAGAATAAAATATCTATATCTATAATACAAAATAAATAAAATATAAAAGTACTTTTCATGATGGATGTAACGATAAAAGCTTGGTATTGATTTTTTTCTAAGAACTTGATCAAACATGTACATGTTTAACTTAAAAAATACACTGACTAAAAAAAGAATACATCTTATATTTTGGAATGAAGGGGGTATATCACAAAAGAGAATTCAGCATGACACGACTCTCCATTTTTAACACAATACAAACGCGTGGACACGCGTACGCTCTTATACATGTGTATACACTCTATATAAACACACACACAGATTCTACCCATAGGAGCACCTCCGAAAGACTCACCCGATATAATGTGAGAACCATGATTTGAACTTTGTTGGGTTGGGTATACCACTATTCTCATAAATATCCAACCATAGATTGATTCGCGACACGACTCTCCGTTGCACGCAACAAAGCATCAACCCTGCAGGGGACAAAAGAGGAGCCAAAACTCGTTTATAAAAGTGGGGACAATTGCCCCATGTGTCACATTTCCTTTGTACTCTTTTTCATAATAATATAAGGACTCCGATAAGTTCCGAACATTTGGATTTTAAGCATGTCACTGATACGTCTCCAATGTATATAATTTTTTATTATCACATATTGTTATATTATCATTTTTTAATGTTTTATAAGCATTTTATAATCATTTTATATCATTTTTAGGACTAACCTATTGACATAATGCCAATGCCACTTGCTTTTTTCCTTGTTTTTACATCGTAAAAAATCAATACCAAATGGGTTGTGCCCACCTCGGTGGCCTCCCGCACCGCCTCTTCGCTCTATAAATACCCCAATATTTCAGAAATTTTTATTCCAGCCGCCGCAAGTTCCAGAACCACGAGATCCAATCTAGAGCATTTTCCGGCACTCCGCTGGAAGGGAACACGATCGCGGAGGGGTTCATCATCCTCATTGGTGCCTCTCCGATGATGCGTGAGTAGTTCACCTCAGACCTATGGGTCCGTAGGCAGTAGCTATTTGCCGTTCTTCCATTTGCATCTATCAATCTATCTATTTACCAATCAACTACCCGGGAGGGATTGACAACCCCTCTTACACGTCCGGTTGTAATTATTTGTTATTTGTGTGCATGTACCGTTTACATAGTGTTGTGTGATTCTCCTACTGGTTCGATAACATTGGTCTCATCACTGAGGGAAATACCTATCGTAGTTGTGCTGCATTATCCCTTCATCTTTGAGGAAATACCGACATAGTTCAAGAGACATCAGTCACCCCAAACGTTTTTTCATGACAACTTTATTTGACATGAGATGACAAGTTTAGTTGTTAAAAACATGACTATTTTGTCCTAGTTCGTTTTTTTGTCAGAAAAATTACATGTTTGCCAACCTCGCGTCAACTAAAATTGTTCGTTTTTTTGACATGTTTACACGATAACTCTTCTCCCTAAGAAAACAAAGACCGTTCGTATTGAGCAATTCAGGCCTATCTGTCTTCTTAATGTTAGTTTCAAAATTTTCACCAAGGTCGGGACTAATAGGCTTTCAAAAATTGCACATTCTGTAGTACAACCGTCCCAGACTGCTTTCATGCCGGACAGAAACATCCTGGAAGGGGTTGTCGTACTGCATGGAATGCTCCATGAAATCCACTCGAAAAAACTAGACGGGGTTGTTTTCAAAGTGGACTTTGAGAAAGCTTACGATAAGGTCAAATGGCCCTTCCTTCAACAGGCACTGCATATGAAAAGTTTTGATCAGTCTTGGAGACACCAGGTTGACTCCTTCACGCGAAAAGGAAGTGTTGGGATTAAAGTGAATGATGACATTGGTCATTATTTCCAAACACACAAAGGACTGAGGCAAGGGGATCCGATGTCACCTATTCTCTTCAACATAGTGGCCGATATGTTGGCAATTCTTATAGGGAGAGCGAAGGATGCGGGTCAGGTAGGAGGCCTAGTCTCGCACCTGGTTGACGGAGGTATACCCATCTTACAGTACACTGACGATACTATTATCTTTATGGGCACGATCTGGCAAAAGCACGAAACATGAAGCTTGTGTTATGCCTGTTCGAACAATTGTCTGGGTTAAAGATCAACTTCCACAAGAGCGAACTGTTCTGTTTCGGTAGATCTAACGATGAACAAAGATGCGTACAAACAATTGTTCGGGTGTGAATTGGGGGCTTTACCTTTCACATACTTAGGTATACCTATTCACCATCGTAAGCTGACCAACAGAGAATGGAAGTGCATTGAAGACCGGTTTGAGAAGAAATTGAGTTGCTGGAAAGGCAAGCTGCTATCATACGGAGGACGATTAATTCTCATTAATTCGGTCCTCACGAGTATGCCTATGTTTCTTCTATCCCTCTTTGAGGTTTCGGTTGGAGTCCGGAAAAGGCTAGACTTCTACCGATAACGATTCTTCTGGCAGAGTGACGGGCTTAAGCGAAAATACAAACTTGCTAAATGGGATATCATCTGTAGGCCGAAAGACCAGGGGGGCCCAGGTATAGAGAATCTGGAAGTGAAGAACAGATGTCTCCTTAGCAAATGGATGTTTAAGCTCTCTGTAGAGACGGAGGCCTCTTGGGCTCAGATCTTGCGTAACAAGTACCTTCACTCTAGAACCTTGTCCCAGGTGACAGTGAGACCGACTGATTCGCCTTTTTGGAAAGGGTTGGTGAGAGTTAAATCACTCTTTTTCAATAGGACAAAATTCATTGTTGGAAACGGTACCACTGCGAGGTTTTGGGAGGATACATGGCTAGGGGAGACGTCCCTTGCCCTCCAATATCCCTCTTTGTATAACATTGTTCAGCGTAGAGACGCTTACGTTGCAACAGTTCTACAGTTTAGTCCGCTCAATATTCAATTTAGGAGGACGCTAGTGGGAAACCGTTGGAAAACTTGACTTAATCTTGTCAGAAGATTGATGGATGTCCAGTTATCTTAACAATCAGATCAGTTGTGCTGGAAACTAACTAAGAATGGGGAATTCTTGGTTAAATCTATGTATCTGGATGTGATTAACACTAGCGTCGTGTCTAGGTCGAAGCATGGTTGGAAAGTTAAAGTTCCTTTGAAAATAAAAGTGTTTATGTGGTTTGTGCATAAACAAGTTATTTTAACTAAGGATAATTTGGCAAAGCGTAATTGGACAGGACCTACCAGATGTAGTTTCTGTGACCAACATGAATCAATCAAATATCTCTTTCTGGATTGTCCTATGGCAAAAATTATGTGACGGTCGGTTCACATAGCTTTTAACATTACTCCACCGAACTCTATTAACACGTTATTTGGGAGGTGGCTTGATGGGATATATTCCGGTACAGCGAGACACATTCGTGTAGGCTCTGCTATGGGCAGTCTGGAACTACAGAAATGATTTGGTCTTTAACAGAACAACAACTATTCACTTTTTGCAGGTTATCTTCAGAGTCACTACGTTGATCCGTATGTGGTCGTTACTCACTCCGACGGATGCCAGGGAGCGTTTGGTTACTGGGTCTACCCGATGGAAAATGGTAGCAAGGGATATTTTCAACCGGTTTGGACGGCGGTTATGTAATAGGATAGGCATGTAGTGCTCTTATTATGCCAGCCGGTTGTGGCTCCTATTTTTACTGTTTTAGCTCTTGGTGAGCCCTTTTTGTTCTTTGGTGGAGACTTGGAGACTTATGTTGGATCTTCTGCTTTTTAATAATATTGGCCATATGCATCGTTCTAATGCAGAGGCCGGGGATGACCTCCTTTTCGGAAAAAGAAAACTAAAATTGCTATAAAAAATCGTTCGGTTGCCATGCTTAAAATCCGAACGTTTATGATTTACCATTTACGTTATATAATCTGAATGTTACCGCCAGATATTTTTATTAATCCAAACAAAAGCTTATCTTATATCCTCCAAATATTTCAAAAAAAAAACCTATACCATCACATCCCACCCGAACGGTGAGAATGCTACAGTTACATCTCCCACGGCCACAGCCCAAAGCTCAAAGAGTTCGACACATTTTGACAGAAACGGCGAGAAACGCTGACGAGATCTCCTCCAAATCCAAAGAAGGAAAAGACACGCAGGGACGGGCGCTCTCACTGATCATTCTCTCGTCGTCCATCTGTTGGAGCGGGTGCAGAAGAAGAAGAACCTCCTCCACGGGACGCACGGCAGCGTGATGTTCAGAAAGGGCGTGTACACCACGTACGGCCGCCTCGACGGCGCGGCCGCGCACTGCGGGCGCTCTCCCGGCCGCTCCGAGCTCACGCCGGAGAGGAACTTGAGGCCCAGCTTGAGCTCCCCCTTGTACGTGCCGTCCCGGAGCACGATGTTGTACGGGGCGGGCTTCATCTGCAGGAACTCCCTCTCGCTGCCCTCCCTGATGATCTCGCCCACATGCACCCTGCAACGCAGTTGCACAAGGTCGTCGAACGGGGCACGGTGGATGGAGTTTCTAGCACGCACGTACGTACTTACCTAATTTCGCCGACCAGAGTGTCCTCGGCGAACTTGTCCCTCTCCATGACCTTGAGCGTGACCTTGGCCAGCTCCCTGCACTCGCGGGGCGACAGCGGGAACCTGAACTTCTCGTTCCACCAGATCCTCCTATGCTTCTTACCTGGGCATGAAATCACGAACGTCCTTACAGGCTTCGATGCCGTTAGAAATTCAGACACGGGCGTTTCTACAACGTACTCATCGGAGTAGAATGCTTACCATGTGTAATCTTACTGGCGCGGAGCTGGTCGCCGCACTGGATCGTCACGTAGTATCTTTGCGGTCCTGCAGGCGGAAACTGCACGGTGAGCACAGCGATGATCTAGATATGCCACGAGTTTGCAGGAATGGTGACCACGGACCTAAGTGATGGTGGGCATGCTTGAGGCCCACGGCGCTGACCAGCAGAAGTTCCAGGACTCCGTGCGTCGTCGTCTCCATGGGAAAGGGGCCAAGAGAACACAAACGCGCGAGGCCAGCATATATATTTGCATCGTGTAACTCTCCTTGATATTAGATATGTTAATGGAAATAAAGTGTAGTACGGGAGTTCCATTGGCCGCATTAATAGAAGAAACGCACTAATTTAAGGGATCGACTGACGGGTCAGTCAACTTTCATCTGTCGTTTAATTCTGACCGATTTCCATCACACAACCCAACTCGTCCATTTTGATTCAGTCGACGTGGTACCGGTCCATAGTAAGAGCATCTACAGCCGGACTTAACAAATCCGGCTCCTCAAACACTCGTGGACACGCCTAGGCGCGTCTTCGGACACTACCGGTCATCACTCAAATAATGATGTCCATATCCAGATATTTTAATTATCATATCTTAAATCCATACAAACTCATCTAACTACATTGATGCACACACATTGTCCAGCTACTCTATCACTATACTAAACTAAACATGACATCGGACTATCAAAATTTGGCATGTTTGACTATGGTGGAGTTCATCCACGGCTGTCCTTGCCCTTCCCGGCGCCTTTGCCATCCTTCTCGTGGAAGTACCGATCGAAGACACAATACGGATCGAGCCGGATCTGCTCGTCGCCTGAGCTGTCATCGCCGTAGTTGTCTTCCTTCTCCTCCTTCGGTGGCAGTCCGTCCATGGCACAGACAGCCCGATTCTGCTCTCGGGCAAGGGCAGACGTGTTCCTCCGCTGTCGTTTCTTCATAATGCGGGCGCATATGGCTTCCTCTTCGGCGGCCGCCCACGCCGCCGCCATTTCCGCCTCGATACATACCTTGGCGGCCCTTATCCTCATCTTTCCACGGCGGGCCGCCAGTTCCCGATGGGACTCATACTCTGTCTGACCGGTGATGGGCAAGAAGAGGTGTTCCGGCCGGGACCGCGAGGATCTAGCAACAGAGGACCCGAGCGCCCGGTGAGTCGACACTATGGCATCGCGGCGGATGGATCCGTCTGTCGACCGGGCGCTGTCCTCCCAGGAGCAGCGGAGTGCAATGCGGACAACCATTGTCTCCTTCAACCCGCACGGGATGACACCCTGGTCGACAGATCCGGAGTGGCCGGAGTCGAACCCGATGCCTGTCATGTCGGAGACGGCCGAAACTCGTCGGAGATGAGCTTGGGTGGCGGAGGGGAGGGGAGAGGAGTCGAATGAAGTGGCTAGGGTTTGCTCCGGCGAACGGATGGGGCGAATATATGTGGGGTCGGGTGGGCTAGCATGGCCGGGTCTGACGTGGCGGGTGTGCCTAGGCGCGGGATGGATATGAGGGGTGCCGGTCTTGCCGGACGTTTGAGGCCCGTTTGAGGCGTCCATCTGGATTAAAAAAACGTGACTGGTCAGTGACCAGGCTGCCCGCCCGGGCTTATGATGCGGGTTTGAGAGGTCTGGCTGTAGATGCTCTAACAGTCCGGAATCATGATCCCTCCATCAGCCCATTCTCTCTCAATATGGGTCTTTGTTTCTCTCCATCGCACTAGAAGCACGCATGACAATTTACATCGAAATTATGTTTTTATAATATACAAGTATAAGCATATAATAATATATATTTTGAAAAAAAGTTCACAAGAAGGAATTAATTAATGGCATTGAAATTATCCTTAGAGAAAAAGGAAAATTAAATAAAAAATTAGAATTATCAAAACAATGACGTTTTCTAAGAAAGAATGAATTAGTGGCATTGTATTACCCTTTGAGAAGAAAATAAAAATATAAAATAATATGAAACAAACATTGACAAAATTTGCACACAATTTACACATAAATTGCGCCTTTTACAATATGCAAGAACAAGCATATAATAGTGGAAGTTTGACAAGAATTAAGTTTCCTAACAATAATGAATTAGTGGCATTGGCACCATTAAAGAAAAAATACCAAAAGATATACAAACTACAACAAAATCAAAAGAATAAAGTTTTTTCTAAGAAAGAATGAATTAGTGGCTTTGAAATTAACATTTCAGAAGAAAGAAAATGAGATATAAACTAAAACAAAATAATGAAGTCTTCTATGAAAGAATTAATTAGGGTGTTGGTATTATGGAAGAAATTAAAAAAATCTAAAACAAATAGTGACAAATTTTGCATAAAAAATGAGTTTTTCATCCAATATGTAAGAACGAGCATATAATACGGGAATGTTCACAAAAGAAAATTAAGTTTCCTGATAAGAATGAATTAATGGCATCTATGATTTCACATTCATTATAGGAATGTTTCTGATAGAAATGGTTTGCTTTTGCACATCAAAATAAAAAATTACTGGTATCACCATTAAAGTAAAAATGAAATAAAAAAGAATGAATGAATTAGTGGCATTGATATTACCCTTTAAGAAAAAAACAAATAATGACAACATTTACAAAGAAATTGCATTTTTTGTAAGATGCAAGAATAAGCCTATAATAGTGGAATTTAGAAAGAATGGAGTTTTCTAAGTAGGAATGAATTTAGTGGCATTTGTATTATCCCTAAAGGAAAATAAGTGAAAAAGGAAAAAAAAAACTAATGAAATTTCTAAAGAACTAATGAATTGGCGGCATTAGTACTACACTTTAAGAAGAACGAAAATGAAAAACAACTAAAGAAAATAATTACAGAATTTGCGCTTTTTAATAATATGCAAGAATAAGCATATAATAGTGAAATTTTAGGAAACAAAATTCCTAATAAGTAATGAAGTAATGGCGTTGGTATCAACCATAAAAGTAATAAAGAAACTGAAATAGTAACTATAAACATAATCAAATGAACTTTTTAAGGTATAATAAATTAGTGGTATTGGTATTATCCTTTAAGAAGAAACAAAATAAAAATACTTGCACACAAATTTGCATTTTTTAATATTTAAGAAATAAACATATAATAGTTTAATTTTTACACTCTGATATAATTTATACACATGACATATACTACTTGCGTCTGTATATATTTTACACTTAACCAACATCCCAAAAAGTATGCATAAAAACCGACTAAGAAAAGGAGAAAAAGAAAAGCAAAAATGGGATACAAACAGAAGAAAAAGAGGAAGCATGTCAGCCCATAAACGGCCAACATGAAACACAAAATGGGATTTAGCCCAATAAGAAATCGATTGACCCAAAATTGTGGCCAGTCAATTTTTTTAGCTCAAAACATGGCATGAGACACATCAGAAAAAAAACAGATAAAAAGAAAACATGAATCTTAAAGCATAAATCAATGGCTCAAATTAACTGACCCAAATTCATTTTTGGGGCAACCTAAATATAGCTAAAGTGCTAAGTTATAATCCCAAGTTGAATACAAAGTTTTCTAAGGGCTCTTCCAATGCACATGTGGTTAGAGCATGGCGGAATTGCTCGTGCAGCTGGCAACGCAAGAGTGCCCCTTGCTTCGCCAGCAGGAAGAGCAACAGTTCCGAGAGGTGTATCGCCAATAGTCAAATCAGCCCATCTCTTTCTTGACATATCAACATCATCCATGTCTACGTAAAGTCCTCTGACTTGAAGTCGCCAACTCCTCATCTTCCTCTCCCTGACAAACTACCTTTTCCTCTACCAATCCGACGGCCTCTGCCATTGCCTGGACCCGGCCCTCATGAACCATGTTGCATGAAGGTTCTAAAAGGATAACACCTTTGGGGGCAAACACCATACCCATGCTCCTTGAACATATGGTTAAGATAACCACGAATCACGCGCCAATCATGCAAATGTTTATACTTAACCCAAAAATCCTTTTCTTGTAGCCCTTGACCATAGAAACAATGTTCTTGAGCGGCTTGTTAACATTGATCTTTACCATGGCCCTAAAGAAGTTGTAGAGAAGTCATGTGAATAAGGCTCTATGAACACAAACTATCTCAGCTTGGCAGCAAGTGATTCACCATAGATGTGAAACCATCAGGTAGGTCATGGATTTGGATCCATATACCGAGCTTGTCAAGACTAATAGATGATGGTTTCGAGAACCCATCACCGGGAGCAACTGTTTTTTAATTCCCTTTGGAAGTCCACGGTCCTCCTTCTATCACCTGTTCATGGTAACCGAGACAAGAAAATTGTAAAGTATATAGATTGTTCTTCAGTGGGCGAATGTTGGCTGGGCGAGATCCCAGTCAAGTATTGACTATATGTTTTCTTTGCGTGGACTCGAGCTATGGCCCTCCATCTCACTACAGTCTTTGTCGGCGCCTCTTCTTCTTCACACACCATGTCGTCATCCTCCTTCAACCCCGGCTACTCCATCATCTCCTAGATGTCATCCATGGTCGTCCTTGCCCTCAATGCCTCTGTACTCATATCTATTTCATTTGCTCGAAGAAACAATCTACCCCGGGCTTAGAACCCTAGAACCAACCCACGGTACGATGACAACACACGCCAAGACTGGGAAGGGATGCGAGGATCCTCTTGATCGGTTCAAATATGAGATTGTTGCGTAGAATTGAGTGACAGGGGAAAAATTTCTCAATGTCGGCCACCACGCCGAGAGGAGCCATGATCCTAGTTTTTTTAGCACAACTCACTAGGTTTTATTGATTAATAATCATTAGGTTAGAAAACTAATCATGGGGAACACCAAGCCATGTGCGGCGCATTGGATCTAAAGAATAAGCAAAACCAGTTAGATTGTGGGACATCATAATTTGAGCCTCTTTATTCATGAGCAAACGTAGAAGAGGTAAATGATGACATACGAGTATTACTGTCCTTGATGACAACTTTAGTTGTCCATGGCAACTTTCTTTCCCGATGACAATCTTTTATGTGTTTTTTCTTTTCTTTTGGAATAATAATTTTAGCTGTTAAAAACATCAGGACCAGATTTGCTTCATCCGTGTGTTGATAAGATAATCTTATCTTAAATCTTGCATGGAATTTAGAGATGACAAAAAACAACGTCTACAATGGATCATCTCTTAGCCTTATCTTTAATAATTAGTAATTCCTAAAAACATGATGAGACATATTGTGCTAAGATATCATCTCTTGTCTTATCTTAAATAAGAGAAGACAACCCTTTTCTTATGACTTCTCTCTTCTCCACCTCATCATCTATCCTATGTGGCACTTCTAAGATAGCACCATTGTACACCGAAACTGCATAGGAGCACTTGGCGACTACGCCCACTGAAATCTTATCCATCAATTCTCATTGGGATCCGCAATCATTATATTAGCTGATTTGTATTCACAGTTTCTTCGTAGCGTATTCGCCGTGCACTCATCAGTATATCCATACTATAGTGCACTGTCCACGCGCTTCTGTTCTTGATGGTGAACAATCTGCCAAATGTGGTTGGTCGTACCTCAACCACCATCTCCCCACCTACACAACAGTGTTCAATGCACAAGCTTCTCCTAACGAGTGCATTTGTTACCGCAACATGCTTCTATCTTAATCTGCTTGTTGTACTCTACGTGGGGTTAAAGGTCGCCTCGGCAATGACATGATATTGCATCATTCCTCTGTCCGCGTGTGCTGGAGATGGATTACCAACTACAGTACTATGTAAATTTTTAATCCAAAGCACCTAACCTGGTTGCTATGTGTTAAGAAACTAGACGATACCCCGCGCGTTGCTGCGGCATTCATAGTGCAATTTTTTTGATTTAATATTAATAATTATATCAAACAGAATATCAATAACAGATATACATGTAGATATACATTAGCTTATCATATGAGGTACTTCATAGTTGTACATAACATTAAAATGACTTAGAATTAAAGGAAAATGGTATAGAGGCACAAATGTTCTTATTTAGAAAAAAAAAACATAAGTTAGCTGTGTTAGAAATACATGTGTATATTTAATAGCAACTACTTATGTTGATCCAATGAATAATAGATAAACCACTGTATTGAGAAAATCCTCGGCCATCACAACCAGTTAAACAGTAGTTGAGACAAAGCCTTTCAATCCGCTTTTGCTTAAATAGCTTTACCACACAACACACTATTACTTGGCCAATCATTAATGACCAGTTGGGCATGCAACATGAATCTGAAATAACAGGCAAATAATTGATTGTATGGCATGGCATCTATGTATAAGAATAGCACATCAGTCACTTGGAACAGTAAAATCAACAATTAAAATCTCAAATTTATGCCAAACCAAATGATATAAGAACATGGTTCAAAGGAAGAAAATAGAGAGAAAAAGCGAAACTCAGTCAGGATGACTGCCTTCAGCAAAATTTACCAACTTGACAACTTGGTTTCTTGTTATATCTCGTCACGACACCACATGAATGTAAGTTGATTTGTCTGACTCCCTCCAACTCAATTGATACCAAGAACATGTCACAGCATTAACTTCTTTCACCTACATCTTCAGAATCAAATATCTTAAACCACCCATCAAATAAGTTCTATGTATAAAACAGCCCATTAACTAAGAAAAAAATAAGAGCACATGCAGTTGTATCTAGGCACGATGAACCATGCTTACTTTATCATGAAACAACTAAGAAAACATCGATGCAAAATAGTAATCATGCAAGTAAGAGAGGTACCAATTATATAGTGATCTTACTCTCTCAAGCATAGAGAAAATATCTGCACTTTCCATCAAAAAATGAGAGACAGAAACCTCTACTCACCAATAAACCTGGTAACCACTGCATTTGGCAGCCTTAAAAGCAACAAACAGTAGACTGAACAATTGAGTTGCTTTGATGGTGTTGAAAAACATATATAAGATTAATATGTAAGACTGCCTATGGAAATCTAATTAGTGTGTCCAACAACTTGAGATGACTATCTGAGCGTAACAAAAAGGAGAAATACATGATGGTAATGTATGTAAGCCGGCGAACATAATACCATGTGTGTGTGGAAATCAATTCACTTCCCTCTGCACGCTTGTATGAAATGCTGCAGTATTTACCATTAACAAATGACCATGTGCAAGACAAATAGACACCTCGAGGTAAATGAGATCTGCAGGAATAAAAATAACCACTCCAAGTCTAAATCAGACCCGCAAGAATTTATGAACCACGTGTTTTAACTCAATCTAGTTAGAAATAATGTCTGGATTTGGGTGCACGGATACACTTGGGAATTCAGAGCTAGACGCGAAGGGAATGCAACAAATTTTATCTACATGGTTATATAGAAGTAGATGTATTCATGCATGTATGAACAACCTCATGAGACGTGGCATAAATATTAAGAAATCATCTGCAGTTTTTTGTGTCAGTGAAGCATCAAGGCATTAGCGGGCGATTGGAATTGGGGGGAATCTGGACTAACCTGATACATTAGAGAATTAGAACAGACAACGGCGGAGAGCAAGCTCTTGATTCATCCCATCCAACGCTATCAGCGGGCTACCTGTGGTGAATTTACGAATCAGAACTTAAGTTGGCGTTTGAGATAGATGTGCAGGACACCAACCAAGCACACCCGTAATCTGGACTAAAGAGAAGGTGGAGAAAATGAAAGGGATGGCTTACCGATGGCAGTTGAGATTCGATCAAGGCACAGGGAGAGAGGAAAGCAACGCCACCGCCGTTGACTCGACGACGCTACAGAGCACCGGACCGACTCTTGCCGGAACCAAGTCGAGAGAGCCCCCGGATTCGCCGTGGACCGGCGGCCGTTCCGGAGGACCGGACCACACGCGGAGATCCTCACCTAGCCGCCGTACTCCACTTCTGCGTGGGGAAAAGATTGGTCCTTTTTTTTAGGGGAGAGACATGGCTGGAATCAGAAAGGCATTGCGTGGGGTTGGGACGGTTGGGCTTCATCTTCTCAGAATAGACGATTGGGCTTCTTTTTCTGTTTGCGAATGAAGGCCGTTGGGCTTCATCGGTGATTTAAAGGCTGATGCGCACGTCTAAATGTCATCACCACTAAAAAAAAGAGTTCAATGTCAATAGAAATTGGTGTAAAAGGAAAAATAATTGATGATGTGGCAGATTGCTGATGTGGACAGGCTGCATGTTAAGAGAAATAAGGTAGTGGGGATGAACTATTTATGTATTATAGATTAGAACGATCTGCTATTATTGTGAATGTTAATTGCGTTTCTGCGGCGGATCTCCATTTTGTCCCGTACATTTTCTTAATATCTAACAGTACGCTGTAATGTTCCGTCTTGTCATAAATGCGCGGTAAATGTTTTGTTTACCGGCATATGTACTTTTCTCCACACGCCTCATTTTCACACACTAACATTTACCAACGCCATTGTCGTACTCCATACATTCAATGTGTCCTGAAAAAGTTATTCTTTATCTCTGCATTTAGTGACTTTACATGTGAACTAACACATGGGCCCCACCACGCTGCCCTGCACAGTGCATGCGTTAGAAGAATCGAGCTCCTCAACCTCAACTACGGTACACAGAGTTGGCATCTCTGTAACAACCATTTACGCTATGCCAGCCGCACACTCATCAACTATCAAATCTTGGGATGAGCTGAAAATACTAAGGAATTGTTGGTTAAACCATGGGAATACGAACTGATCCGTGGCCCAACCGCAATTCCCCTAATAAGCAAGTAATCTGAGCATGCTTAACTTCCATGGCTAATGGAACCCGGATCCATCGGTAGATCTGATGCAGAAATCATCTCCTTTGCCTAAAAGGCACTTGCTAGAGTTCGAAGCGATGGATTTTATTTTACCCGCAACGGTGTATGAACTTCGCTGGATATGGGATGTGGGAGATGAACAGTGTCCTCTTGAACCGGATCCTTGCTTCTTTTCAATCTGGTAATGGAGTGTAGGTGGCTGGATGTAACGCACAATGGCCTCACTCTAACATGGAATAGAGTTAATGCGGTATGCCCCTGTTGTGTACTTCAATACTCGTTGCATATCTATTAAATGACAATGCACAGGGTACGCGTTGTGGTCAGGTATTCACATATGGGAAATCATTTCATCAAAACATGCACACATCCCAAGCTAGCACGACAGTGGACATGATTTTAATGAGCTGCGTCGCCGAGTGCTCCTAATCCGCTTCCCATTTTACATGCCCTTATCATCCATCCTTTGGTAAAAGAGAAGAAGATGTTACCGGTAAAAAAGGCGGCCCGCGGGTCTAGCTTGGATCGATACCAGACACACACCGAAGCCCAGATCCAGGCCAGGCCAATCACGCCGCCGCCGGCAGTCGAAAATAACATTCCCCTAGCCGCACTGACATGGCCACTCCGACGGCAGCCGCGGACACCGCCGCCGCCCCGCTGACTCCAGTTGCCCCGGAGCCCGCGGCGAAGGTCTCTCTTGCCCCTTCTGATATGGCTGCTCCGAGCGCAGCAGCCGACACCTCCGCCCCACCGCCGCCTGCTCCAGTCCCTCCGACCGCAGCCGCCGAAGCCGCCGCGCCGACGCCGCCAGCTCCAGCCCCTCCGGCCGCAGCAGCCGACACCGCCGCTCCGCTAGCTCCTCCTCCAACAACAACGACGGAGCCTGCGGCAAAGGTCTCTCATAGTCCTTACCACATGGCCGCCCCGACGGCAACCGCCGAGACCGTCGGTCGGCCAATTCCTCCTCCTCCAGCCCCGGAAACCGCGGCCAAGGTCTCCCATTTCCCCCCTCCTTTTCCTCCTCAGCCCGATGCGCCGGCGCCGAAAAGGCGGAAGCTGGAGGAGGCGGGGTTCCATACCTCCGCCTACTACAAGATCCGGGCCGCCGTTGCCGACCTCCGCCTCCGCTTCGTCCAGGTCCGCACTCCCTCATGCCACACTGTAATATTTTTCACAATACTAGTAGTTACGTACTACTCCCTCGGTTCCTAAATATAAGTCTTTCTAGATATTTCACCAAGTGACTACATACGGAGCAAAATGAGCGAATCTACACTCTAAAATATATCTACATACATCCGTATGTAGCATTCCAATTGAAATGTCTAAAAAGACCTATATTTAGGAACGGAGGGAGTGCGTGCTATGCATTGTGGAAATGGCTAGCTAGTTGGTTTCTAACCTCCGGAAAACTGAGGTTGTGGGCAAATTTTATACTGAGTATTTGGCTGCAAAACAGCAGGAGAAATCTACCAATTTGAAATATTTGGTATGTATCGTTGAGCTGGTAATTTGCTCTGAACTGTTTACCTCTGTTTTTAAGGTTCACGAAGCTACTGATTTCCGAAAGAGTGATGCTGCTCGCGAGATTCTGAGAGGTATTTTTCTCTCTCTCTCTCGAACATATGCCATGTTAGAAAGACATCAGTTATTTTAGACGACATAGGGTACAGGAAAGAAAAATAGAGAAACAAAAGGTTCTTCAGTCATCGAATATGAACCCTTTTGCATACCATAATTTCATCCAGAGGCATCCTCAGTTATGTTTTCCACACTGCCGGCAGCAGAGGAGGGCTGTGTTAACCTGGAGAATGGTGGAGAAGTCCACGGGCTGAGGATTGAGTTGATGGGCTATCATCTATACACATATTATCCTTTGAGTGTGGGGAGTATGTAAGCACTTAAAGGAGGGAATTTACCAGATAGCCTCTGAGTAATTTATTGGTCTGTCTATGGATAGGCATTTATTTGGTTTGAGATTGTTTCTCAACCGTTAGTTACTACCAGCAAGGCAGCAAATATAATTTTATGCATTCTAGAAATATACCATCTAGTTCGAGAGCTAGGATAAAATATACCAACACTGTAGTTTGTTGGTTCTTTTTGTGTGTGGATCACCTATGTTGCGCGTTTGCATTTTGAGCTTGATGCAGTGCAGTCTATGTTACAGTCCTGCAGATTGAAGCATATAAACTAGTCCCTCCCTTTTTATTTACTCTATATTAGTTTTGACCTAAGGCAAACTTTATAAAGTTTGACCAAGTTTGTAGAAAATGATATAAAATTTCACAATAACAAATATATATTATACTAAAATATATTCAATGATGATTCTAATGGTATTGTGGATATCAATTACTCTTTGAATGAACTCGATCAAAGTTTGGCTTGAGACAGAGCTAATATGCAGAGTAAATAAAGACGGAGGGAGTATTAGCTTGTCTTTATCTTTTAGATTCAGCATTCATGACTTATTGGCATGTGAGAACTTGGGTTCTCATTTGCCGAACCTGTTATGCACCATGTCGTTTTAGATGCTTGGCGGTGTTATGCAAAAATATGTTCTTCACAACACTTCAACTCATACAATTTTTATCATTTGTATCCGTTTATTCCGTTAAGGAATTTCTACATATCATGATAGAGGTTTGCCAAACTTTCTCTGGTATGGAGAATAACTGAAATTACCCACCAGAAGCATCTCATGTTTTATTCATCATGCACATTTATTTATGAACATGCTAGATCTTGACATGCATTATCCTTTTGTGTTTCAGAGATAAAGACAGTGATGGAACTCTCCAAGAAAATGAGGCTTGATCTCGGTGTCTTTTCTAAACCCATGAAACCTTCAGAGAAGCCTTTAGCTGGAGCCGTGAAGGACGGGTCCACAGAGCCAATTCCATCTGGAGAAAGAAATCAAGTTCCTCAGACAGGTCAGCCTGCAGTTCCTCCTAATATTGCAAATGATGGTGCACCGGCCACCCAAGCCTGATAAGTGATAACTCAGCGGGTGCAGCAGAGAAAATATCAGAGGGGAAGGGAACCCTAAGCAGTGAGATGGCAAATCACCCAAAGCACCTCGTGAAAACAGTGCAAGGGTCTTATGTGGTTGGTGGATCTCCTGTTGGCTGGAATTTTCTTGTTTGGCTTGGTGGTGAAATAATGTATTATGGGGTTGCCAAAGAGGTGTTTCGGACGCGCCAAGCTGCAAATTGAGATGTTCCCTTCAAATTGAAACATTCTGATTTGTAATGTACTCGTAACTTGATGCGAGTTATGATTTAGTTTTAACATCCTTATCCTTAAATTCACTAAGCACCCTAAAGGTTCGGGCTCTCAGACAATTCAGGTAAATTCTGGCCTTTGATTTTGATTTTGATTTTCACTGTGGGGCTGGATACTCATTGATTTTTAGCCAAGAAGTTGGCAGCGGAAGCTGAACCAACAATTCGGCGTAATCATTAAAAGTTGATTGGTTTACCACGAAATACTGAACGACAACATATCAGGCTGGTCACAATGGGGAGTAACATAGAGCAAGAACATACACGCTATTCTATGCTATATTACCACCATCACAATGGGTAGGAACATCATGCAAAACTCTATTTATTAGTTTATAGACTCACAATGTCTTAAAATATGTGATGTTCCGGTAACTAGCTATGTTACCACTACCCTCTTTTTCCTCATTAAATGTTTGCCATGTCAGCTTTTTGTCCTACATGGCAACGATGTTACTACTAAGTTCCTCCTCATTGGGACTAGCCTCAAACTTTTGTCCATACATGCAAGAATATGTATTGTCATCACGTTAATATGGGAAACAACACTTTTCTTTTTAAAACGGAAGGAAACAACAGTTGAAACACATTGAACTTGGATAGACCACTGAAGTTAGATTCCTCCTAGCAAATCTGGATAAGGGACCAGCTCACGGTGACCTCAATCTCACATGAATCAACATTAAGTGTACCCTTGAGTTTACCGCGTTCCTGAGGCGTAAAATGCAGACCGTCATCAAATCGCTGCCCACCGACGCCATAAGCACTGACAGAAACTTGCAGAAACTTTCGTTTTTCAAGTTCAGCACAAACAACATGGCGTTGAAGCTTGATGGTGCCATCATCAGCAAGAGGCAACCCATCATTATCACCCATCTGAAGCAACCAAATCGTCATGTCATTTATGCTGGCAGTTCTTGCAGCAAAGAGCCACGGAAACCATCTGGCCATGTCCCATGGATGACTTTCATACTGACCGAGGCCTCTGCTGAGCTAACAATGTGGCCAAATGTCAAGTCGAGTGCGCTGATCTTGTTGCTGTAGACAGACGTAAAGAGGGATGATTCAAGCGGATGGGTATTCCTGAAGGGACAAGCTACGTAGATTAGATCTTGATCCTCAGATTGCCCAGCTCCACTCACCTTGAGGTCAACCTCAAAGTAGACAGGATCAACCAGCACAACAGCACGTGCAGGACCAGTCAGTGCTAGGTATGGAGACTGCATGCAGAATTAACCAAGTGTAAATACTAGTGTAATTAAGGCTTAGCTGAAGACCAGATGAAATAGTCATCATGTAAATATATATAGACAAGGGGCTAGCTAGCAAGACAGAGACACGAACCCCCTCACTGACGATCTGGCAATTATCCTTTTCACGCTCAAAGATGATATTGCGCTTGTAATCCACCGAATCACGCGCGGCGATAAAACCGTACACATGCAGTGGCCACGTTAAGCCTAAACCTGAGGTCTCTTTGGATGAGATTCTGACGTGAAAGAGCTGCAGAGTGTCGATGAGGCTGATGCTGGCCCTGGGGGAAACAAGGTCCGTGAAGCGCACGCTGGGGACAGTTGCTGCATCACATCACA
Organism: Secale cereale; assembly: GCA_902687465.1. Taxonomy (NCBI): domain Eukaryota; kingdom Viridiplantae; phylum Streptophyta; class Magnoliopsida; order Poales; family Poaceae; genus Secale; species Secale cereale. The sequence goes on from LR738714.1 coordinate 465,132,351, forward strand.
TGTTACGTAGTTAGGCACATGGGATTTAAATTGGCACTAATTTTGGTAGTAATAAGAAGAAAATTAAGAGGTTATACTTACTTTTTCGGTCCATGGAAACGATGACATCGCCCCATGTTCCCATCCACGATTCGTTGAACAAGACGCGATCTTCATCGTCGACGGGAATTGTCAGCTTGTATACCGGCGCCCGGCGAGGCGTTTCCTTGGCCGTGCTGTCTATCTTCCTCACGCTCGGTTTCGCTGCCTTCTTTGCCATCGGAGGTAAGTACTATACCTCCTTTCCGGTTTACAAGGCTTGCACGTATATTTAGGTTAAGAAATAAACCAATGTAATACAAGTTATCTGTCACAAAAAATATATCATTAGAAACTTCAGATCTTTTACTTTCTAATAGTGTAATTTTTAGATTATACAACTCATTTTATGTTAGTCAAATTATAGACCTAGAGATACGCGCAAGCCTTATAAACCGAAAAGGAGGTAGTACCTTTTTTTGCTTCGTCTTCCGCTTCCCAGCCGCCGCATCCTTCTTGTAGCCCCCATATCCGTCTGCATCTCGGACCTCCCCTTCTTGGAATCCATTTCAATCTCACTTGCATAGTTTTCCTAACCCTCGCGGCCTCTTTATTACGTGAGGAAAGTAGAAAACCTTCGCTTGCGGATACCAATCCTGATCTCGCCCAACACAAACAAGCAGGTTTTGCTTGCTACTGCTGCTACTCCCGGTTAATCTGTTTATTAATGTTAGGTGTTATTATTTAAATTTGTTCATAATATTATATCTTCTCGTTTTATAAATTTTATAAATTTAGATCACGGCATTATATAGGCCCCAATTTGTCAAAAATGTTATTTCTTCGGACCCGATAAGGTGCTGACGTTCGGTCTAGGAGACCCCAGACCGAACAACTCGTTCGCTACAGGAGGAAGATCGCCCGAACCAATTCGTTCGGGAGGAAAAACACCCCAGTGCGAACCCCCCACCCACCTGGCCCTTCAGGCCTTTTCCCTGCGAGAAAAAAATTGAAAAATAAAGCCCAGATTAATTTACGACTAGTAAAAGCCCAATTTTATATGTTACTAATAAACACTGGTCTTTTGCATGAAAAAATTGCCATTGCCTTAAAAAACGAAAAATGGCCATGATCTTTTGCCATTCTATGGAAAAAATTGCCATGTTTAAGTTTATGTTTCCAAAAATTACAGGAAAAAAAGGAAGAAAGTCATGGCAATCAGCATCTTAACACTACAAAAAGTTGCCATAACTACGGAGTTTACACTACAAAAAAATTGCCATGAAGTTCACATACATATAGATACAAGATGGCCAACAAATTAAAGTTTACAATACGAAATTTGCCATCATGGCAACAATGCGGTGAAAAATGTTCTCCCTAGACACATAGAAATTTTGGAAAAAATGTAGAAAACATTTTTAGTTATAATGATAGTGTACATGTAATCGCCACGGCAAACCAATATTCAAAGGATTGAAACTTTTTTCCATGGTTAAACAAATTTGAAAGAACAAACTTGCTGTGTTGTCAAATTAATTTGTAAAGGCCATGACAAACATTCTTCGGATGGACATGGCATAAAGACACAACGAACCATGGCAAAAAATGCATTTAGTTGCCATGAAAAAAAACACAACTATAAATAAATACTGATTTTGGTTGCCATGGCAAGTTTGCCATATTTTTAAGCATATTAGGTTGCCATGTTTTTGAACATCTTTAGTTGCCATGGCAAGTTTCCATGTTTTTGAACATCTTAGTTAAAAAAGTTTGTCATGTTTGCCATGTTTTTGTACAAACTTAATTAACAAAAAGTTTGCCATGCTTTTGCACATCTTTAGTTTGTCGTGGCAAGTTTGCAAATGGTTTTGAACATTTGAAAATGACATGGCAAGTTTGCCATGTTTTTGAACATCTTAAGTTGCCATGGCAAGTTTGCCATGTTTTTGAACATCAATAACTTTGCCATGGCAAGTTTGCATGGTTTTGAACATGTTAATAAAAGAAGTTTAGCATGTTTTCCAGGTTTTTGAGGAAAACTTAATTGAAAGAAGGTTGCCATGTTTATCGTAAAGTTTGCCATGGCAAGTTTGCCATGTTTTTGAACATCTTAAAATTGCCATCGCAAGTTTGCCATGTTTTTGAACATCTATAACTTTGCCATGTTTTTTAACATCTTAAGTTGCCATGGCAACTTTTTGAATAACTAACTTAGAATTATTTGTCTCTACAATTTGCCATGGCAACTTTTTGATAACTAAGAATTATTTTTCACTCTACAAAGTTGCCATGGAAACTTTTCTATAAAAACTTAGAATTATTTATCTCTCTACAATTTTCCATGGCAACTTTTTGATAACTAAGAATGTTTTTTTTTCACTCTACAATTTGCCATGGCAACTTTTTGATAAAAAAATATAATTATTTGTCTCTCTACGATTTTCAAGGCAACTTTTCTAATAACAACTTATAATCATTTGTCTCTCTACAATTTGCATGGCAACTTATTGGTGACAACTTAGAACTATTGTATCTATCTACAATTTCTTGCCATGGCAACTTTTCTGAAAACTAACTTGGAATTATTTTCTCTCTACAGTTTGTCATGGCAACTTTTTCATAACAACTTAGATTACTGTCTCTATCTACAATTGCCATGAGAGATGCATCTATAGTGGCCACCATGTTATCGCATAAGCAAGACTAACTATGACTAATTGTGTCAGCAATGCATCCACACTACCTCATAAACAGTAAAACCAACATTCAATCCACAATAGGAGGACAAAGAAGATGAATCACATTCATACCAAAAAACACGACACTGATTCGCCTCCTCCGACCGCCAGGAGGGATGAACCACCCATCAACTAGGCAATCGTGACTTGCTTGGCGGAGGCGAGCAAAGACGCGGCCAATGGTGGGCCCTGAGCATGGGGTGGCTGTGAGCATTGCCATGGACCAACTGAAAAATACCGAAGCCCGGGCCGAATTCATGGGATGCAGGCCGTCGCTCCACCCCTAGCACCTCAACCATGACTCCTCCCCTCATTGAGATCCCGTGGAGGGCGAGACCCCTCTCGCCAGCGTGGTGCCCGTTCTCGTCAACGGCTCATCCCCTCGAGGGGGAGACAGGTGACCTGCCTGTGCAGGATTGGATGGGAGACGACGTGCGCGGTTCACCTCCACGCGCTCGAGCCTCTCCACCGCTCGCAGGTGCTCTCCATCGTCGACGGAGAGCGCGAGCACGAGCCGCGACCAGCGCGAGCAGCGTCCAGATCCATCCCCTACGCCTTCGCCTCCTCGCGGCCCAACACCAGTTCATCGTGAACCGGTGGGACCCGGTGGCTAGCCGCCGAGCTCGCCAGAGTTTGTGCTCTGTGTGAGAAATCGGGGGTGGGGGAAGATGAGTGGGGATGGAGATGAGGAGAGGAGTGGATAGACCGCTGTCGTGGGGGAAGGGAGGGAGAGGCGTTCGGGGCGAGATCTATATTTTCCGAACAGAGAAACAACATGACGTGGCTGCTCTCCACGCTCCAAGATTAGTGCCAGGAATCAAACGGCAATGACAGCGTTCGGCCCGAAACAAGGAAAACCCGCACGTTCGGTAGTTATTGATTCCGTATATCTATTTCTTCTTGTTTCGATGGATCAATTGTGTGATATGTTGATAAAGGGACAATTCCATATCTGCCCCCCCTAATTTGCGCCCAGTCTCATCATTACCCCTAAAAAAGAGCTCAATTTTGCCCCTCTTCCATCCAGTGCCCTTATGAAAACATATCTCATAATAGGTTTTCCTCCCGCTTTGTATGTAACGCCCCGGACACACCCGCCGGTGGTCGTTACTGCTGGCGGGATCTAAACTGGCCCCACATATCAATACTAGTCTTTTCTGCGCACTTTGTCCTCACTCATGCGCACCCGGAAGCAACTTCCCGGTCGGTGATGGGCCTCTAACCCCTCGTTGGTTACCCCAAGTGAAAGGTGTAAGATGCAGTGTTGTGGAAGTTTTTCCCTTAGCAAAGATGCCAAGGATCGAATCCCCAGAGACTCCTAGGTTCAACAAGTAGGTGTCAACTGCTAACGGCGCGGATTAGCAATCAACGTGGACCTGCACACAGATACAAATAAATTTGCTCCCAACGAGTACAGAGAGGTTGTCAATCCCTCCGGCCTTGTAGTTCACAAAGGATTAAACGCAAATGATAGTAGTGATAGATAATGTTTGCAATAGTAAATAATAGCGAAAAGTAAATAGCGGATGTGATCAATGTGTTGGGGAACGTAGTATTTTAAAATTTTCCTACGATCACGCAAGATCTATCTACCAGATGCATAGCAACGAGAGGGAAGAGTGTGTCTACGTACCCTCGTAGACCGGGAGCGGAAGCGTCAAGTGACGCGGTTGATGTTGTCGAACTTCTTCGCGATCCAACCGATCAAGCACCGAACGTACGGCACCTCCGCGTTCAGCACACGTTCAGCTTGATGACGTCCCACGAGCTCTTGATCCAGTTGAGCTTCACGGGAGAGTTTCGTCACCACGACGGCGTGGTGACGGATATGATGTGTTCACCGGCGCAGGGCTTCGCCTAAGCTCCGCGACGGTATGACCGAGGTGTGATTCTGTGGAGGGGGCACCGCACACGGCTAAAACAATTCAACTTGTGTGTCTTTGGGTGCCCCCCTGCCCCCGTATATAAAGGAGCAAGGGAGGGAGGCCGGCCAACCTCTCCTGGTGCGGCTAGGGAAGGAGTCCTACTAGGAATAGGATTGCAATCCTATTCCTAGTAGGATTCACCAAAAGAGAGAAGAGGGAAAGCAATAGGAGAGGTGGCGCCCCCCCCCCCCAATCCTAGTCCAACTAGGAACCCTAGGTGGGGGCGCCGGCCAGCCCTATGGGCTGCCTCTCTCTTTCCCTTTAGGCCCACTATGGACCATCCCCTCTCGTAGGGGGTTCCGGTAACCCCCTCCGGCATTCCCGATAAATCCGAAACTTTTCCGGTATACTTCCAGTGTCCGAATATAGCCGTCCAATATATCAATCTTTATGTCTCGGACATTCCGAGACTCCTCGTCATGTCCGTGATCTCATCCGGGACTCCGAACTACCTTCGGTACATCAATACTCATAAACTCATAATACCGATCGTCATCAAACGTTAAGCGTGCGGACCCTACGGGTTCGAGAACTATGTAGACATGACCGAGACTCATCTCCGATCAATAACCAATAGCGGAACCTGGATGTTCATATTGGTTCCTACATATTCTACGAAGATCTTTTATCGGTCAGAACCGCATAACAACATACGTTGTTCCTTTTGTCAAACGGTATGTTACTTGCCCGAGATTCGATCGTCGGTATCTCTATACCTAGTTCAATCTCGTTACCGGCAAGTCTCTTTACTCGTTCCGTAACACATCATCTCGTGACTAACTCATTAGTCTTTTGCTTGCAAGGCTTATTGTGATGTGTGTTACCGAGAGGGCCCAGAGATACCTCTCCGACACTCGGAGTGACAAAGCCTAATCTTGATCTATGCCAACACCACGAATACTTTCGGAGACACCTGTAGAGCATCTTTATGATCACCCAGTTACGTTGTGACGTTTGATAGCACACAAGGTGTTCCTACGGTATTCGGGAGTTGCATAATCTCATAGTCATAGGAACATGTATAAGTCATGAAGAAAGCAATAGCAGTAAAACTAAACGATCATAGTGCTATGCTAACGGATGGGTCTTGTCCATCACATCATTCTCCTAATGATGTGATCCCGTTGATCAAATGACAACTCATGTCTATGGCTAGGAAACATAACCATCTTTGATCAATGAGCTAGTCTAGTAGAAGCATACTAGGGACATACTGTTTTGTCTATGTATTCACACATGTACTAAGTTTCCGGTTAATACAATTCTAGCATGAATAAAAGACATTTATCATGATATAAGGAAATACAAATAACATCTTTATTATTGCCTCTAGGGCATATTTCCTTCACAATGATGGTAATATAGACCGGAGTCCCATGATGTTCACTAGTGATGTCTCTCTCCCAAAAGACGGTAAAACAGCTATGTGAGGTAAACGAATTACAGCTGGACAATTGACAGGACCACGAACGCAAACCAATGCTGACTACATTGCAAGAAAGGTTGAGGTTCAAAGCATGGGCGGTACGCCAAAGTAAGTAGACCGAAATCCATCAATATCTACTACTAATCATCCACCTTGAGATATCTATCTAGAACATCTCGCTGGTATTAAGTTGGGAGCCCCACCCATAGTGTAAACTCAAAGCAACAGACAACTGCATTAAAAGAACTTTGCGTAAAGTAAACAATCCTTGCACCCGCGGGCACAAGCACCGTTGTTTTCCCCCTTGTGGCAACAGCACATCCCCTAGACTCATGTTTCTGTCACTCAAGCTAGTCATCGAGGGGCATGAACCCACAATCGAGCATAACGTTCCCTCTTGGAGTCACTACGTATTACTTGGCCAAAGCAATAAATAACAACGGAGAACATGCAAGAATTACTTATGAACATAAATATAAAAGAGGTAGATCAAATATATTACTCAAGAACAATTTGAACATAATCTCATAATCCATCGGATCCCAGCAAACTCATCATAGCAACAACATAAGGATTACATATGTGCCTCGATCATGTAGGGCAGCTCACGAGGACTAATTAGTGAAGCACAAGAACGGGAGGAGAACATCACATAGCTACTGGTCATGGACTCATGGTCCAAGGGAGACTACTCACAACTCATCCGGGAGGCGTCCATGGTGGTGGAGAGGCTCCCGATGGTGATCCTCCCCTCCGGCAGGGTGCCGGGAAGAGTTCTCCTGGTGCTCCCGATCTTGGAAGCGGCGGCGGCGGCGGAACAGAGATGAGATCGCGAAAAAAAGTTCCCGTCCCGAGGGTTTCGAAGGACGCTCTAAATATATGCCGAAGGGGGGCACCAGACGGGGCTCGGGGGGCCCAGGCGCCCCCCCCCCCGGCGCGGCCCAGGGGGGGCGCACCGCCAGGGCGCCTGGAGCCCTGGTGGCCCCCCCCCGGCTGTCCTTCGGGCGCAAGGTAGGTTCTGGAACGCTGATTTTTTATATAATTTTTTTGGATTTTTCCTGGCAGTTCTTGTAACGTGAAAACCCGAAATACAAAAACAGCCGAAAACAGAAACTGGCACCGGGGTGCACTGGATTAGTAGGTTAGTCCAAATATGATCAAAAGTGTATGGAAGTGTATGAATATCATAGCAATATCACCCAAAAGTGGCATGGAGCAAGCAGAAATTATAGATACGTTTTGGACGTATCAACATCCCCAAGCTTAATTCCTGCTCGTCCTCGAGTAGGTAAATGATAACAAGAATAATTTCTATGGTGACATGCTATTAACCATATAGGACTTTTTATAGTCATATGACAAAAGCTTACTGAGACAATGATTCCATATTAATTAAGTTGCCTCATGAGAAAATCACAAATGACTGAAAGTTTTACAACATGACATTGAAGCATCAAATAGATTTGCAATGAACATGATGTGCAAATATGATAAAGTGATATCTAGCTTGCCCCCTTTAGTGAAGCAAAACATAAATGCAGGGGCACCTTCAAGGTTTAAGTGATGACTAGATACAATGATTTCAAAATAAACGATATCACAATCATGCAAAAGACAATGCTACTTTGGGACAATGCACATTACAATCAGAATGACAATCATGCTCTCAATAGTTGGTGCTTGAAGAAAGAAGGTGGAGACTCAACATAAAAGTAAAAGAATGGTTATGTGCTAGAGCTTTTTATTTTGAAAACATAGAAGCAATTTTGTCAACGGTAGTAGTACTTCATATGTGTGATGCATAAGACATCCTATAAGTTGCAAGCCTCATGCATCGAATACCAATAGTGCTCGCACCTTGTCCTAATTAGCTCGAATTTCCATGGGTTATCATTGCATTACATATGTTTCAACCAAGTGTCACAAAGGGGTACCTCTATGCCACCTGTACAAAGGTCCAAGGAGATAAATCGCATTTGATTTCTCGTTTTTGATAGATCTCAACTTGAGGACATCCATACCGGGACAACATAGAAAATAGATGATGGACTCCTCTTTAATGCATAAGCATACTCTCATAAGAGATTGAGGATTAATGTCCAAGCTAAAACTTCCACCATGATACATGGCTTTGGTTGGCGGCCCAATGTTCTTCTCTAACAATATGCATACTCATTCAACCCATGGCAAATCACCCTTACTTCAGACAAGACGAACATGCATAGCAACTCACATGATATTCAACAGAAGTGTGACAGTTGATGGTGTCCCCAGAAACATGGTTACCGCTCAGCAAGCAACTTATAAGAAATAAGATACATAGGCAACATATTCTTTACCACAATAGTTTTTAAGCTACTTTCCCATGAGCTATGTATTGCAAAGTTAGTCTGCTTAGTACAGGTGGAGGTTAGCAAAAGACTGGGAGCGACCAACTAAGAGAGCAATAACGGTCATAATCATGCAGAGCGACAAAGCAACATTGAATCAGGCATGGAAGTTATATCGCTACTCAGAAATAAAAGATCATCAAGGCTTGACAGACTTTCTTTACAGTCTTAAATATGCGTGAGCATACGCCAAGTCAATCAAAATAAATTCTCGAAGGAAGATATTACTAAACCATACCACATCATCGGCAAACAAATCAAGTTGGTACTCCAATAACACATTGGGAATCCCCCAGCTATTTGAGACTAACCATAAGAAACCTGAACTACTAAGCACCATTATGCACGTAGCATCTTTATCATAGACATATTAACCAATGCAACGGAAGCAAACTCTCTTAATAAGGTAAGCATGATAATTAAAGAGAGTTCAAGCAACCAACTAAACAAAAGCTCTTTGAAAAGATAAGCATGAATACTAAGAGCAGAGCATGATAGTAGCTATTAAAAAGACGAAGAACACACACAACAAAGATAGACATGAAAATTCTATGTTATGTTCTAGGTAGAAGTGGAGCGTGTTTCTCTCCCACATAAAGAACGCTGAGTTCCGACTCGTTATGAAAAACTAAAAAGAAAACTAAAAGCAAGACGCTCCAAGCATAGCACTTAACACATGAAGTGATAAAAATATAGCGGAACGAAAGACGAACTGATAATGTTGATGGAGAAGGGGATGCACGGGGGCATCCCCAAGCTTAGACGCTTGAGTCTCCTTGAATATTTCTTGGGGGTGCACGGGGGCATCCCCAAGCTTGAGCGCTTGACACTCCTGAATCTTTTTATCATCTTCCCTCGCACACTTGAAAACTCCCTTCATACATAACTCATTATAATCTGATTAGCGAGGTTAGTACCCTTAATAAAATAATTGCACCTTGCTGGAAATAAAGATATTCTTGAAGTTCTACTGTTTCTCAAGATTGCCAAAAGGTTTTTGCAAAGAAAAAGCAAGCTCTTGATTTGCAAAATGAAGGAAAGGCAAAACAGGACAGAATCTGTGAAAAATAGAACAGCAGGTAGTAATTGATTTGTTCGGGGCACTTCTGCAACTCAAATCAAAAAACTCAGAACAGACGCACGAAAGACAATTATATAGAGAACGCTGTCAAAAAAATTCAGACCAAAAAGATGATCTGGTGATTTTATACGAATTTTTCTATCCAAGGACAGAATCTGTTTCCTGGACAGCACCTCACAACTTTTGAACTTTCTAGCAATCAGAGGCTATACTTGGCACAAATATGAAAAGCAAAGATACAATGATGATGCTACAGTAGTAAACAACATCAAGACACAACAAAAGCAAAATATAAAAATTTATTCATGTGGGCTGCCTCCCAAAAGCACTTTCTTTTATGCCTTTAAGCTAGGCATAATGCATATAGATCAAGTTTTATCAAGAGAAAAAGAATAGCTAGCCCGTACAACGGACTCAAAAGGTAACTTGATCTTCTTTCGAGGCAAGTGTTCCATCCCTTTCTTGAGAGGAAACTGAAATTTTATATTACCCTCTTTCATGTCAATGATAGCACCAACGGTGCGTAAAAAGGGACGTCTCAAAATAATTGGACATGAAGGATCACATTCAATATCCATAATAGTAAAATCAACGGGAACATAGTTGTCATTGACAACGATAAGAACATCGTCGATCCTCCCCAAAGGTTTCTTTATGGAAGAATCAACGAGACGAACACCAAAAGAACAAGAATCATAAGGTTTCAATTTAAGCATATCATATATTCTTTTGGGCATAACAGAGGTACTAGCTCCAACATCACATAATGCATAGCAAGAGAAGTCATTCAATTTAATTTTTATCATAGGATCCCAACCATCTTCTAGCTTTCTAGGTATGGAGGCTTCTACTCTAAGTTTCTCCTCCCTAGCTTTGATGAGAGCATTAGTGATATGCTCTCCGAAGGCAAGGTTAAGCGTGCTAGTGCGGGGATCTCTAGACATCTTGTGAAGGAAATCAATAACTTCGGTAAGTGTGCAATTATCAAAATCAAGGTCACGATCATCAAGTAAAGTGGTAGTAGTGTCCTTTAGGTTCACTTGTTTGGTAGTTTCTATAGTCATAGCATCACCATTAATAGGTCCATTGGGACCAGGAGTACATTGGGTGCTAAGGGTTTGGACATCTTTAACAACTTGGATAGTAGCAACAGTGTGGTGGGTAGGAAGGCTCTTAATTCTATCTTCTTCCTCCCTTTCTCTAGCCCATCTTTCTTTAAGTTTATCCATCATCCTAATATTTTCATTAATTTGCACTTGAATAGCATTTATAGGAGTGACTTCCCTCTCCTCAAGAGGAGAAGTCTTAATATTTAGCAATTTTACCTCATTGGCTAAATGGTCTACCTTAAAAGAAAGATCATCTAGTATATGTAGTTTTTCTTCTACACTCTTATTAAAGGCTTTTTGGGTAGTGATGAAATCTTTAAGCATAATCTCTAGTTCAGTAGTGGAGTTCTTGGTGATAGGATAAGCATTGTTGTTCCCATAAGAATTAGAGGGGAACGGTCTAGGATTGCTACCAAAGTTACTCCTATAAGCATTGTTGTTAAAATTGTTTCTAGAGATAAAGTTCACATCTACTTGTTCTTGAGCAATCAAAGAATTCAAAGGAACATCGCGAGGATCAACAGAAGATTGCTTCGAAAGTAGAGACATGATCAAGTCAACTTTTTCATTTAAGGAGGAAATCTCCTCGACAGAGTTTACCTTCCTACCTGTTGGAGCGCGTTCGGTGTGCCATTGGGAATAGTTGGTCATCATCTCATCGAGAAGCTTCGTGGCAACACCAAGTGTAGTTGACATAAAAGTTCCTCCCGCGGCCGAATCTAACAAGTTCCGCGAGGTAAAGTTCAAGCCTGCATAAAAAGTTTGGATAACCATCCAAGTAGTCAAACCATGAGTAGGGCAGTTCTTGATAAGAGATTTCATACGTTCCCAAGCTTGGGCAATGTGTTCATTATCCAATTGTTTAAAATTCATTATGTTACTTCTTAGTTGGATAGTTTTAGCAGGTGGATAGTATTTTCCAATAAAAGCATCTTTGCACTTGTCCCATGAATCTATGCTATTTCTAGGCAAAGACTGAAACCATATTTTAGCTCCTCCTCTCAAGGAGAAAGGAAAAAGCTTAAGCTTAACAATATTACCATCTATTTCTTGGTACTTTTGCATATCACAAAGTTCAACAAAGTTGTTTAAGTGTAAAGCAGCATCATCTCCAGCACCGGAGAATTGATCTTTCATGACTAAATTCAGTAAAGCAGGTTTAATTTCATATGAAGGTGCTGAAGTGGCAGGTGTAGTGATAGGTGTGCTGATAAAGTCATCGTTGTTGTGACTAGTGAAGTCACACAACTTGGTGTTCTCGGTGGAACCCATAGTAGCAAGCAAGCAAGATAACTATTTTTGTGATTTTCGATAAAAGGTACTAAAGCAAAAACTGAAAGGTAAACTAACAAGACTAAAAAGCAAAGGTAAAAGATAGCGTGCAACTCCCCTATCCTGAAGAGTGGAGTCCCCGGCAACGGCGCCAGAAAAACTCCTTGATGGGCCTCTAACCCCTCGTTGGTTACCCCAAGTGGAAGGTGTAAGATGCAGTGTTGTGGAAGTTTTTCCCTTAGCAAAGATGCCAAGGATCGAATCCCCAGAGACTCCTAGGTTCAACAAGTAGGTGTCAACTGCTAACGGCGCGGATTAGCAATCAACGTGGACCTGCACACAGATATAAATAACTTTGCTCCCAACGAGTACAGAGAGGTTGTCAATCCCTCCGGCCTTGTAGTTCACAAAGGATTAAACGCAAATGATAGTAGTGATAGATAATGTTTGCAATAGTAAATAATAGCGAAAAGTAAATAGCGGATGTGATCAATGATGGTAATATAGACCGGAGTCTCATGATGTTCACTAGTGATGTCTCTCTCCCAAAAGACGATAAAACAACTATGTGAGGTAAACGAATTACAGCTGGGCAATTGACAGGACCACGAACGCAAACCAATGCTGACTACATTGCAAGAAAGGTTGAGGTTCAAAGCATGGGCGGTACGCCAAAGTAAGTAGACCGAAATCCATCAATATCTACTACTAATCATCCACCTTGAGATATCTATCTAGAACATCTCGCTGGTATTAAGTTGCGAGCCCCACCCATAGTGTAAACTCAAAGCAACAGACAACTGCATTAAAAGAACTTTGCGTAAAGTAAACAATCCTTGCACCCGCGGGCACAAGCACTGTTGTTTTCCCCCTTGTGGCAACAGCACATCCCCTAGACTCATGTTTCTGTCACTCAAGCTAGTCATCGAGGGGCATGAACCCACAATCGAGCATAACGTTCCCTCTTGGGTCACTACGTATTACTTGGCCAAAGCAATAAATAACAATGGAGAACATGCAAGAATTACTTATGAAAATAAATATAAAAGAGGTAGATCAAATATATTACTCAAGAACAATCTGAACATAATCTCATAATCCATCGGATCCCAGCAAACTCATCATAGCAACAGCATAAGGATTACATATGTGCCTCGATCATGTAGGGCAGCTCACGAGGACTAATTAGTGAAGCACAAGAACGGGAGGAGAACATCACATAGCTACTGGTCATGGACTCATGGTCCAAGGGAGACTACTCACAACTCATCCGGGAGGCGTCCATGGTGGTGGAGAGGCTCCCGATGGTGATCCTCCCCTCCGGCAGGGTGCCGGGAAGAGTTCTCCTGGTGCTCCCGATCTTGGAAGCGGCGGCGGCGGCGGCGGAACAGAGATGAGATCGCGAAAAAGAGTTCCCGTCCCGAGGGTTTCGAAGGACGCTCTAAATATATGCCGAAGGGGGGCACCAGACGGGGCTCGGGGGGCCCAGGCGCCCCCCCCGACGCGGCCCAGGGGGGGGGGGCGCCGCCAGGGCGCCTGGAGCCCTGGTGGACCCCCTCGGCTGTCCTTTGGGCGCAAGGTAGGTTCTGGAACGCTGATTTTTTATATAATTTTTCTGGATTTTTCCTGGTAGTTCTCGTGACGTGAAAACCTGAAATACAAAAACAGCCGAAAACAGAAACTGGCACCGGGGTGCACTGGATTAGTAGGTTAGTCCAAATATGATCAAAAGTGTATGGAAGTGTATGAATATCATAGCAATATCACCCAAAAGTGGCATGGAGCAAGCAGAAATTATAGATACGTTTTGGACGTATCAGTCGGTCACCCATCCTGAAATTACTCTAAGCTGAGCACGCTTAACTTTGTATTTTGTCCGGATGGGCTCCCGGAAAAGAAGGAATTCCTTATTGATATGAGTAGTCTAGCATCCCTAATAAGCCAGGCTATCACATTGTATTACAAAGCAAACATTACCGATACAATCAGATAGGTGCTGGGGCGGAAGCAGCACGGGCACGCCCAAAAGAAAGGAATGAGAAAAAGAAAAGAAACAAATGCTGACACCGGCGGATCAACAAAAACGAAGAAGCTTCGCGACCGCCGCGCCCACCGGGGATCCTCCACTAAGCTCCTATACTCCGAAGCGCCAGTACCAATGAACACCTCCAAGAAGGGACACGGCGATGACGACGCTACTGCCAAGAGTTTCCCTTGATCACAACCTTCACGTCGGGTACTCCGGAGCACGCCACCAAAGAAACCACCACTCTGCGCCCAAACGGTCTTGAAGCTTCCGCGCCGTCTCATCACGGCACCGCGAAAGGGGCCTACACAATGAAGAAGAGGAGTCGGGACTCGGGACATCAGCATCGTCGGCACGCGGGAGGGCCCAACCTCCACCATCAACGATGGTAACTGACCGGACGCAATAGCAGGGGCATACCGGTCCCGCGGGCCCACATGTCCGGCCGGGTCTTCAGATGTCCATAAAGCTCCCGCCGTCACGCTGCAGAAAGCACGCCGTCGACGCCACCACCTTGAGTCCGAGCCGCTCCTCCTCCGCGCTACGCAGAGGACGTCGAAGCCACGCCAACGGCCAGCCTGCTAGGACCCAGATGGGGCTGGGAGGGCCCAGATCAAGGCTGGGGCGCACTACTAGCCACCGCACGACACCATGTCGCGCCGCCACCAATGGCAGCACCGCCACCTCGCCCACCGCCGGCGACCGCCGCCGGGTCGCCGGGCCGCTGCCCAGCCGAGCACCACCGCCACCATCTCCTGCTCCGGAAAGGGGACAAGCGTGCGGGGACATAAGGTCCCGCCGCTGTCGGCACCACCGGGCCAGCGTCGAGGGCACCCACTGGCGGCGGCGGGGGAGATCCTGTGGAGGGGAGGGCCGAGAGGAAGGGGAGGAAGGGCGCCGCCCCGGCCACCTCCCGGGGAGGCGGCGCAGGGGCGGGAATGGGATGGGGGCAGGACGGGCCGGGCCACGCGCGGTGGCGTCGGCGGGAGGGGGCTAGGGCGACGACGCCGCCGACGGCGACAGAAACCCTAGCAGGAGGGAGCAGGTCGGGGGAGGGAGCAGGGGATGAGAGCTCACAATTCGCTCTCTGTGCCGTTTTCGTCCGATCAAAGGTGTTTGACCATATATGAGACATTTTTACCCCTCACTAAAGAAAATAAAAGAAAACTGAAACAAAAGAATAAAAAAGGCAGAGAGTAGCCGACCCATGTAGCAGCCCGGCCCAGCAATGAGTTGTCTTCAACCCCTCGCTAGGAGAACTATGTGTCGCGAGCGTGCATGCGTCGTGCCCACCTCGTCCCTGCAGCTTCCCCAACAGTGTGACAAACCCATGAGATGAGCAGGAACCCTGGACCGCTCCCCACTGTCTCAGCTCACTCTCCCCCTTCCTCTCACTCGATCTCTAGCTCGACCGAGAGAAGCCAGTGCACAACCATCCCTGCCGCCCGCGCTCGCGTAGCCATCGCTGTCGTTATGCCTATCCATCACGTCCAATAGAACCGCCGCATCATGAGGAGCTTCCAGGAAGACGTATGCGTACAGAGCTTCACCAAGAGTACGCCATCAACTTCGTCTTTGCCGCTACTATCTGAGCCCCGCAGTCGCTCGATTCATCGTCTGTAGAGCCTCCCTGGCCTCACAAACTACACTGGAAGCTTTGCTTTGAGCTCACGAATCTTTCCCCTCTACCCTCCTCCTCAATTTCGTCCCCTAGACACGATCCCCACCATGGCTGAGCTCCGCCGTCGCTTTCCATGTCGCTCGTCATCGTTGCAGCTTGTGCTCGCCGGCGCTGACCGCATCAATGTACTCATGCATCTCTAGTAGGCTAGTGAGCCACTCAGCCGACTCGTCTGTGCCCTGTAGCATTGCCGCCATCACGTCCGAGCAGCTACTGCCGGTTTGGTCCGCCGCCAGCTCACCTCCATCCACTCCCGTGCCCTCCCGTTCCATCCCCTAGATGTGCATGAGCTCGGGGTACGCGTTGGTAGCCTCATACTCCGCTCCCGTGGCCTGCTATGTGGAGTTCGTCGTGTGGTTTGGTCGCCGGCGATGACCTCCCACTAGTTTAGGTTAATTACCCACTAGTTTAGGTCAATTACCCATTTAGTTAAACCATTAGTCGATGACATGTGGGACCCCTTGTTTAATTAGCTAGCTAACTTCAATATCAATTGACTCTGACCGTGGGTCATGTGGCCCACATGCCAGGGAGAAAGAGACGTGAGAGAGAGAGATGTTTCCATAAGGACGAGTCCCACATGTGAGTGGCATATGCACACAAGGGCAACTATGTCTAGAAAACGGTCGATAGACGGCCAAGGCCTTTTTTGCAATGAACTAGGAGCTTTATTAACTTATCAAATGCCTTTGACCGAATGGAAACGACACAGAGGGGCATTTCCATAAGGATACGAGACGAAAGAGGGGTATAGTTGAGCAATGTTTTTATTTAGGGGTAAAGATGAGGCTGGACGGAAATTAGGGGGCAAAATGTAAATGTTCGTATGTTAAAATAGTGTATGTGGACCTATGAAGGGTTCGAAAAGAGAGTTAGTGTGGTGCGTGTGGGCAAAAAGTTTGCACAGACCGACACAAAGATAAGGATGTGGACCTGTAGAGTGTCCTGATCCATATAAGGCCTAGAGACATGTGATATTAACTTCAAAAGATCTAAAAACTGACATTGATTTTTGCTCACTGATAACCCACAAGTATAGGGGATCACTGATACGTCTCCAACGTATCTATAATTTTTGATTGTTTCATGCTATTATTTATGATGTTTTGGATGTTTAATGGGCTTTGTCATACACTTTTATATTATTTTTGGGACTAACCTACTAACCCAAAGGCCCAGTCCAGATTGATGTTTTTGGCCTGTTTTAGGGTTTTACAGAAAAGGGATATCAAACGTAGTCCAAACGGAATGAAACCTTCAGGAGAGATATTTTTGGAGAAAATCACGCACGAGAGACTTGAGAACCACAGAGTAGGGGCCACGAGGTGCCCACGAGGGTGGGGGGCGCGCCCCCTGCCTCGTGGGTCCCTCGTGAGGCCCCCGGTGTCCTCCTTCCTCCTATATAAGCCTACGTACCCCGAAACCATCAGAAGAGGAGAGAAAACCCTAGTTCCACCGTCGTAACCTTCTGTTCCCGTGAGATCCCATCTTGGAGCCTGTTCCGAAGCTCTACCGGAGGGGGGATCCATCACAGAGTGCTTTTACATCGTCATCATCGCCCTCACCATGAGTTGTGAGTAGTTTACCACAGACCTTCGGGTCCATAGCTAGTATCTAGATGGCTTCTTCTCTCTCTCTCAGGATCTCAATACAAAGTTGGCCTCGGTCTTCGAGGAGATCTATTTGATGTAATCTCTTTTTGCGGTGTGTTTGTCGAGATCTGATGAATTATGAGTTTATGATCAAGATTATCTATGAGAAATATTTGGTTCTTTTCTGAACTCTTTATGTGTGCTCATAATATCCTTGCAAGTCTCTTCGAATTATTGGTTTGCTTTGGCCTACTAGATCTATAGTTCTTGCAATGGGAGAAGTGCTTGGCTTTGGGTTCAACCTTGCGGTGTCCTTTCCTAGTGACAGTAGGGGCAGCAAGGCACATATTGTATTGTTTCCATCGAGGTTAAAAAGATGGGGTTTATATCATATTGCTTGAGTTTATCCCTCTACATCATGTCATCTTGCTTAAGGCGTTACTCTGTTCTTATGAACTCAATACACTAGATGCATGCTGGATAGCGGTCGATGTGTGGAGTAATAGTAGTAGATGCAGGCAGGAGTCGGTCTACTTGTCTCGGACGTGATGCCTATATACAATGATCATGCCTAGATAGTCTCATAATTATTCGCTTTTCTATCAATTGCTCGACAGTAATTTGTTTACCCACCGTAGAATATCGCTATCATGAGAGAAGCCACTAGAGAAAACTATGGCCCCCGGGTCTATTCTCAACATATCAATTTACATCTACTTTACTTTTTCCGCTTTTACTTTCTATTCTTATAAACAAAAATACCAAAAATATAAACTATCATCTCTATCAGATCTCACTTTCGTAAGTGACCGTAAAGGGATTGACAACCCCTCATCACGTCGGTTGCGAAGTTCTTATTTTTTTGTGCAGGTGCGAGGGACTCGCGCGTGGTCTCCTACTGGATTGATACCTTGGTTCTCAAAAACTGAGGGAAATACTTACGCTACTGTGCTGCATTTCCCTTTCCTCTTCGAGGGAATACAACACAAGCTCGAGAAGCAGCAAGAAGAATTTCTGGCGCCGTTGCCGGGGAGGCTTACGCAAAAGTCATATAACAAGTAACTATCACAAACCCTTATCCTTCGCATTACATTTTTGCCTCTCGTTTTCCTTTCCCCTACTTCAACCTTGCCGTTTTATTCGCCCTTCTTCTGCCGTGTGTTTACCGTTCGCTTGCCTCTTGTTTGCCTGTGTTGCTATGTTCCCTCAATTAGCTTGCATCTTCGCTTGCTAAAGTATGGATCCTCATCCACTTGCTAATCTCTTTAAGAGATCCAATTATGTTGAACCTATTGCTAGTGAGCTGCGTGCACTAGATTATCTTTATGAGGTTTTGCTCGAAATTTATGAATTTTAAAATTGTGAGGAATTGTTAAAAGAAAAAGTGATTCATGTTAGCTCCTGAAGTAAAAAGCATGATTGCAATGATGTTACTATAAATTATATTAATATAGATTGTGTTAATGATATGCAAAACCCTAAGCTTGGGGATGCTTTTTTTGCTATGGCTACTACTTGTTGCAATGATCATGATTGGGGTGATTCTTCTTATGATCTTGAAAATTTATTTAACCCCCATGATGAATATGAGATTGATAATGTTTGCAATAATATTAAAAGTGGGTTTGTAGATGTCATGACTGTAGTTAATGATAATCCCACTATTTTGGAAGAGTGTCAACTTTGGATGCATGTGGATCATGTTGAGAATATGTTATGTGATAGCTATATTGTTGAATTTTCTTATGATCCTACATGCAATCATTATGAGAGAGGAAAATATGGTTGTAGAAATCTTCATGTTACTAAATTACCTCTCATCTTGTTGAGATTGCTATTACTTTTTTCTTCTTCCTTGCATATGCTAGATCTTGCTTGTCTTGCTAATTTGTTTTCCTATAAAATGCCTATGCATAGGAAGTATGTTAGACTTAGATGTGTCTGTCATATGATGCTCTCTTTGTGCTTCAATTCTTGTCTTTCATGTGAGCATCATTGAATTCTCAAGCCTATCTTAATGGCTATAAGGAAAGAGCTTGTTCGGAGGCAACCCAATTTTATATTTTTTGTTTTTGCTTCTGTTTAGGAATAAATATTGCATATAGCTTCTGTTTAGATGTGGTTTTGTGTTTTGTTTAGTGTTTGTGCCAAGTAGAACCTTTGGGAAGACTTGTGTGAAGTTTATGTGATCTTGCTGTGAAAAACAGAATCGTTAGCGCTCGCTAGAATGGTCATCAGATTTTACTGGAGCATGATATTTAGTTGATTCTTTTTGCAGATGATTAATAGACAAATTCCTCACTTTTACCAATTTAGTTTGAATTTATTGGAGTTACAGAAGTATGCGAAACCTGCAGATTACTACAGACTGTTCTGTTTTTGACAGATTCTGTTTTTGTGTGTTGTTTGCTTATTTCAATGCATCTATGAGTAATATTGCGAAGAATGAACCATAGGGAAGTTGGAATACAGTAGGTTTGACACCAATATAAACAAAGAATGAATTCATTGCAGTACCTTTGAGTAGTGGTTTGCTTTCTTATACTAACGGAGCTCACGAGATTTTTGTCTAAGTTTTGTGTTGTGAAGTTTTCAAGTTTTGAGTATTGCTTTGATGGACTATGGAACAAAGAGTAGCAAGGGCCTAAGCTTGGGTATGCCCAAGTCGCCCCAAGTAAAATTCAAGGACAATCAAAAGCCTAAGCTTGGGGATGCCTCGGGAAGGCAACCCCTCTTTCATCTTCATCCATCGGTAACTATACTTGGAGCTATATTTTTATTCACCACATGATATGTGTTTTGCTTGGAGCGTCTTGTATAATTTGAGTCTTTTCTTGTTAGTTTTCCAAAATTATCCTTGCTGGATACACCTATTTGAGAGAGTTAAACATGGCCTAGGAATTGATAGAACACTATATGTGCTTCACTTATATCTTTTGAGTTGAATGGTTTTTCCTCTAGTGCTTCACTTATATCTTTTAGAGCACGGTGGTGATAATATTTTGAAGAGATTGTTGAACTCTCATGCTTCACTTATATCCTTTTGAGAGTCTATTAAAACAGCATAGTAATGTGTTTAGGCTATAAAACTAGTCTTCACATGATAGACATCCAATATCAATGTAGTAAAAACTTTCACACTAAGTGCATTGAATGTGATGAGAAGTTGGATGCTTCATAAATGTTTTGAGATATGAGGATAGTGATATTAGAGTCATGCTAGTGGAGTTATTATGAAATTGAGAAATACTTGTGTTAAGGTTAGTGATTTCCGTAGCATGCACGTATGGTGAACCGCTATGTGACGAAGTTAGAGCATGAGGTATTTGTAAAGTGCCAACCTTTGTGTGAAGGTCGGGAGCGCGCGATGGTTAACTCCTACCAACCTCCCCCCTAGGAGCATGCGTTGATTGCTTTATTTTGATGACTCGTAGATTTTTGCAATAAGTATATGAGTTCTTATGACTAATGTTGAGTCCATGGATTATACGCACTCTCACCCTTCCACCGTTGCTAGCCTCTCTTGTATCGCGCAACTTTCGCCGGTACCATACACCCACTATATATCCTTCCTCAAAACAGCCACCATATTATTCCTCAAAACAGCCACCATACCTACCTATCATGGCATTTCCATAGCCATTCCGAGATATATTGCCATGCAACTTTCCACCATTCCATTCATATGACACGCTTCATATTGTCATATTGCCATGCATGATCATGTAGTTGACATCGTATTTGTGGCAAGGCCACCATGCATAATTTTTCATAGTTGTCACTCTTGTTTCATTGCACATCCCGGTACACCGCCGAAGGCATTCATATATAGAGTCATACTTTGTTCTAGTATCGAGTTGTAATATCGAGTTGTAATGAAAGTGTGATGATCATCATTATTAGAGCATTGTCCCATGGGAGGAAAGGCTAAATCAATAAAGCCCGTCCACGAAAAAAAAGAAAGGCCAAAGAAAAAAAAAGAAAGGCCCCAAAAAAGTAAAAAGGGACAATTGCTACTATCTTTTTTTCCACACTTGTGCTTCAAAGTAGCACCATGTTCTTCATTGTAGAGTCTCATGCTTAGTCATTTTATATACTAGTGGGAATTTTCGTTACAGAACTTGGCTTGTATATTCCAACGATGGGCTTCCTCAAATGCCCTAGGTCTTCATGAGCAAGCAAGTTGGATGCACACCCACTAGTTTCTTTTGTTGAATTTCATACATTTTTAGCTCTAGTGCATCCGTTGCATGGCAATCCCTACTCACTCACATTGATATCTATTGATGGGCATCTCCATAGCCCGTTTATACACCTAGTTGATGTGAGACTATCTCCCTCCTTTTGTCTTCTCCACAACCACCTCTCTATTCCACCCATAGTGCTATGTCCATGGCTCACGCTCATGTATTGCATGAAAGTTGAAAGGTTTAAAAAGATAGAGTATGAAAACAAGTGTTTGGCTGAAATCAGGGTTGTGCATGATATGAATATTTTGTGTGATGAAGAGGGAGCACAGCCAAACTATCTGATTTTGTAGGGATAACTTTCTTTAGCCATAGTGTTTTGAGAAGACATGATTGCTTTGTTAGTATGCTTGAAGTATTATTATTTCTTATGTCAATATAGACTTTTGTCTTGAATCTTTTAGATCTGAACATTCATGCCACAATCAAGAGGATTACATTTAAAAACTATGTTGGTTAGCATTCCACATCAAAAGTTCTGTTTTTATCATTTACCTACTCGAGGACGAGCAGGAATTAAGCTTGGGGATGCTTGATACGTCTCCAACGTATCTATAATTTTTGATTGTTCCATGCTATTATTTATGATATTTTGGATGTTTAATGGGTTTTGTCATACAATTTTATATTATTTTTGGGACTAACCTACTTACCCAAAGGCCCAGTCCAGATTGCTGTTTTTTGCCTGTTTTAGGGTTTTACAGAAAAGGGATATCAAACGGAGTCCAAACGGAATGAAACCTTCGAGAGAGATATTTTTGGAGAAAATCACGCACGGGAGACTTGAGAACCATGGAGTAGGGGCCACGAGGTGCCCACGAGGGTGGGGGGCGCCCCCCCTGCCAAGGGCGCGCCCCCTGCCTCGTGGGTCCCTCGCGAGGCCCCCGGTGTCCTCCTTCCTCCTATATAAGCCTACGTACCCCGAAACCATCAGAAGAGGAGAGAAAACCCTAGTTCCACCGCCGTAACCTTCTGTTCCCATGAGATCCCATCTTGGAGCCTGTTCCGGAGCTCCGCCGGAGGGGGGATCTATCACAGAGTGCTTTTACATCGTCATCATCGCCCTCACCATGAGTTGTGAGTAGTTTACCACAGACCTTCGGGTCCATAGCTAGTATCTAGATGGCTTCTTCTCTCTCTCTGGATCTCAATACAAAGTTCTCCTCGGTCTTCGAGGAGATCTATTCGATGTAATGTCTTTTTGCGGTGTGTTTGTCGAGATCTGATGAATTGTGAGTTTATGATCAAGATTATCTATGAGAGATATTTGGTTCTTTTCTGAACTCTTTATGTGTGCTCATAATATCCTTGAAAGTCTCTTCGAATTATTGGTTTGGTTTGGCCTACTAGATCTATAGTTCTTGCAATGGGAGAAGTGCTTGGCTTTGGGTTCAATCTTGCGGTGTCCTTTCCTAGTGACAGTAGGGGCAGCAAGGCACGTATTGTATTGTTGCCATCGAGGATAAAAAGATGGGGTTTATATCATATTTCTTGAGTTTATCCCTCTACATCATGTCATCTTGCTTAAGGCGTTACTCTGTTCTTATGAACTCAATACACTAGATGCATGCTGGATAGCGGTTGATGTGTGGAGTAATAGTAGTAGATGCAGGCAGGAGTCGGTCTACTTGTCTCGGATGTGATGCCTATATACAATGATCATGCCTAGGTAGTCTCATAATTATTCGCTTTTCTATCAATTGCTCGATAGTAATTTGTTTACCCGCCGTAGAATATCACTATCATAGAGAAGCCACTAGAGAACACTATGGCCCCCGGGTCTATTCTCAACATATCAATTTACATCTACTTTACTTTTTCCGCTTTTACTTTCTGTTCTTATAAACAAAAATACCAAAAATGTAAAATATCATCTCTATCAGATCTCACTTTCGTAAGTGACCGTAAAGGGATTGACAACCCCTTATCGCGTTGGCTACGAAGTTCTTATTTGTTTGTGCAGGTGCGAGGGACTCGCGCGTGGTCTCCTACTGGATTGATACCTTGGTTCTCAAAAACTGAGGGAAATACTTACGCTACTATGCTGCATCTCCCTTTCCTCTTCGAGGGAATACAACGCAAGCTCGAGAAGTAGCAATCACAACAGTTTTTGAGTGTAGAGTATTCAACCCAAATTTATAGATTCGACACAAGGGGAGCCAAAGAATATTTGTAAGTATTAGGAGTTGAGTTGTCAATTCAACCACACCCGTATATTAAATATCAGCATCAAAGTGATCAGTAGCACAATAACATGATAGTTTTGATAGCAGTAGTGACGGTAACAATAGTAGCAGCAGTTTTGTAGGAATTGTAACAGCAGCAACAAATTAGCAAGAACAATATGTGAAAAAATCGTGGGCACTAGATCGGTGATATCAGTGGGTAATATTCATCATATGACATTTATAACCTAGGGCGACACAGAACTAGCTCCAGTTCATCGATATAATGTAGGCATGTATTATGTAAATAGTCATACGTGCTTATGGAGAAGAATTTGCATGACATCTTTTGTCCTACTCTCCCGTGACAGCGGGGTCCATAAGGAAACTAAGGGATATTAATGCCTCCTTTTAATAGAGAACCGAAACAAAGCATTAACACATAGTGAATACATGAACTCCTCAAACTACGGTAATCACTAGAAAGAATCACAATTGTTGTCACCTTGGGGTATGCGGATCCTAACACGTATTAGGTGCATATGACTTACAAGATCAGATCAAGAACATAGATATAATGGTGATAACATAAACGGTTCAGATCTGAAATCATGGCACTCGGGCCCTAGTGACAAGCATTAAGCATAGCATAATCATATCAACATCAATCTCATAACATAGTGGATACTAGGGATCAAGCCCTAAGAAAACTAACCCGATTACATGATGAATCTCATCCAACCTTTCATCGACTAGTGATATGTATCCAACGTATCTATAATTTTTTATTGTTGTTGTTATATTATCATTCTAGGATGTTTTACAATCATTTTGTAGCAACTTTATATCATTTTCTGGGACAAACCTATTGACATAGTACCCAGTGCCAGTTGCTATTTTTTGCTTGTTTTTTACTTCATAGAAAATCAATGTCAAACAGAGTCCAAATTTGATGAAACTTTTTGGAGTTTTTTTGGTCCAGAAGACATCTAGAGAGTCAAGGAAGTGCACGAGGGGAGGCCCGTGGAGCCCACTAGACACCAGGGTATGCCCCAGCCCCCTGGTGCGCCCTGGTGTGTAGTGGGGCCCACGAGACTCTTTTCCACCGACCTCCATCTCTATAAATACCACAATATTCCAGAATCACTAAAGGAGTCAACAAAAAAAATGTTTCAGCCACCGCAGGTTCCAGAACCATGAGATCCAATCTAGAGCCCCTTTCTGGCACCCCGCCGGAGGGCAACCGATCACAGAGGGGTTCATCATCTTCATTGGTGCTCCCTCGATGATGCGTGAGTAGTTTACCAGAGACCTACGTGTTCGTAGTTAGTAGCTAGATGGCTTCTTCTCTCTTTTTGATCTTCAATACATTGTTCTCTTCGAAGATCTATTCGATGCAATTCTTTTTGCGGTATGTTTGTTAGGATCTGATGAATTGTGAGTTTATGATCAGATCTATTCATATCCATACATGATTATTATAGCCTCGTATTTCTTCTTTGATATTTTGGTTTTGTTTGGCCAACTTGATTGATTTATCTTGCAATGGGAAGATGTGCTTTGTAATGGGTCCGATCTTGCGGTGCTCAATCTCAGTGGTAGAAGGAGAAGTGACACACATGTATCATTGCTATTAAGGATAAAACGACGGGGTCTATTCCTACATGAATAGATCTTGTATACATCATGTGATCGTTCTTGAGTTAATGTCGTCTATATTCAATTGTATTATCACGAAGTGTTAGCATGAGTTTTAGTTCTCAGACCTAGAGAGTATCTCGATCACTTCCTACTAGACGGTGGGCTTCGGGTTACTCAAACGTCATCTGTAACAAGGTGATCATAACGACAACTTTTAGGCTCACCAGAAAGTTTGCCAAGTGATCGGACAACTCGACAGTGGGGTTTGCTCCTCTAACGATGGTGAGATATTCTTAGGACCCTCTCGGTGCGACGACATCCATCATCATTTGGCGAGACATAGGTGACTACATCACAGGGATGTCGTAACACCTTAACGAGAAAGAAGAACAAAACCGGTAAACGGGAGCAACGGTATAGTGAGTGATAACCCACAAGTATAGAGGATCGTTTGTAGCCTTCTTCGATAAATAAGAGTGTCGAACCCAACGAGGAGCTAAAGGCAGAACAAATATTCCCTCAAGTTCTATCGACCACCGATACAACTCTACGCACACTTGACGTTTGCTTTACCAAAAACAAGTATGGAACTATTTTGTAGGTGTGATGCTAGAACTACTTTGCAAGAATAAAACTAGAAGTACTTTGCAAGATAATAAAAGTGGATAGCTTTTGTCAACAAGAAATTTATTTGTCCCTAGGCAATCGATAACAAGTACCGGTAATCATTCTTGCAATTTTATATGAGGGAGAGGCATGATCTAACATACTTTCTCTACTTGGACCATATGCACTTATGATTGGAACCCTATCAAGCAACCCCAACTACTAATATTATTAAGGTCGTGAAACCCAACCATAGCATTAAGTATCAAGTCCTCTTTACTCCCATATGTCATACCCCACTTACTCGGGCTTAAGTTTCTATCACTCTCGCAACCCACCATAAGAGAACCATGAACATATTGCAACACCCTACAGCGGGGGCCCCTCACGTTTGCGCGAGAATGAAGGGCACCGTAGGACAACACCATAAATAAAATATACAATCATACCAACCAAGATCACGATTAACCCACAGGACAAAAAGGATCTACTCAAACATCATAGGATAACCATAGATCATTGGGAAATAATATATGGAGTTGAGCACCATGTTTAAGTCGAGATTATAGCGGGGGGAAAGAGGTGTTACACCGTTGCAATGAGGGGGAGAGAGTTGGTGTTGACGGTAGCAAGCTTGTTGATGTAGATCGCCGCCCCGATCATTGCCCCGGCGGCACTCCGGCGCCACCGGAAGCGAGGGGGAGAGAGCCCCCCTCCTTCTTCTTCTTCCTTGGCCTCCTCCCTAGGTGGGAGATGGGTTTCCCCTCTGGTCCATGGCTTCCATGGCATGGGAGGGGCGAGAGCCCCTCCGAGATTGGATTTGTCTCTCCGTCCTCTTCTGTTTCGCGTTACCGAGATCTGGCCCTTTACTGTTTCTTATATTCTCGGAGATCCGTAACTCCGATTGCGCTGAGATTTTAACACAATTTTTTTCCGGATATAAGCTTCATTGCGCCCGAAGTAGAGCTCCAACCGACGTTCGAGGAGGGCACAACCCACCACCACGCGCCAGGGGCCTCTGGCGCGCCCTGGTGTCTTGTGGGCTGTGTGGGCCTCCGTTTGCGGTGATTCCAAATCCCCAAAATCACATAAATTCCAAAATAATTCTCTGTGAAATTTTATTGCATTTGGACTTTGTTTGATATGGATTTTCCGCGATACAAAAAACAGGAACTGACATTGGGACTGGATCAGTAAGTTAGTCCAAATAAATCATATAAATTGTTGCCAAAAGTATGTAAAAGTTGAATAATATTGGCATGAAACAATCAAAAAATATAGATACAACGGAGACGTATCAGCATCCCCAAGCTTAATTCCTGCTCGTCCTCGAGTAGGTAAATGATAAAAAAGATAAATTTTGATGTGGAATGCTACCTAGCATAAACTTGATCATATATCTAATCATGGCATGAATATTAAGACATGAGTGATTCAAAGCAATAATCTATAATTTGACATAAAGACATCAATACTCGGGCATCCCAAGAAACAATCATGTCTTTCAGAATATCAAATGCTAAAGAACGTTATCCCTAAAAAAATCATATAGTCTGGTCATGCTTTGTCCTCCAAGCTCAAAGTATAAATCATGTACTGCCCCGGTGTCAGCCAAACAATTGGTTCATACTTTTTAACACGCTTCAGCATTTTCAACTCTCACGCAATACATGAGCGCAAGCCATGGATATAGCAATATAGGTGGAATAGAATACGGTGGTAGTAGACAAAAGAAGGGAAGAAAGTCTCACATCAACTAGGCAAACTAATGGACTATGGAGATGTCTATCAATCGATACCAATGTGAGGAGTAGGGATTGTCATGCAACAGATGCAACTAAGAGCTGTAAGTGTATGAAAGCTCAATATGAAACTAAGTGGGTATGCATCAAACAACTATGAAAAATTCCCACTAGTATATGAAAGGAAAGCATAGGAGACTCTCTACATGAAAAACATGGTTCTACTTTGAAGCACAAGTATGGTAAAGGATAGTGGCAATGCCCCTTCTCTCTTTTCTCTCATTTTTTTGTTTTTGTTTTTGGTGGGCTTCTTTGGCCTCTTTTTTTAAAGTTCGGAGTCTCATCCGACTTGTGGGGGAATCATGGTCTCCATCATCCTTCCCTCACTGGGACATGCTCTAATGATAATCATCACACTTCTATTTACTTATAACTCAAAAGAACTAAAAATTACAACTCGATACCTATGACATAGTATGACTCTATATGATGAAAATGAATGCTCAAGTCAACTATATGATGGAAGTTCATGGCAATATAAATTGGAATGGCTATGGAAATGCCATAATAGGTATGTATGGTGGCTGTTTTGAGGAAGGTATAATAAAGTTTATGCACCGGCGAAAGTTGCGCGACACGAGAGAGGCTAACAATTATGAAATGGTGAGAGTGCGTATAATCCATGGACTCACATTAGTCATAAAGAACTCACATACTTATTGCAAAAGTTTGTTAGCCCTTGAAGCAAAGTAATACTACGCATGCTCCTAGGGGGGAGGTTGGTAGGAGTTAACCATCGCGCGCCCCCGACCTTCACACAAAGATAGGACAATCAAGGATAAATTGTGCCCCAACTTCCCGGCATAACGAGAGACTACACGTGCATGCTTCGGGAATCACAAACCTTAACACCAATATCTTACTAAACACGATCATCCACTAGTACCTCCCACATATTATCATCTCTATATCGCAAAACTATTGCAAGGAATCAAACCTATCATATTCAGTGATCCATAAGTTTTATGTAGGATTTTATAATTAACCATGCAATTGACCAATTCTGTTTGACTCTCTAAATAGATATAAGTGAAGCACGAGAGTTTAATTCTTTCTACAAAAGATCATGCCCTAACAAGTATAAGTGAAGCACGAGAGCATTCTATGAACATCGGTTTTGTATGTGAAGAGAAATAGGCAATCCAAACTTCAAATGATATAAGTGTAGCACATGAAGCATTCTATAAAGCCATACTCAAAAGATATAAGTGAAGTGCAATGAGAATTCTATAAATCAACCAAGGACTATCTCATACCAGCATGATGCATTATTAAATGAAAAAGAAAAAGCACACGACGCTCCAAGAATTTACGCATATCATGTGAACGAAACGAATCCAAAAACATATCGATACTTGTTGAAGAAAGATGGGATGCCTCCCGGGCGTCCCCAAGCTTAGATGCTTGAGTCTCCTTGAATATTTACTTGGGGTGCCTTGGGCATCCCCAAGATTGAGACCTTGCCTCTCCTCCTTCTCCTCACATCGAGACCTCCTCGATCTTCGAATACTTCATCCACACAAAACTTAATCGAACTTTTAGTGGCGGGGTTAGTGCATATGATCAATGAAATCCCATCATGTACTGCTCTAACATTATTGCATAATTATAAACAAATATTACCCACTGTATTCTATCACAATTCTATGGCCCCAAGTCAAGGAGGCTTCAACAAGAATTCAAACATATGCAAATAATGAAGCTATAACAACAATATGTGAAAATAGGACAGTCTATAAAGATTTGAACATCCACCATACTTATGTAACTCTAAAAATTCTACAAAAATTAGGAAAAATAAACATTTTATATAGAAAGACTGTGTAAAAAGTTTCAGAACCGTATGACATTCCAGTAAAAAATAATGTAAAATCGTGCACTAGAGCCAAAGTTTCTATTTTTGCATCACATAAACCAACAAGCAATTTAATCATCCTAAAGGAAACTCTTGGCACATTATTTTTATAATACAATGGATTTGTACAAGGGGATAATTTTTTTTGAAAAGTTTCTGTAATTAAGATTCACAAAGTTCCCATGGGCATGAACTGTAACATCCCAAATTTTCAATTTGGAATGTTATACATAGATCATATTGCGTTGCATATTTTCATTGCATTAGTGAGTGGCGACCCTCAAAAATTCTAAGCAACTCAAGGACCTACGGAGAGAGTTGGGAATTCTACCGTTTTCGTATTTGAGTTTTCTCGAATACTGGTACGGGGATCACGTTGGTTTCAATTATTTTCTCACCATAAAAATATTCCTTAATAAAATTACGAGCGGATATAATATGACTTCTCCAAAATAGAATAAATATTGGAGGAAAAATATTAAAATCAGTTTTGGTTTTTATTCGGTTTTATTTGCGATTTTATTTGCATAGGAAAAATGTGTGTTTTTCAAAATTGCATTTAGGTCCGGGAAAAATGTTCACTTTGTCCTCGTTTTTATTAGATGACGGTGAAAATTTATTTCAGAATTTTTGCAGTCCGTTTAGTATTTTATTTTCGAGTTTTTTTCGCGTCACGAAAAAAAGGGTTTCGGACCGAACTGGGCCGAAGGCCCAGCCGGCCCGTGCGCCGCCGCCTGCCTCTTGTGGCCGAGCCGGACTCCTGCCGGAGTCTGAGTTGCCGACGCCGCCGCCGCCTTGGCCCCTCGGCCAAGCAAGCCCCCCGGTCTTTATAAGCAACCCCCCTCCGTTGCCTCCACATCGCCGCCCGCGCCGTCGCACACCGCCGCCCACGCCGTGCACCGCCGCCCTCCGCCGCCGCAGCCGCACGCCGCCGCCGCTGCTGCCGTGCCCTGCCGGAGCCGCCGCCGCCGCTGCCTCGGACACCGCCCGCTCCGCTAACCAGCCCGACCCGATAGGTAACGGCCGGTTTTTTTAGACCGTTTGATTTTTTTAGAAACCTAGATCTGTTTTTTAGATCGGTTCATTTTTTTTGGTTTAGTTAGTTAGCGAACATTCGTCCGTACGTTCATTTTAATGAACTCTGTTCGTTCGTTAGTCGCAGACAAAGAACGTTCGTTCGTTAGCTTGTTCGTCAGTTTTCTTTTTCGGGGCTTTTTCCACGATTATTTTCAATTGTGATTTCTGCCCTGATCTTGTTTTTAGTTTTTCTTTTCGCTCGAGAGTCGGAATCAGAAGATTCAAAAGCCCCGATCTTCGTATAGAAGCCCTCTTTCTGTTTAAACAACTTGAACAAGGTTTTCTACTGTAAAATTTGACCTTAGACCAATCTAGCAAACGGATCTTGTTTCTTTCGCAGCTTGAGTTTCGTTACTCCGTTTGATTTGTTTCTTTTTGCACACCGGAGTTCTTAAGTTGAATTTTCTGGTTAGATCTTCTTATTTGGAGTTCTGTTGTGCACCTTTGCTTGATTGCTTATGTATGCAATTGTTTGCTTGCGATAGAATTCCCGAAGTGCGAAGCGTGCTACTACGAGTCTTTAGGTTTTGCGAATCATCAAAAAGGCAAGTAACACTTTGATCATACCCCTTTATTACCCAGTTTTTATGCATAGATCAAAGACTCACACATTGCATGAGTAGGATCTCTTAACTTGTGGGTCTGGGAAGTAGATTGAGGTAGAACCTATTACCTGCATTATTTTCAAACCCTTGGGAGTTACTTCTACGCTATGCTTAGGTTGCCATGCTATGCTCGTAGACGTGGTTTGGGTTTGAGTGAAATCCATGACAGATGTGAGTTATTAATTAATGGTTCAACTTACGGTGGTTACTTGAATACACATCTAGGTGGATTGGTTGCAGGGCATCTGGAGAATCCAGTGTTGTCCTAGGAAATCCCGGGGGTAACGTGTGATTATCCTATGGAATGCACCCAGGCTCAAAGGGATCATAAAACTATTCATGCTAGAAACTTCAATGTGCAACCACAATGCCATTATGGGCTCTGGCATAGTATGACTATGTTGTGTGAGCTCTTTCAGTGGTGGACTAGCTGATGTAGGGGAAAGTAGGTGTACGGGTCCATCCGGGGTAAAGTGTAAATACTCTGAAAGACTGTGTCTCGGTCATCCATTTCTCAAACACCATGCAGTGCGAGAAATCCAACGGAGGATATCGAGTCTTGTGGGGGAAAGTGCACAAACCTCTGTAGAGTGTACAAACTAATCATGATTAGCTGTGTCCCCGGTTATGGACAATGTTGAGTATCTGGTACTTGAATTATTGGTTGATCTCATCACTATAAAATTAATTTGTTGTGTTAATGATGACTACTTTAATTGGGATTGAGTTGGAGGTACCTTCTTAATGATGTTTCAACTACAATGATACTTAAAATAAAATTATTCCTTTGTTGTAGGGAAAAATTGGCTTTATGCAAAAACTTTAACCTTAGAGCCTCCACCAGCCAAATATGCATATAATATTAGCCTTTATTCTATTACTTGCTCTACTGTGTTACCTTGCCAGCATATTTCATGTGCTGACCCATTTCGGGCTGCAACATGTTATGTTGCAGACTTTTCAGACGAGGAGTAAGACGTGCTAGGTCGTTTGTCATGCACTCAGCTATGTGGTTGGAGTTGATGGACTCACTTATCTTCCAAGCCTTTCGCTGTTATTTTGTTAGATGGCCTTATGTCACAGACTTTGTAATAAGTTCTCTTTTGAGACATTCGCTGTAATAAGTGTGTGATTGCCACTCTGTTATAAATCCTTCAACTACTGTGTGTGTCAGCATTATCGATCCAGGGATGACACTGAAACACAGAGACTTCGGTCCATTCGGATCATGGTCGCTACAAGATGGTATCAGAGCACACACTGACTGTAGGACACGACCACTAAGATAAACCCTAGGTCACTCTCCTCTACTCATTTCTGACTCCTCTCCAGTTTCTATTCTTTTAGGATGGTGGACCCAAGGAACAAGTTCACTCAACCAGATGAAGACACACCTTTTGGATGACACTTGAAGGAAGTCACTAGGTACCTGAACATCGAAATACCAAGCTTTACCGGGACCTACACCGCCACTTTCCTAGAAGAGGAGCGATGGAGTATTCAAGTTCAAATTCCCGGGAGGACCTTCGCACCATCCACTGAACCAATAGAGTTTTCCTTTGATGCACCAACCTGGAGCCTAGGCAAGAGTATGGCAGCCCACATTACCATGGGACGGATTGGAGAAGTCTACAAGCAGGAGCTGAAGGACACTATCTACCAGATATGTGGACGCCGAGATGAGCAATGGGACATGATCAGTTCCCGGAAGGACATGTCCATTGTAGCGTTCATCCAGGAGCCGAGCGAGCACATTTGTCGATAGGAGCACCAGATGTGCGCAGGGATGATAGATTTGAAGAAGGCGCTAACCAGGAACTTGGAGCTAGTAGAGGAACTCAAGTCTACACATGACGGATACGAGGAGGAGATGACAATACTCGTGGAGAAGAATGATGACTTGACAAGGAAGCTAGGAGTATTCATGGGAGATCCAACACCAGGAGGAGGAGAAGAAGAAGAACCCAAGGAGATTCATTCTGAGGACTACATCATCATCGACGACACAGACTCAGACCTCGATGATAGTGACGAAGACTACGAAGATGAAGCTGGAGCAGATATCATGGAATCTTTCGCCGATCAAAATTTCTAGATGACCACCCTATGACTAGTAGTTTCCCCATAAAGTAGAAATTAGAGCACTTTTTGTAACATTAGTTAGATCTTTGTAAGCCCTTGCTTGAAATTGATTGGTGTGATATGATTGTGTTTGTCTCATGTGCATATGGGTAGTGAATTTTCCCTTAGACCTCATTTCTATTCTAATCTCTTCCCTCTACACCCATCAGATGCCTCCGAGACGTGAGCCCGGAATTCAGTTTCCCCCCGAGCTCACTCAGTTGATCCAGCAACAGAACACTTTGATGCAACTTATTGTCCAGAACAATCAAAACAACAACAACAACCCTCCACCACCACCACCCGTGGACAACCTGACACATTTCCTAAGGTTGCAACCACCGGTGTTTTCTAGTAGCATTGAACCAATAGTTGCTGATGACTGGCTGTGCAAGATTGGAAGGGATTTGACCACCGCCAATTGCACGGATGTTGAGAAGGTGCGATTTGCCTAACATCAGTTGGCTGGACCAGAAGCAGCATAGTGGGAGAATTATACAACCACTTTCCCTGTAGCCAATGTCACTTGGGATCAGTTTTAGCAAGCTTTTCGCACTGCGCATGTCTCAACTGGAGCCATGAGCATGAAGAAACGAGAGTTTCGCAACTTGCGCTAAGGAAATCGTACTGTGGCTCAGTACGTAGATGAGTTTAGTACCCTATCTCGTTATGCCTCGGATGATGTGGCCACAGATGCCGTGAAGCAGGAGAGGTTTATGGAAGGGCTGAATGATGAGATGAGCGTACAGTTGATGGTGGCAACCTTCAACAACTACTAGGAGTTGGTAGATAAGGCTCTTATGATTGAAGGGAAGCAGCAGCAGATTGAGAGCCGCAAGAGGAAGTATGGACAAGGAAGGAATAATTCCGGAGCCCAGCAGAAGCCCCGATTCACCTCGAACTCGGGAGGATACACCCATAACCATGGAAGCCACACCCATAATGGAGAAGGTTCTCACAACCACAATGGCTCCAAGAATAGAAATGGGAATGGAGCAAATAATAATCAGAACCGCTCTACTCCATCCACACCCGCCAAGAGGGATTTGAGCCACGTTACCTATTTCAAGTGTGGGAAGAATGGACACTACGCCACGGACTTCCCTGAAGCTAAGAATGGGATCGACAATGGAAGCGCTGGGAAGAAGCCCAACCCGTTCAACAAAGGACACGTGAACCACGTGACCGTGGAGGAGGTTGAAGAGCAACCAGATGCAGTTATCGGAAAGTTTTTGGTTAAGTCATTTACCGCAGTAGTTCTTTTCGATACTGGTGCATCACATTCATACATTTCAAGGGGATTCGTAAATAGACATAAGTTGCCCACTAGAGTCCTTATGACCCCCATGTTAGTAAGTTCACCCGAAGCGGAGTATATGGCAATTCAAGGATGTTTTCAGATGCCATTGACCATTGGACGACATGTTTTCCCCATAGACCCGACAGTTTTGGAGTCACAAGGATTGGATGTGATACTAGGTATGGATTGGCTATCGATGTATGGAGGGAACATCGATTGTCCGAGTAAGTCTATTTTTCTTACCACCCCGAAGGGAAAAAGGATCAAGTATGTATCTAGGCATTCGCCTAGAAGGACACAAGTACATTCTCTCACGAGAGTTGTTCAGGAGGAAGTGCCCGTAGTAAAGGATTACCCGGATGTATTTCCAGAAGAGCTACCAGGCATACCGCCGGATAGGGATATTGAGTTTTTGATTGAACTATTGCCTGGCACCGGACCAATATCAAAGAGACAGTATCGGATGCTAGCCAATGATCTGGAGGAGATCAAGAAGCAGATTAAGGAGTTAATGGAGAAAGGATTTATTCGCCGGAGTTCATCACCTTGGGGAGCCCCAGTGCATTTGGTCGAGAAGAAGGATGGATCTTTAAGAATGGTCGTTGATTATTGGTCACTGAATAAAGTGACGATTAAGAATAAGTACCCACTGCCGATGATCAATGATTTGTTCGACCAGCTTCAAGGAGCGAAAGTATTCTCCAAGATCGATCTACGATCAGGATACCACCAGTTGAAGATCCGAGAGAAGGATATACCTAAAACAGCCTACACCACAAGGTATGGGCTATACGAGTATACGGTTATGTCATTTGGATTGACTAACGCCCCTGCCTATTTCATGAGTATGATGAATAAGGTGTTCATGGAGTTCTTGGATAAGTTTGTCATGGTATTCATTGATGATATCCTGGTGTACTCGAAGAATGAAGAGAAACACGCGGAGCATTTGTGTTTGGTTCTGGAAAAACTCAGAGAGCATCAGTTGTATGCCAAGTTTAGCAAATGCGAGTTTTGGTTAAAGGAAGTTGGATTCTTAGGGCATGTTATATCAGGAGAAGGTATAGTAGTGGACCCCGTCAAAGTGCAGGCAGTCACTGAGTGGTTGGCACCCACTTCAGTTGGAGAAATCCGCAGTTTTCTTGGACTCATGGGATATTACCGGAGATTCATAGAGAATTTCTCCAAGATTGCAAAACCGATGACGACATTGTTAAAGAAGGACACAAAGTTTCATTGGACTGAAGAGGGCGAAGAAAGTTTCCAGGAGTTGAAGAAACGGTTGACGACAGCCCCAGTGCCGATCTTGCCCGATATATGCAAGGATTTCCAAGTGTACTGCGACACATCACGCTTAGGAATTGGAGGAGTAATCATGCAGGATGGAAGAGTTGTTTCTTACGCATCTCGTCAACTTCGAACGCACGAGTTAAATTATGCTACGCATGATTTGGAGCTGGCAGCAGTTGTGCATGCGCTCAAAACCTGGAGACATTTCCTTATTGGGAACCATTGTGATGTGTACACGGATCAGAAGAGCTTGAAGTACATTTTCACACGGAAAGAGCTGAACCTTAGACAGAGGAGATGGTTGGAGCTTATAAAGGATTACGATATGAAGCTACACTATCATCCAGGCAAGGCCAATGTTGTTGCAGACGCTTTGAGCTGGAAGAGTTATGCAAATACCCTAGTGAAGGGTGGATTGCCAGAGGAGTTGGCAGAAGATCTCAGGGAGTTTCGTTTGGAGATAGTTCCTAGAGGTTTTGTTGCAACCTTGGAGGTTCAGTCAACATTTTTGGGAAAGATACGAGAAGCCCAGAAGGATGACAAAGAGATTGCCGAGATAAAGGAGAAGATGAGTGAAGGAAAAGCCAAGGGATTTCGTGAGGATGAACACGACACCTTGTGGTTTGAGGACCGAATCTATGTGCCCAACAACCCCGAGATCAGGAAGTTGATATTATAGGAAGCACATGATTCACCATACTCGATACACCCCGGAAACACCAAGATGTATTTGGATATGAAGGAACGTTTCTGGTGGACGGAAATGAAGAAGGATATTGCCGATTATGTAGCAATATGTGATGTATGCGAGAGAGTGAAGGCGGAACATCAGAAGCCAATAGTACTACTACAGCCTATGCCGATACCTGAATGGAAGTGGGATAAGCTTGGCATGGACTTTATCACCGGATGTCCCAGGACCAAATCAGGATATGACTCAATCTGGGTAGTAGTGTATTGCTTGACCAAAGTAGCCCACTTTATCCCCGTGAAAACCACGTATACCGGTGCAAAGTTGGCCAAGATATACATGACCAGGATCGTAGGTCTTCACGGAGTTCTGAGGACCATTGTATCAGATAGAGGAACACAGTTCACCTCAAAGTTTTGGCATCGGCTCCACCAAACTTTGGGAACAAGGCTGGAATTCAGTACAACTTTTCATCCGCAGATAGATGGACAGACCGAGAGAGTCAATCAGATTCTGGAGGACATGTTGAGAGCATGTGCGCTAGATTATGGATCTAGTTGGGATGACAACTTGCCCTATGCGGAGTTCTCATACAACAATAGTTACCAGGCCAGTTTGAAGATGGCACTGTTCGAAGCATTGTACAGGAGGAGATGCCGAACGCCGTTGATGTGGGATGAAGTTGGAGACCGTCAGTTATTTGGACCAGATCTGATCAAAGAGTCAGAGGAGAAGGTTAAGCTGATTCGAGATAGACTGAAGGTAGCTCAGTCCAGGCAGAAGAGTTATGCAGACTCGAAGCGTAAAGAAGTAGTCTATGAAATTGGAGACAGAGCGTACCTAAGAGTGTCGCCTCTGCGAGGAGTTAAACGTTTCAGAGTTAAGGGAAAGTTAGCCCCGAGGTTTGTGGGACCATACTGTGTTTTGGAACGCATGGGAGAGGTTGCCTACGAATTAGAGTTACCCGAAGGACTGTCAGGAGTGCACAATGTGTTTAACGTTTCTCAGCTTAAGAAGTGCCATGCTGAGATGGCCAATATTCGTTTAGGAGACACAGTGCCCCTGGAAGCGATTCAGTTGGATAGTGATTTAACCTACGAGGAGTAACCCGTCAAGATCCTCGAGTTTTCAAACAGAGTCACCCGCAATAAATTTATCATGTTTTGCAAAGTTCAGTGGAGTCACCACACCGAGGAAGAAGCCACCTGGGAACGAGAAGACGATCTACGCAAGAACCACCCACACCTGTTCTCTAGCCAAGCTGAATCTCGAGGGCGAGATTCATTCTAAGGGGGGTAGGTTTGTAACATCCCAAATTTTCAATTTGAATGTTATACATAGATCATATTGCGTTGCATATTTTCATTGCATTCGTGAGTGGCGATCCTCGAAAATTCTAAGCAACTCAAGGACCTACGGGGAGAGTTGGGAATTCTACCGTTTCCGTATTTGAGTTTTCTCGAATACCGGTACGGGGATTACATTGGTTTTAATTATTTTCTCTCCATAAAAATATTTCTTAATGAAATATACGAGCGGAGATAATATGACTTCTCCAAAATAAAAGAAATATTGGAGGAAAAATATTAAAATCACTTTTGGTTTTTATTCGGTTTTATTTGCGATTTTATTTGCATAGGAAAAATGCGTATTTTTCAAAATTGCATTTAGGTCCGGAAAAAATGTTCACTTTGTCCTAGTTTTTATTAGAGGATGGTGAAAATTTATTTCGGAATTTTTGGAGTTCGTTTAGTATTTTATTCTTGAGTTTTTTTGCGTTAGAAAAAAAAGGTTTCAGACCGACCTAGGCCGAAGGCCCAGCCGGCCCGTGCGCCGCCGCCTGCCTCCCATGGCCGAGCCGGACTCCCGCCGGAGTCCGAGCTGCCACCGCCACCGCCGCCTTGGCCCCTCGGCCAAGCAAGCCACCCCGGCCTTTATAAGCAGCCCCCCTCCGTCGCCTCCACACCGCCGCCCGCGCCGCCGCACACCACCGCCCGCGCCGCCGCACACCGCCGCCCGCGCCATCGCACACCGCCGCCCGCGCCGTGCCCCGCCGCCGCCCGCTCCGTGCACCGCCGCCCACGGCGCCGCACTCCGCCGCCGCAACCGCACGCCGCCACCGCTGCTGCCATGCCCCGCCGGAGTTGCCGCCGCCCGCTCCGCAACCCGCTCTGCTAACCCGCGCGACCTGATAGGTAAGAACCGGTTTTTTTAGACCGTTCGGTTTTTTTAGAAACCTAGATCTGTTTTTTTAGATCGGTTCGGTTTTTTTGGTTTTGTTAGTTAGCGGACGTTCGTCCATACGTTCGT
Organism: Secale cereale; assembly: GCA_902687465.1. Classification (NCBI taxonomy): domain Eukaryota; kingdom Viridiplantae; phylum Streptophyta; class Magnoliopsida; order Poales; family Poaceae; genus Secale; species Secale cereale. The sequence goes on from LR738714.1 coordinate 465,171,322, forward strand.
TTTAACGAACGCTGTTCGTCCGCTAGTCGCAGACAATGAACGTTCGTTCGTTAGCCTGTTCGTCAGTTTTCTTTTTCGGGGCTTTTTCCGCGATTATTTTTCAATCGCGATTTCTGCCCTGATCTTGTTTTTAGTTTTTATTTTCGCTTGAGAGTCGGAATCAGGCGATTCAAAAGCCTAGATCTTCGTCTCGAAGCCCTCTTCCCGTTTAACCAACTTGAACAAGGTTTTTCTACTGTAAAATTTGACCTTAGACCAATCTAGCAAACGGATCTTGTTTCTTTCGCAACTTGAGTTTCGTTGCTCCGTTTGATTTGTTTCTTTTTGCAAACCAGAGTTCTTAAGTTTCTGTTGTGCACCTTTGCTAGATTGCTTATGTATGATATTGTTTGCTTGCGATAGAATTCTCGGAGTGCGAGGCTGTATTGCCCCAGATGTAACACTTTCCCTATATGGCAATATATAAACTTTGGCTTCATCAATTCCATTCCGGGTTCTTCTTCTTTTCGGGTTTCGTCGTTTTGTTGTGTGCGTGTGTGCATTTCATTCATGTCATGTTGTTATGTGCATTGCATTGCATTTGTGTTGTCCCTTGCATCCGGTCCCACTCGTCTCTTCCCATTGTCTGTTTCGAATTCCGACGCTCTCACACATGCCCGTGGCATCCACGAGTCCTTTTTTCGTGTGTGGACGTGTAACGTTTCCGGAATGGCGTGAGACTTGCGTGTGTTGTTGTTTTGGCATGTGTAGGCAGCCCGTCAAGTTTCGTCGCGTTTGGAGTTCGTTTGGTACTCCAACGGTTAACCTAGTGGGCCAAAAGTACCTCCTCTTTGAGGCCCAAGACTCCCTCCACAACAGCCCACAAACCCAGCACAACCACTTCCATCATCTTGGTCGTCGAATTGTGATCGCGTGGCCGAAAACCGCTCCTCATTTGGAGTTTCCTAGCTCCCAGAATCTACAAATTAGTCCACATCCCCGAAATCCCGGTGCAACCCTAATTTTCCTCCCGCTCCGCGCGTCGGACACGTCCGCGCAGCCGCCGGACACGTCCGACCCGCCGCCACATCACTCCAACCAATCGAAGGCCGCCACGTCACCTCCGCCGCCACATGGCGACCCCCCATTGGCTGGGCCACCTCATCCCATCTCCTCCGCCGCCACCTCACCGCGCCACCTCGCCGGACCGCCGGAGCCACCCCCGGACCACCGCGGCGAGCTCGTCAAAGTTCGTCGGAAGTTCGCCGGAACGCCGCCGCGCCGCCACAAGCTCCCTCCGACCTCCGCCTCGCCATACACCGCCGCCGTGCGCCTTACATCGCCGCCGTCGGCCGGCGCACCGCCGCCGCCGCCCGGCCGGCACAAGCCGCCGCCGCCCGCCGCCTCCACGGGCGCCGCCGCGGGCCCCAAGCCGCGCCGCCACCGGGCCTCTTGCCCGCTACCGACCAAGCTCCGCCGCCGGAGTTCCCCGCGAGGCGCGCCGGCCTCCACCCTCCGGTGGTCGCCGCCGGCCTCCGGGCCCCTCCGGCCGCCGCGCCGCCTCCCTCCGTCCATCTCCTCGCCGGAATCCCGCGTCTCCGGCCATCTTCCCCAACTCCGGCGTCTTCTTCCCCAACTCCGGTGACTTCTCCGGTGAACTTTCAGATCGGGATGAGATCCACCACTCCCTCCATCCAAACACCGCCCCGCAGCCCGGATCCCTCCATCCCGCACGGATCCGTCCCGCGTTGACTTTTGGAGGTATAAAATTCCACTAAGTCCCAAATCTGTAACGTTTTATTGCCTCCTTTGCATGCCCGTAACTTTGTGCTCGTAGGTCCGTTTTGTGCATATGATATATCAAAATGATCGTGGTGATGTGCTCTACAATTTGTTCCATTGTGTCATGCTTGTTTGAGTCCATCTAGATGTCTTAATCTTCGTGTCAAGAGTGCTACATGATATAAACTGCTGCTACTAGTTATTTTCATGCCATGTTTGAGATGTGATAACTTGATGCATGTTTATCCAAATGAAGCAAATGATATGACAAAATGTTCATCATGAGATGCTCTACATGTTGATTGCTGTAGCATGCATGTTAGAGTTCATATTGCCATGTTTATCCCTGTTGCAAAAGTGCATGTGGCTGTTAGGTTTTGTAACTTGTTATGAGATGCCTAGTTGAGGAGCTCGTTGCTATTGATGTGTTTGCCCCCATGTTGCATGCTCATATGTTTCAGAATCTCCATCATGTGATCTTTGCTGTGGTGCAAACCATTTGCCATGTTATGCTTTAAGATGACTTAAACATGCTCGCAAGCATGCCATGCTAATGTTACTGTTTTAACACTTAGTGAAATTTCACTAAGTCTGGAATCTGTCATATCCCGATGCCATATTTGCTTGATGTCCTAGGAAAATCCATGTTAGTTTTGGGGTCACCATTAATCATTCCTTGTTGTATATGTTGTTGTCTATCCATCCATGCCCTCACTTACTCTTTTGGGTTGCTGTAGCATATTTAATTCTTGCTCCCAAGTTGCTATAAAATATTACTGTCAGGTTTTTATTGTCATGTTCAAAATGTTGTAGCTTGTTGCTATTGATCCATGCCTCCTATGGAGTTGCTCCAATGGAGTTGTTTGCTGTAGGATATGTCTACTTCATGTCCATGCTTCTTGTCACCATGTTTGAGTGCTGTAGAGTATATATTTCTTGCTCCGAAGTTGCTGTGTGGCTGTTAATTTCAGCTTTGCTTTGTTTCTTGTGTCGGGTGTATCTTCTAGACCGTAGCTCCGTTTTAAACAAACTTTATATGAAACTTGACTAGAATTTCGTGTAGATTATCATGGTGCATGTTAACTTGCTGTTTAACAACTTTAACTTAAGGTTTGTTCAGGTCTGGACTAATTTCAAACTATGTATATGAGGACTTACCAGATTTGTCTTAAGTAGTTTCCGGCCTCATTTAAACTTGTTGTTCTTATGTTATTTCTCTGTGCTTCCTACCTTGCCATGTTTTGCATCCTAAATAGACTTGTCTTGCATCCTACTTGCTTGAGTATATTGTCTTGTTCTTGTGTTGTTTCTCTGTGCTTCCTATGTTGTCATGTTGTGCATCCTAAGTGCATCTGCAGTGCTTCCTAAGTGCATCATACATGCATCCTGTAGTTTGCGCATTGCACCTTGTTTGATTTCGTGCCTCGTGTGTTCTTCTGTTGAGTAGAGCCGGAAGCCGAGACCGAGTACGAGAACGAGGTTACTACCGAGGTTGAGTACGAGGAGCCGTGTTACGATCCCATCGACGACTCGACAGACAAGATGACCTGACCTAGATATCATTACTATCTTTGCCTATTGCTAGAAGTCTCGCTCTTTAGCTTATTGCCTCGATGCCCATGTTTGTTTGTCAGCCTTCTATTGTAACCATGAATCTGTTAACCACCCAACCTATGCAAACCTTTGATTGGCTACGTAGGCTTCGCTCAGCCCCTCTTATAGCACTGCTAGTTGCAGGAGAAGATTTGAAGATTCTTGCTTCATGTTGAAGTTTGTTGGGATATCACACTATATAAACTCTTTAATTAAATCATCTATATATTGGTAATGGGTGGAAGGCTAAGCCTCTTGCTTGGTGATTTGTTCCACTCATGCCGCCCTAGGAACCGTATAAATCGGTGTTATGTTCCTTGATTATGCGTTCCTCACACGGTTGGGGTTATGGGACCCCCTCGATAAACCGCTTAGCGCTAAGGCTTTTCCAGCAAGTCCCAACATTGGTACTCCATTTGCCTAACAACTAAAACTTGCCGAGGGAGTAATTAACCCGAGGATTAATTAATCAACCCCCCTGGGCCAGTGCTCGATTTGAGTGTTGGTCCAAAATGGGCGGACTGCAGGGCCACCTTGGGGGAACCCGAGGGCTGGTATTTTCCTGTAGGCTGACCTATCCGGTCGTGGCCTAAGACGAGATACGTGCGGCTACTATCAGGGTGTCGGCACGCTGGGAGGATTTGCTGGATTAGTCTTACCTTAGTCGGAGTATCTTGAGCACGGGATTCCGAGAATACTCGGGTCTTCCCACCTTGGAGTTGCGACTCCGCGGATCGTGGGCTTGTAATGGGCAAAGTTGGAACACCCCTGCAGTGTTTTGAACTTTCGAAAGCCGTGCCCGCGGTTATGTGGCAGATGGAAATTTGTTAATATCCGGTTGTAGAAAACTTGACACCATGTTCAGAACACACTACCAGCGTGAGTAACCGTGACGGTCATTTTTCGAAAGGGGTTCGGGAAGTGAACACGGTGGGGTTATGATTGACATGCTTAGGTAGGATCACTTCGTGATCACTTTGTCGCTCGTGGCACTTCTCTTGTCGCTCTCAACACGTAAGCTAGTGCTAGTGCAGCTGCAACCTTTTATCTTTCTTCAGCCTTGTTCCACACCCAAGGCTTAGATAGTTTTGCTACCCGGGAACGGGATTGCTGAGTCCTCCATGGCTCACAGATTCTACAGCAGACCAGATGCAGGTACCATGGTGAAATACTCAGGTGACGGCACAGAGCTGTACTGGGAGTACGATGAAGAACGTAGTCGATACTATGTGCACTATTCCGATGATCAGTAGTGGTTTCTACTAGGGGGGATTCAGACCTATGGCTTTATGTATTTGGTATCTTTCATTTGGATCTTCACCCGTAGTCAGGTTGTGATGTTATTTGGATGATGTTTTGCTATGTAATGTATTGTGTGACGTGGCGAGTGTAAGCCAACTATCATTTTGCAATTTCATCCCTACTTTTACATGAGTCGTGCAAAGATACCGAACTTGAGATCATTCCAGAATGGGCTTATACCTTTAAGTCGTGCCTCGACACGTAGGAGGTATAGTCCCATCGTGGGCATTACAAGTTGGTATTCAGAGCCTTCTTCGACCTAGAAGCCCCCACTGATTGATCGAATCGTTGATGGTTGAGTCTAGGCACACACTTAAAATGTTTTGTGTCCTATATATATATCGGAGAGTAGGATTTCTTTTGCTCCTCATCTCTTTTCACTCCGGTGAGGACTCCTGACGATTACTCTTGTCTCTTCTACTCTCAAAATTTCACCAATTTTTTTTTACGAATCTCGCGAGTATTGTTTGGATTGTTCCGATGTCTTTGTGACGAGAACATTATTCTCGATGCCTCCTGTCATTTAGGGGTTGTGGCAGTGTCCCGAGGAGTTGAGCTCCGAGGTGTTGTCGTCAAAAATATATCGCATCAGTTCTGGAATACTTAGGACGGCTGACATCGAAAACTCTCCTATGCGGTTAGTGGCAAGATAACCCCGACGTCACCCAGTACTGGGGAGGTAGTTCGGGAGTATTGCCATAGCTTGTATAGTAGATGCGTTTCGAAGGTCCGAGGTAGGCGGTTTCCGGAAATAACTGGTTATGTGTTGAAGGATGGATACAGCTGGATGTAGGATTAGAGTTGAGTGCGTGACGCTTCCCCTGTATCCCCAACACCTGATTGCATAACTAGAAACTTTCGGAAATTAATAGGTGGGTTCATCTAGTAGCTCATAGGCATTCTTCCAACGAATGCATGATATGGAGTTTGGGGTTCTACATTGAGTGAAGTAGTGTTATGGCCGTTGTTCCGATCGGGAGTTGCATCTTAAAGGGTCCTTGGCTATGCTGATATGGGGATTGCAAAACCCTTTTGTAACACGTTCCATAAGCTTTCAGCACGAATATGTCGAATGAAACTTCTATCTTGTATTTGTTCTATCTGCTCATTGTTGTTTTTATTTACCTTTTGTTCTCCCAAGTGGCTTCTCATGAAGATTGTTGTTACTATTAAACTGTGAATTTCATTCGTTCATCTTGTTCGAATGATTCTTGTGAAGACTATGTTGCAATTTCTTGCCGTTGATTCAGCTTATATATTCTTTCAATCAATGGCTAATAGTTGTCATCTCATTCAGGATGGCTCCTAAAAAGGTTCCCAACGCTAACCCAGAGGGTGAAGAGGTTCCTGATCGTCATCCTTCCCCTCCTCCTCCGTCTGAGGCCTGGAGAGCAATTATGCAAGCGACGAACCAGAACACCCAGATGCTTATGCAAACGATGCAGAACATTCAAGCAAATCAGGGTGCTCATGGGAACCAAGGCCAAGGCAATTTGTTCAACCAACCTCACTTTGCTATGCTCAACCAGTTTCTGGCAAACCAACCAAATGCATTCAATTACTGTGTGGACCCTCTAGATGCTGAAGACTGGATAACAGATATCAAGAAGCATGTCGAGTGCAGTATTGTAAGGCCCGAGGACTATGTGAAGTTTGTAGCCTTCCAACTCAAGGACCAAGCAGCTGATTGGTGGCAGCAGTACAAAGATTCTAGAGAGGGGCGTGTAATCTCCTGGGATGACTTCTGCAAGGACTTTTGTTCTCACCACATTCCAACAAGTGTCATCGAGGGTATGCGTGAGCAATTCCGCAACCTGAAGCAAGGCTCACTGACTGTCTACCAATATAATGTCAAGTTCCAGAACCTTGCCCGCTATGCCAAGCAAGACATCCCAGATGCCAAGATCAAGATCTATCAGTTCCGAGGTGGTCTGAAGGATGAACTCCAACTAGCTCTCACCCTGTTCGAGCCTGATGAGCCCATAGTCGGGTTGTGATGTTATTGGATGATGTTTTGCTATGTAATGTATTGTGTGACGTGGCGAGTGTAAGCCAACTATCCTTTTGCAATTTCATCCCTATTTTTACATGAGTCGTGCAAAGATACCGAACTTGAGATCATTCCAGAATGGGCTTATACCTTTAAGTCGTGCCTCGACACGTAGAAGGTATAGTCCCATCCTGGGCATTACAGAAGCGTTCTACTACGAGTCTCTAGGTTTTGCGAATCATCAGCAAGGCAAGTAACACTTTGATCATACCCCTTTATTACCTGGTTTTTATGCATTAGATCAAACCCTCACACATTGCATGAGTAGGATATCTTAACTTGTGGGTCTGGGAAGTAGATTGAGGTAGAACCTATTACCTGCATTATTTTCAAACCCTTGGGAGTTACTTCTATGCTATGCTTAGGTTGCCATGCTATGCTCGTAGACGTTATTTGGGTTTGAGTGAAATCCATGACAGATGTGAGTTGTTAATTAATGGTTGAACTTAAGGTGGTTACTTGAATACACATCTGGGTGGATTGGTTGCAGGGCACCTGGAGAATCCAGTGTTGTCCTAGGAAATCCTGGGGGTACCGTGTGATTATCCTATGGAATGCCACCCAGGCTCAAAGGGATCATAAAACTATTCATGCTAGAAACTTCCGTGTGTAGCTACAATGCCATTATGGGCTGTGGCATAGTATGAGTAAGTTGTGTGAGCTCTTTCAGTGGTGGACTAACAGATATAGGGGAAAGTAGGTGTACGGGTCCACCCAGGGTAAAGAGTAAATACTTCTGAAAGACTGTGTCTCGGTCATCCTTTTCTCAAACACCATGCAGTGCGAGAAATCCAACGGAGGAGATCGAGTCTTGTGGGGAAAAGTGCACAAACCTCTGCAGAGTGTACAAACTAATCATGATTAGCCGTGTCCCCGGTTATGGACAGTCTTGAGTATCTGGTACTGAAAATTAATTCGTTGGGTTAATGATGACTACTTTAATTGGGATTGAGTTGGAGGTACCTTCTCAATGATGTTTCAACTACCATGATAGTTAAAATAAAGTTTATTCCTTTGTTGTAGGGAAAAATTGGCTTTATGCAAAAACTTTAACCTTATAGCCTCCACCAGCCAAATATGCATATAGTATTAGCCTTTATTCTGTTACTTGCTCTACTGTGTTACCGTGCCAGCATATTCCATGTGCTGACCCGTTTCGGGCTGCAACATGTTGCGTTGCAGACTTTTCAGACGAGGAGTAAGACGTGCTAGGTCGTTTGTCATGCACTCAGCTATGCCGTTGGAGTTGATGGACTCACTTATCTTCCAAGCCTTCCGCTGTTATTTTGTTAGATGGCCTTATGTCATAGACTTTTGTAATAAGTTCTCTTTTGAGACATTCGCTGTAATAAGTGTGTGATTGCCACTCTGTTATAAATCCTTCAAGTACTGTGTGTGTTAGCATTACCGATCCAGGGATGACACTGAAACACATATACTTTGGTCCATTCGGATCATGGTCGCTACATGAACAATGTTCAAGGCTAGCTCCCACTTTCACAATGCTTGTCCCTCTCACTTTCACTTTTCTTTTTGAAAAGTTTTTGGTTCCCCTCTATTTTATTTGTTTTAAACTTTATAAAAGCACTCAACAGAAATAAATGATTCCTTTTATAAAACTTCCGGGTTGTCTCTCTGGCAGCGCTTTCTTTAAAACCATTAAGCTAGGCATAAAGTGCTCAAGTAATGAATCCACCCGGATCCCAAGGTATATCAAAGCCAATTTTAAATAGCAATGATTTGGCATTTAGTAGTGAGCACAAAGTGATATGTGTCATTTAACAACAAAGTCTAACTCTCTTCCTATGCATCAACATGTCATACAAGAACAATTCATGCACACCAAGTAAGGACCAATGCATAGTATAAGCATTTTCTTGCAATTTTATCGTGTTGGAAACATAGAGAGGCGGAGATGTAGTTCCTCTCTCATAATAATTGCAAGTAGGAGCAGCAAGCACATGCATATTATATTCATCAAAAACATCATGTGTAACATAAAAAGGCAACCCATCAATATAATCCTTAATAAGTGAAACTTCTCCGACAAAAAGATAATAGGACAATCATGTGTGGGTGCAATAGCAACAATTTCATTCTTGAAAGGTACTATAGCAAGTTCATCTCCATAAGCATAATTCATATTGGCATCTTGGCCACAAGCATAACAAGCATCATCAAAAAGGGGGTTTTCAAAAGAATCAATGAGATCATAACAATCATCATAGCATTCATCCTTCGGTAAATTCGAAGGGAAATTAAACAATGTATGGGATAAAGAGTTACTCTCATTAGAAGGTGGGAACGGGTGATAAATCCACTCTTCCTCATTTTGTTCTTCGCTCTCCTCCTCGTCTTTTTCATCCAATGAGCTCACAATGTCATTAATTTCTTCTTCTATAGAATCCTACAAAATATTAGTCTCTTCTTGGACAACGGAGACCTTCTCAATAAACGCATCAATATGGGCATTGTATTTATAATTCAAATAGCAATATTTAAGTATAGCAAGATTTTCAGATCTGTAAACAACATCATCATAATTTTCATACTCTTCAAACAAACATTTAATTTCACAAGCATCCTTAAAAGCAACAAATTCTTCTATTTGTTCCACATTATAATAATCATATATACCATTAGCCTAAGAAGCCAAGGTTATATTATCATTGAATTCACATGAAAAGGGAAGATGTGGAGCATTCATCCTAGAGCAACAAGTATAATCATATCTCAAGCATAGATTATAAGCATACCAATGCAACATATGAATTTGATCCCATAACAATTTCCCTTTATGATTCAAGCGATAATCCCTAAAGTATTCATGTTGATCCAACGTTACTCCCATGATATAGTTGAATGGGGTTTTCTCAGGATTATCAAAGTAGTGCATAATATCTTTCACATAACCAGCATCGAGGGTTTTAGGAGGTTCCCCATCTCCATGAGCAGCAAGTACCACTAATTTTTTTGGTGTTTCGTGTTCCATATCCATGACTAAAGATAGAGAACGACTTAGAACAGAAAATAAAAACTACTTAGTGATAAAGCAAACAAGCACACACGAGAATATTCACCCCACGCTATAACTCCACGGCAACGACGCCAAAAAAGGTCTTGATAAACCACAAGTATAGGGGATCATTTATAGCCTTCTTCGATAAATAAGAGTGTCGAACCCAACGAGGAGCTAAAGGCAGAACAAATATTCCCTCAAGTTCTATCGACCACCGATACAACTCTACGCACACTTGACGTCAAGTATGAAACTATTTTGTAGGTGTGATGCTAGAACTACTTTGCAATAATAAAACTAGAAGTACTTTGCAAGATAATAAAAGTGGATAGCTTTTGTCAACAAGAAAGTCATTTGTCCCTAGGCAATCGATAACAAGTACCAGTAATCATTCTTGCAATTTTATATGAGGGAGAGGCATGAGCTAACATACTTTATCTACTTGGATCATATGCACTTATGATTGGACCCCTAGCAAGCATCCGCAACTACTAAAGATCATTAAGGTTGTGAAACCCAACGTTAGCATTAAGTACCAAGTCCTCTTTACTCCCATACGTCATACCCCACTTACTCGGGTTTAAGTTTTTGTCACTCTCGCAACCCACCATAAGTGAACCATGAACATATTGCAACACCCTACAGCGGGGTCCCCTCACATTTGCGCGAGAACGGAGGGCACCGTAGGACAACACCATAAATAAAATATACAATCATACCAACCAAGATTATGATTAACACACAGGACAAAAATGATCTACTCAAACATCATAGGATAACCTTAGATCATTGGGAAATAATATATGGAGTTGAGCACCATGTTTAAGTAGAGATTACATGCGGGGGGAAAGAGGTGTTACACCGCTGCAATGAGGGGGCGGAGAGTTGGTGCTGACGGTAGCAAGATTGTTGATGTAGATCGCCATCCCGATCGTTGCCACGGCGGCACTCTGGCACCACCGGAAGCGTGGGGGAGAGAGCCCCCTCCTTCTTCTTCTTCTTTGGCCTCCTCCCTAGGTGGGAGAAGGGTTTCCCCTCTGGTCCTTGGCTTCCATGGAATGGGAGGGGCGAGAGCCCCTCCGAGATTGGACCTGTCTCTCTGTCCTCTTTTGTTTCGTGTTACAGAGAATTGGCCCTTCACCATTTCTTATATTCCCGGAGATCCGTAACTCCGATTGCGCTGAGATTTTAACACGATTTGTTCTGGATATAAGCTTCCTTGCACCCGAAGTAGTGCTCCAACCAATGTTCAATGAGAGCACAACCCACCACCACGAGCCAGGGGCCTCTGGCGCACCCTGGTGTCTTGTGGACTATCTGGGCCTCCGTTTGTGGTGATTACAACTCCCAAAAATCACATAAATTCCAAAATAATTCTCTGTGAAATTTTATTGCATTTGGACTTCGTTTGATATGGATTTTCTGTGATATAAAAAACATGCAAAAAACAGGAACTGGCACTGGGCACTTGATCACTAAGTTAGTCGAAATAAAGCATATAAATTGTTGCCAAAAGTATGTAAAAGTTAATAATATTGGCATGAAACAATAAAAAATTATAGATATGACGGAGACGTATCAGTGAGCATGGTGATGACTCAAGAGGATACCGATGCACACCAGGTTTTGTAAAGTATCGCGAAGCAAAGTGAACATCACATGATAACCAAAGGTTCACTCGAATATCATTCGTGTAATCATAGGAACAGATATGGATGTCCACGGTTCTGCTATCGATCATTGAATGAAGGGGTTTCATTCATGTCTATGATTTACCGAACCTACGGGATCACAAGCTTAAGGTAATCATGATCTACTAAGCGTTAGTGGTATGTGAGTGATGAGAATATATTTGTGAAATTGTTTCATTAATATTCGGAATAGTTCCAAGAGGTTTCAGAAGCGTTTCGGGGTCACCGGAAGGTTTTCGGGGAACATCGGTTAATACAGTGTATTACCGATTAATATATATAGGTGGAGAATGTTTTCTGGGATGTTAAATTATATATATATAATGCTTTGAAAATGTTAAAGTATTTTATATACAATTTAAATATCAACGGGCCTAAAAGGCCAAGAGGTGGAAGGAGATTTGGGCCACAAGGGCCCAAGTGGAGGTGGCGCCTCCCTTCCCTAGGAAGGGGGCCGAACTAGGATGGCAATGGGTCGGTTTTGGATCGGGTTGAACAATATCAAATCCATATCCATATCCATGAAGACAGTCTCTGTCCGCCCATGAAAAAACCCATGGGCGAAAAATTGTGTCCATGTCCAAACCTGATGGGTATCCATATCCATTGGATATCCATGGGGTCCTCTCAAGACATATACATAAGACACAACACAATGTGGACATAAGTTGTTCCACCCATGCATTCATGCGCGTGTGAAAAAAGCAGAGATGGAGGGGTCGAGTGGATACTTAGTTGTATTGTTATAGGCCAATGGTGCTGGCTGTTGAAGTGCTCCACCATACATGCAGATAGCTGCTGACAGTGTCGACCATCTCTCAGGATGCAGGAGGAGTAAGAAGAGGAGATGTGGCTGATACTTAATGATGGGTCATTTAACAATGACATAAAAGATCTGAAGGGGACTGATGTAATATTAAGGCGGGGATTGAATGTCAACTAATAAAATTTACGGTGGTGATTGTGCAGTTTGCTTTGAATGATTGAGATTATAATGTACTCCCTCCGTCCGGGTTTATTAGGCCTAAAGACAACTTCTCTTAGACCAAGACACATAGTAATTTTCTCACATTAATTCTCCCATTCCACTCCCAATGCACTCTCTCACATGCATGCAACCAATGAAAAAACACGCATGAAGTGTATTAATTTCCCAGCCATGGCACCAACCATAATGGCTTTTAATGCAACCAATGAAATTGTTGCATGCATGCACCTTTCCAAAGCGAGGCCTTATAAAAAGGGACATGCTTGTGATGCTAAGAGGCCTAATAAACTCGGACGGAGGGAGTATGAAATTACTGTGGGACATGTGACTGTGGGGTAGGGATAGCAGAATATCATCATTAAGTCATACTATCGGGTTGGGTTTGGATATATCCATGGGTACAAGAGTATGTCCATGCCCTACCCATGAGTAACCGGGTCAGGTTTGGGCGCCGCCCATGGGCGCAAAAGCATATCCAAACCCTGTCCACACGGGTTAATATCCATGGGTATCCATCTCCATGGGTAAAATTGCCATCCTTAGGGCAGAATCCTACTAGGGGCGGAGTCCAACTCCTCCCCCTTGTGTGGCGCCCCAAGGAGGCTTTCCCTCCTTGGTGTCTGCCCCTCCTCCTCCCCTAAACCTATATATACTAGAGGATTTGCACCCTATGAGAACACAAGTTTTTGGGTGCCTCTTCTAGTTGATCTAGTTCTAGTTTGTCCTAGACTAATTAGAGATAGCCCTAGACACCTCTAATCCTCATAACTAAAAGCCCCGTGTGGTTCTAATCTCCTCCCTCTAATTCTGCGGCAACGATTAGCTCTGGACGGTGAAGAGCTGCCGGATCGTGAAGACAGTATGCTTGCAACCAAGTAGAGAGGCCGTGCTTTCGGCCTTCTATTCGAGGGATCGTTCGAGGGCGGTTCACTGGATCATCATCATCGTTTGAGGGACTTCAAGCATGATCTCATCGACTCTTCTTCTTCCGCTGCACTCCGGAGTTGGTAACGATCATTGATCCCAACCCTTATGCATCTTCATATTGATCTTGGTGATCGTAGGTGCGATTTTTTTGTTTTCTACCACGTTTCCCAACAGTTGGATCAGAGCTGGTTTATGAGTAGATGCAGGTTGCGATATAGATCACATTTGATATGTGAGGGTTAATGTTCTTGCTATGCTTCCCACGAGTGTTGCTTTAGTTTAGTTCATGGGCAGAATGATTTAGTTTTGCTACAAGGTTATGACAATCGATCAGCTCTGGCTGTCGACAATCTACTAACATTTCCTTGGGCTACATCATAGTAGGGAATAGTGAACTGTCGTGTACATAAGAGGGTGCCAAAGATGGATGATCTTCTAGGGGGTCACGCGTAATGACGAAGTTTAGTGTGGGGGACGGGACTTTTTATTAAATTTCTATTTCACACACGCCTAAACTTAATCTAGTATAAAGAACATCGCTTGGTTGTGCTTGCGTAGGTAGCTAGTCTTAATTGCTAAAACTGGTTAACCACATAACTAGAATTTTGCTAAAACTGATTAGAGGACGTCTAACTTGGTTTTGCAGGGTTTGCTTATGATGTGGTATGGCCTTCATCATGATAATGAGTTTATGTATGAGATGATTATATGTTGTAATGTTAACTGGCCTGCACGTGAGGACATAATCGCTGGAGCCACGGGACTGCCACCTTAATGTAAATATCTGTAACACCCCAGATGTAAAACTTACTTATTTGGCAATAGATGCAACCATGTCCTCATCCTTTCCTTGGAGGTCCTTCCTTTATTGTTGTTATGTTTCATTATTGCTCTGTCATACCATCATAATGCATCATTGTCATATCATATTGCAATTCTTTCCTTTTGTCATTGTGCATCTATTGTCCATGTGATGGTTATATTGTTGAATTCATTCATTGTGCTACTAAAAATTATTATGAGGGAGGAATATATGCTTGTAAGAGTTGCAATAATATCAAGTTTCCTCTCTATGTGCTTAAAATCTTGAAGTTATGCTTGATTTGCCTTCCTATGGTAGTTAATTATCGTTCCCATAAGTTGTTTTCTCACAAAATCCCTATGCATAGGAAGTGGGTTAGACTTAAATGTGCTAGTTATATTCTTCATGATGCTCTCTTTATGTTTCAATTCTTATCTTTTATGTGAGCATCATTTAAATCATTATGCCTAGCTAAAAAGGCATTAAAGAAAAGTGCTTGTTGGGAGACAACCCAATATTTACCCTTACTTTTTTTGTGTGTCCACATGATCAAGATACTATAGTAATCATGTTTTATAGCTTTTGTTAAAATAAAGTGCCAAGTACAACCTTTGGGAAGACTTGGGTGAAAGTTAATGTGATCTTGCTGTAAAAAATAGAAACATTGCGCTCACGAGATTAGCTGTAATGTTTTACAGAAGAGTGATTTTAAGTTGATTATTTTTTCAGAAAATTAATAGATAAATTCCTCAGGACCAACAATTTATTTCACAATTTTTGGAGTTACAGAAGTATTCGAGAGTTACAGATTACTACAGACTGTTCTGTTTTTGACACATTCTGTTTTCATTGTGTTGTTTGCTTATTTTGAGGAATCTATGCATAGTATCGGAGGGTATGAACCATAAAGAAGTTGGAATATAGTAGATATAATACCAATATGAATTTAGAATGATTTCACAACAGTACCAAAGTGGTGGTTTTATTTTCTTATACTAACGGAGCTTACGAGTTTTCTGTTGAGTTTTGTGTTGTGAAGTTTTCAATTTTTGGGTAAAGATTTGATGGACTATGGAATAAGGAGTGGCAAGAGCCTAAGCTTGGGGATGCCCAAGGCACCCCGAGGTAATACTCAAGGACAACCAAGAGCCTAAGCTTGGGGATGCCCCGGAAGGCATCCCCTCTTTCGTCTTTGTTCATCGGTAACCTTACTTAAAGCTATATTTTTATTCACCAGATGATATGTGTTTTGCTTGAAGCATCATTTTCTTTTATTTTGTTCTGCTTGCTGTTTGAATAATATCCCAATATCTGAAATTTTTAAATGTTAGAGAATCTTCACATAGTTACATAATTATTTGACTACTCATTGATCTTCACTTATATCTTTTGGAGTAGTTTGTCGTTTGCTCTAGTGCTTCACTTATATCTTTTTAGAGAACGATGGTAGTTTTATTTTTGAAGAAATAGATGAATTCTCAGTGCTTCACTTATATTATTTTAAGAGTCTTTTAGAACAGCATGGTAATTTACTTAGGTTTTGAATCTAGTCCTAATATGATGGGCATCCAAGATGGGTATAATAAAAAACTGTCATATAAAGTGCGATGAATACTATGAGAAGTTTGATGCTTGATGATTGTTTGGAGATATGAGGATGGTGATATTAAGTGTCATGCTAGTAGAGTAATTTTGAATTTGAGAAATACTTGTGTTGATTGTTGCAAGTCCCGTAGCATGAACGTATGGTAACCGTTGTGTAACAAATTTGAAGCATGAGGTGTTTCTTTGATTGTCTTCCTTATGTGTGGAGGTCGGGCTCACGCGATGGTTAACTCCTACCAACCATTCCCCTAAAAGCATGCGCGTAGTGCTTGGTTTTGATGACTTGTAGATTTTTGTAATAAGTATGTGAGTTCTTAATGACTAATGTTGAGTTCATGGATTATACGCACTCTCACCCTTCCACCGTTGCTAGCCTCTCTAGTACCATGCAACTTTTGCCGGTACCATAAACCCACCATTTACTTTCCTCAAAACAACCACCATACCTACCTATTATGGCATTTCCTTAGCCATTCCGAGATATATTGCTATGCAACTTTCCACCGTTCCGTTTATTATGACATGCTCCGTCATTGTCATATTTTCTCGCGTGGTCATGTAGTTGATATCGTATTTGTGGCAAAGCCACCATTCATAATTTTTTCATACATGTAACCCTTGATTCATTGCACATTCCGGTACACCACCGGAGGCATTCATATAGAGTCATATTTTGTTCTAGTATCGAGTTGTAATATCAAGTTGTAAGTAAATAAAAGTGTGATGATCATCATTATTAGAACATTGTCCCAGGTGAGGTTATTAAAAATAAAAGAGGCCAATGAAGCCCCAAAAAGAGAGGCAAAACAAGCCCACAAAAAAAGAGGTCAAAGATCCCAAAATAAAAAAATGAGAGAAAAAGAGAGAAGGGACAATGTTACCATCTTTCCACACTTGTCCTTCAGAGTAGCACCATGATCTTCATGATAGAGAGTCTCTCATTTTTTCACTTTCATATACTAGTGGGAATTTTCATTTTATAACTTGGCTTGTATATTCCACCGATGGGCTTCCTCAAAATGCCCTAGGTCTTCATGAGCAAGCGAGTTGGATGCACACCCACTTAGTTTCTTTTGTTGAGCTTTCATACATTTATAGCTCTAGTGCATCTGTTGCATGGCAATCCCTACTCACTCACATTGATATCTATTGATGGGCATCTCTATAGCCATTAATACGCCTAGTTGATGTGAGACCATCTTCCTCTTTTTTGTCTTCTCCACAACCACCACTCTATTCCACCTATAATGCTATGTCAATGGCTCACGCTCATGTATTACGTGAAAGTTGAAAAGGTTTGAGAACACTAAAGTATGAAACAATTGCTTGGCTGAAACCGGGGTTGTGCATGATTTGAATATTTTGTGTGACGAAGACGGAGCATAGACAAACTATATGATTTTGTAGGGATGAACTTTCTTTGGCCATGTTATTTTGAGAAGACATGATTACTTTGTTAGTATGGTTGAAGTATTATTATTTTTATGTCAATATTAAACTTTTGTCTTGAATCTTTCGGATCTGAACATTCATGCCACAGTAAAGAAAATTACATTGATAATTATGTTAGGTAGCATTCCACATCAAGAATTCTGTTTTTATCATTTACCTACTCGAGGACGAGCAGAAATTAAGCTTGGGATGCTTGATACGTCTCCAACGTATCTATAATTTTTTATTGTTTCATGCTATTGTATTATCCATCTTGGATGTTTTATGCATTTATATACTATTTTATATGATTTTTGGGACTGACCTATTAACCTAGAGCCTAGTGTCAATTTCTGTTTTTTTCCTTGTTTTTAAGTTTTATAGAAAAGGAATACCAAACGGAGTCCAATTGACTTGCCAATTTTTGTGGATTTTTTATGAACCAAAAGAAGCCCCGAAGTAAAAGAGTTGGGCTAGAAGAGTCCCGAGCCATCCACGAGGGTGGAGGGCGCGCCCTACCCCCCTGGGCGCGCCCCCTGCCTCGTGGATGACTCGGAGACCCCCCTGACTTGTTCCCGACGCCAAAAATTCTTATAAATACAGAAACCCCCGAAAAGAAACCTAGAGCGGGACTTCCGCCGCCGCAAGCCTCTGTAGCCACCAAAAACCAATCCGGACCTTGTTTCGGCACCCTGCCATAGGGGGGATCCATCACCAGTGGCCATCTTCATCATCCCGGCGCTCTCCATGACGAGGATGGAGTAGTTCACCCGCGGGGTTGAGGGTATGTAACAGTAGCTATGTGTTTGATCTCTCTCTCTCTCTCTCTCTCTCTCTCTCTCTCTCTCGTGTTCTTGATTTGGCACAATCTTGATGTACCGCGAGCTTTGCTATTATAGTTGGATCTTATGATGTTTCTCCCCCTCTACCTTCTTCTAATGGATTGAGTTTTCCCTTTGAAGTTATCTCATCGGATTGAGTCTTTAAGGATTTTAGAACACTTGATGTATGTCTTGCGTGGGATACCCGTGGTGACAATGAGGGATTCTATTGATTCACTTGATGTATGTTTTAGTGATCAACTTGCGGGTTCCGTGACCTTGGGAATATATGCATAGGAGTTGGCACACGTTTTCGTCTTGACTCTCCGGTAGAAACTTTGGGGCACTCTTTGAAGTTCTTTCTGTTGGTTTAATAGACAAATTTGAGATTGTGTGATGCATATCGTATAATCATACCCACGGATACTTGAGGTGACATTGGAGTATCTGGGTGACATTAGGGTTTTGGTTGATGTGTGTCTTAAGGTGTTATTTTACTACGAACTCTAGGGCTGTTTGTGACACTTATAGGAATAGCCCAATGGATTGATCGGAAAGAATAACTTTGAGGTGGTTTCGTACCCTACAATAATCTCTTCCTTTGTTCTCCGCTATTAGTGACTTTGGAGTGACTCTTTGTTGCATGTTTAGGGATTGTTATATGTTCTAATTATGTTTTTATTGTTGAGATAACTTGCACTAGTGAAAGTATGAACCCTAGGCCTTATTTCGAAGCATTGCAATACCGTTTGTGCTCACTTTTATCATTAGTTACCATGTTGTTTTTATATTTTCAAATTTCAAAAACCTATATGTACCATCCGTATTGTACTTGTATCACCATCTCTTTGCCGAACTAGTGCACCTATACAATTTGCCATTGTATTGGGTGTGTTGGGGACACAAGAGACTCTTTGTTATTTGGTTGCAGGGTTGTTTGAGAGATACCATCTTCATCCTACGCCTCCCACGGATTGATAAACTTAGGTCATCCACTTGAGGGAAATTTGCTACAGTCATGCAAACCTCTGCACTTGGAGGCCCAACAACGTCTACAAGAAGGAGCTTGCGTAGTAGAAATCACTCGTCACGTCCGGGATCTCATCGGTGACCCCGAACAATCTTCGGTCATCCAAATCTCATAACTCATAATACAAATCGTCATCGAATGTTAAGCGTGCGAACCCTACAGGTTCGAGAACTATGTATACATGACCGAGACACTTCTCCGGTCAATAACCAATAGCGGAACCTGGATACTCCTATTGGCTCCTACATATTCTACGAAGATCTTTATCGGTCAAACCGCATAACAACATACGTTGTTCCCTTTGTCATCGGTATGTTACTTGCCTGAGATTCGATCGTCGGTATCATCGTACCTAGTTCAATATCGTTACTCGTTCCGTAATACATCATATCGTGACTAACTCATTAGTCATTTCCTTGCAAGGCTTATTATGATGTGTATTACCGAGAGGGCCCAGAGATACCTCTCCGACATTGGGAGTGACAAATCCTATTCTCGATCTATGCCAACACCACAAACACCTTCGGAAACACATGTAGAGCATCTTTATAATCAACCTATTACATTGTGATGTTTGATAGCACACAAGGTGTTCCTCTGGTATTCGGGAGTTGTATAATCTCATAGTCAGAGGAACATGTATAAGTCATGAAGAAAGCAATAACAATAAAACTAAACGATCATAGTGTTAATCTAACCGATGGGTCTTGTCCATCACATCATTCTCCTAATGATGTGATCCCGTTGATCAAATGACAACACATGTCTATGGTTAGGAAACTCAACCATCTTTGATTAACGAGCTAGTCAAGTAAAGGCATACTAGGAACACTCTGTTTTGCCTATGTATTCACACATGTATCAAGTTTCCGGTTAATACAATTCTAGCATGAATAAAAGACATTTATCATGATATATATGGAAATATAAATAACAACTTTATTATTGCCTCTAGGGCATATTTCCTTCATTCGCCACATGGCAATCATCTCCTACGGAAGAAACCCACAAGGGACACCCGTCCTGCGACGTGTCAGGGAAGCAGATGCGGAGCTGGCAAGACACGCCGGCGAACCTTGCCGGGCAACCAGCGATGTGACACTAAGCGGTGCATTTAAGGCACCCTGTCAGCCCGCAGAGTTAGGTATGATAGCACTATTCACTATCATATCAGTTGATAATGACCATTTTGCCACTGTGGTGACCCCTTGATCTATAAAAGCAGGCCCATGGCACCCGTAGGAGGGGTTGGAAAGTTGATGAACCCAAGCCACCATACGCGCGTAGTCGCTGCGGCCCTAAGGCACGTCTTGTCGGGCAAGTGTACTATGCACCACCACATTCTTTCCACCATCAATCCACAAAGAAGGAGTAGGGTCTTACGCCTCGCGGCGGCCCGAACCTGGGTAAATTGCTTGTGTGATCTCTGTCGTGCTGTCGTGCGTCATTCTGCTCTTTGTGCAACGCGTTGTCCCCCCGATGAACCTGCAAGGGGCCGTCCGG
Source organism: Secale cereale (assembly GCA_902687465.1). NCBI lineage: Eukaryota > Viridiplantae > Streptophyta > Magnoliopsida > Poales > Poaceae > Secale > Secale cereale. Next base: position 465,191,845 of record LR738714.1, read on the forward strand.
TCCCATAGGTGTCCGCGGATACCCCACGACATCTTTGACGCGCCAGGTAGGGGGAGCGCTTGCGCGAACCTGAAAGCATACACAACGCGTCATCTTCATCGCCATCTTCATCTTCGACGACGCCATCAACCATGGCGCCCAAGAAGAAGAAATCCCGCCCTTCGGCCCAGCCGTCTACCTCGAAGGCCCAGCCGCCCGTGGCCTCTAATGCTGCGTGGGATGCGGAGACAAGCGAGGACGTGAGCGCTGCTGGGGGCGTGGTTGGAGCAGGTGGCGCAATTGCCACTCCCCCAGCAACCGACATGGGGGCTGAGGGCGTCATAGGAGAACAACACCAGCAGCGTCTCGTCGATCACGCTCAGCAAGGTGCGGTCGAGGGGATCACTCCATTCACACACTTTCCTCTCACTGATGAGCACAGCCGCGGCAATGACACTTGATCCGGGACAAACCTCCGCCCTCCAGTCGTACCCACCCAGGGAGCGACTGCGGCGCATGCGCCTCCTCCGGAGCAAGCCAACCAGACCACCGTGCTGGATGGGGCTGCTGATCTTCGAGCACCTCCGCCGCGTAATCCCTCTGCTCAGGTGGTCATTCCACAGCAGCGCGGGTGCGCCACCGCCGCCGCCATTGGCATCGTTAGGAGCCAGGCGATGGTGCGGTCGATGTCCTCGATGTCGGTGTCAAAACCGGTAGATCTCAGGTAGGGGGTCCCGAACTATGCGTCTAAGGATCAAAGGTAATAGGAGGCAGGGGAAACTTTGTTTACCCAGGTACGGGCTCTCTTGATGGAGGTAATACCCTACTTCCTGCTAGATTGACTTTGATGAGTATAGGGGTTACAAGAGTTTATCTACCTCGAGATCATAATGGCTAAACCCTAGATGTCTAGCCTGTATGATTATGAATGCCTCTACGGACTAAAACCCTCCGGTTTATATAGACACCGGAGGAGGCTAGGGTTGTACAAAGTCGGTTTACAGAGGAAGGAATCTTCATATCCGCACGCCTAGCTTGCCTTCTACGTGAAGGAGAGTCCCATCCGGACACGGGAGAAAGTCTTCTGTCTTGTATCTTCACGACCCATCAGTCTGGCCCACGTCACATAGCCCAGACGCCCGAGGACCCCATAATCCAGGACTCCCCCAGTAGCCCCCGAACCAGGCTTCAATGACGATGTGTCCGACACGCAAATTGTCTTTGGCATTGCAAGGTGGGTTCCTCCTCCAAATACTTCAAAGTGCCCAAACCGAAGGGCTATATTTGGCCCTTACATCTTCGGTCTTGGCAAGGCGATTTCTTCGAACAACTCTGTTTTTACATTAAATGTCATGCCCTTCGGCTTCTGCGCTTCCGTCGCCTCAGCTTACACACGACAAATGAATACGAAGGGTCCAAACAATTTTACAGATAACCCCTCGACAGTGCACGGAGGATGTCTATTTAAGGAGATTATATCTCAGATGTCATTCCATACCAGAAAAGATCCTTCGAGCTTGCCTCGAGAAACCACGCAACCATGGCAGCGTCCCAAGTTCTTCCTGCCGCCCCCACGGCCCTCAAAAAGGCGATTGGGAGAGCTGCTCCGTATCTCAGGCCCAACTGACCAAGCTCCAGGCGCAGGGCTACCTTCCCCCGGAGGATCTAGTCCCCGTATGGGCGGGATTAACTTCCTTTACTGGTGAAGCCTTGGCAGAGAATTTCCCAAACCCTTCAGAGGGTGAGCGGGTGTGCTTTGTTTCCTTTCTCTTAAGAGGCGTTGGATTTCCAATCCATCCCTTCCTCCGAGGTTTCCTGGAGTACTATGGCCTCCAACTGCACAATCTCATGCCGGGCTCCATCTTGCATATCGCGGGCTTCGTCCCTCTCTGCGAGCTGTTCCTAGGCTGCGAGGCCCATTTCGAGCTATGCAAAAGACTCTTCTGCCTCATCCCTCGCTCCCAAAAGGGGTCCATATTCGAGGTGGGCAGTGCCAAAGTATGGCGCATAGCCGGGAGAGGATACCTATACGGTACTCTGAAGATTGGCCCTCGGAGTGGTTTTATATTGAAGACGTTGTTCTCTTGGACCCCACCCAACGAGGCCTTCCTGAGTTTTCAAATGCTCCTTTAAAGAAGCGCCACAACTGGCGTCCCTGAATCCCCAAGGAGATGGATAGTGCAGAGGTTAAGATGCTAATGGACAAGATAAAAGTCCTCGCCCAATCCGGACTGCCATAGTTGAGGTTACAGCGATTTCCATAACGCGGGGTGTTCAGCCACTCCAATCCAGGGACTTCCCATGTGGAATTATAACAGGGAGAATGATGCATCCCGCTGCGGTCCCAAGGGTCTGGACAACTTCGCCGCCCTGTCCACCATGTTGGCCGATCATTATAAAGGAGAGAAAGAGGAATTCACTCGCCTCAAGTGCCGAGAGGGTTTTTCCATGTACAACTCTCCTAGCTTGGTAAGCTTTTAGTCTAGAACCTTACTCAATCCTCTTCCCGAGCTGCACCTAGCTGAATTTAACCGAACCTTTTTTAATAGGAATGGAGGAAGGCCACTGCGGGGATCCACAGTCCTGCTCCGCAGCCGGAGGACCATATTCGGGACCTAGATCCCGGTTTTGAAGAGGATCCGGATATATTCGTGGAGCTGAAGGAGGCGGTCTTCTATCAGGTGAGCTACGATGGCACAGAGGTGGCCATTGTGGCCGATTACCCCGGCCTTCTCCCCTCTTCCCATCTAAGTGCCCAGGAAGCATCTCCTCCGAAAGAGTTTCCCCATCGCGCCTCACCCATTGCACTGTCTTGTGCCTCAAAGGGGCGGCGCTCGTCTCGCCATGCCGCATCGGGACCGTCCTTTAAAAAGGGGACATCAACAGAAGGCTGGCCTTCAAAAAGAAAGGTGGATGGTGACACTTCCCAGCCCCTACCTTCATCGAAAAGGTAAGGTTTTCAATATGCCCTATGGCAAACATATGAAACTATGATGTTTTCTGATGTGCCATAATTTAGGAAGAGCATCCACCAGACTACATCCGGAGACCCATCTGGATATGCGTCCGCCAATCCGACCTCGGACCCAGCCTCCGCCGCTAGAGCCGGTACGGGTGCAATGCAGGATTGTCTTCTCTCCGATGATTCAGATAATGTATCTGTCACCAACTCCGAAGTGGAGAGTGCAATGAACCATCGACCCCGGAGAGCAATTATGCACGATCACTGCTTTACTGAAGAGGCGCCCAATGCCTTCAGTTGGGCGGATGCATATATCCAAGCTGCTCGGGATGGGCTTTCTGGAGCCACTTACCAGCTTTCAAAGGATATGCGGGTAAGATCATTTTGTGTAGATTTAATAACCATATACCAGTAGCCCCCGAGACTTGAAAACAGTTGAAGCAACTGATTTTAAGGATCGATGTATAATCAGGTACTCGCGGATAAGAACATATGGTATCCCGGGAGCTAAAACAGTGCCAAAACCAGCTGGCTGCCGCTACCGTCGAACTGGAGAAATACAAGGAGGCCCCAAGTGGTAATGTCCCCTTTCGTCCGGAAAGTATAATCGACTTCCAACACTGTTTATGTGAACAAACACTGATGTATTATACAATGGCAGGATCATCGGATCAGCTGGAACATAAATTAAGGGCCACACTGGCGGATAAAGTGCATGCTGAAAGGCAAGAAGCCGCTGGTCAACGTGTACTCACACGAATCAGGGTTGAGAAAAACAATATGCAGGATGCCGACACCCAGCTCGGCGAGGAGCTAAAAGATGTGCGTGCCCAACTTGCGGACGCCTTAAAAGAAAACAGAAATCTGAGAGGCGGCATATTCAGTATGCTTTTGAACTTATTATCATATAGTTCGCTAATGCGAAATCCTGACGAGGTTATTTCTGCAGACGTGTTGACTAGGCGGCCCAAAGAAGAGATGTCCGGATTTCGAGGCGACCTGCTACAAGAGCTGTCCAAGGTGCACGAGCGAGCACGGAAGGCAATGAGGAACATTGCCAAGGCTTTTATGGCCAGCCGATTCTCCTCTAGGAAGTATGGATTAACTCGTTAATTTATTCATGGGAGCTCAACGCCATTTTGGGCTATGGAAGATATCAGCATGCCGAGAGGGTGCTCGGGAAGCCTGGGCCATGGTAAAAGCATGGTACACCGGGTTTGATCCAAATCACATGGCGAGGGTCAGACCTCGAGGATCCGATGGACAAGAAATACCAGTCAGCCTCGTGTACAACCAAGTAAGGTTGGCCGCTCAGTTTTCCCAACAAGATTGTAAACTAGAAAACTTATTAGAAGGTCTAGAGGAAGAGGAAGTTTTTGAGTCTAAGTAATAATGTACTTTTATCAAATAAACTTGTCTCCAGCCAAATTTGTAAAACGATTTTCATGGCAGACTTTCTGCTTCGACCTTCGGAAACCTTAGGTTTAGATTGTTTTCGAATATTGTATGTTGGGTAAACACCCAGGTATGTTCGGAAAACAGGCAGTCCGACCATAGTTGCTTGAACAGACAAGTTGTATTCGGGGAGTTATGTTATATTACATTTGATTGTAAGAAACATCTTCCAGAGAGAATAGTTCCGTTAAGGGTTCCTTTCCCTTGGCCAGTATGCGGATTTTTGTGCATACCGAGGTTGTGATGGTAAAAAATCACAGTACAAATTGTAATTTTGGGTTTTGTATTGCAACAAGGCTAGTTCGTCTTTTGCTCACCGTCCGATCATTCCCTTAAGAATGCTAGCTTTTGGCTTCACCCATCTGAGGTACACGTTCGGATAACTCAGCTATAACAATCGTAGAGGTGCTCCCTTTATGCCCTAGCCGAATAAACGGGAACATATGGCATAACCACAGGAGCCAGGCAACCCAGCTTGGCAATAACTTAAGTCATAAAGGTGCATATAATGGTGGGAAAAAGACATATGTGGGTAGACGACACATATATAGGGTGAGCTTGATGCTCAAAAAATAATTATAATAAGCTTCTTGTAAAAAGTAGCCCCCAGGTATTGTGGGGTGTGTACATTTAAGGATGAATACCCCTCAAGTGTGCGGTTTATTTAAACACACGCTGAAAAAAGTCGTATAGAAACGAGAAAATAGAAAATAGCAAAAAGGAGAAAAATAAGGAGCGAGGAGAAAAAAGGTATATGCGCGAACTTTAGGCGTAGAACCTTCGAAGCCTTGCCGCGTTCCATTGGTTTGGCTCCAAGCGATTGTCCGAAGCATTGCGAAGACGATAGGCTCCTCCAGTGAGAACTTCATCTATAATAAAGGGACCCTCCCATTTGGGCTTGAGCTTGTCCTTTTTCTTCTTTGGTAGGCATAGAACGAGTTCCCTGACATTGTAAGTCTTTGCCCGTACTTCTCTGTTTTGGTACCGCCAATCCTGCTGTTGATAGAATGCGGAACGGGCCTTTGCGACATCGCGCTCCTCCTCCAGGTCGTCCAAGTCGTCCTACCGATCGAGCTCGGCTTCTCTCTCTTCATACATGCGCACCCGAGGTGCGTTGTGAATAATGTCGCAAGGCAAGACTACCTGCGCACCGTACACCATGAAAAAAAGGTGTGTATCCAGTCGTGCGATTGGGCATGGTCCGCAGCACCTAGAGTATGGAATTGAGTTCCTCGACCCAGTGTTTGTCTGATTCTTGCAGAGATCACACTAGTCTGGGTTTGATGCCGCTCATTATCATGTCGTTAGCCCGTTCGACTTGACCGTTTGTCTGAGGGTGATATACAGAGGTGTAATCGAGTTTGATGCCCAAATTGGCGCACCAAGTTTTCACCTCATCGGCTGTAAAGTTAGAGCCATTGTCAGTAATAATATTGTGCGGGACACCGTAACGGTGTACTACGCCGGATATGAAGTCTATCACCAGTCCGACTTCAGCTGTTTTGACTGGCTTGGCTTCTATCCACTTAGTGAACTTATCGACCATAACCAATAAGTATTTCCTCTTATGGCTTCCCCCTTTAAGGGGTTCAACCATATCGAGCATCCAGACCGCAAAGGGCCAAGTGATGGGGATTGTTCTTAGGGCGGTTGGCGGCATATGGCTTTGATTAGCGAAAAGCTGGCTTCCCACGCAGCGCTGTACGAGGTCTTGTGCATCTGCCCGGGTCGTGGGCCAAAAGAAGCCCGCGCGGAAGGCCTTACTTACAAGGGACCGAGCCGCGGCATGGTGCCGCCGAGACCAGCGTGTATTTCAGCCAAGAGCTGTCGTCCCTCTTCTTCGGAGATACATCTTTGAAGGACTCCGGTAGTACTTTTCTTGTACAGTTCTCCTTCGTGAACTTTATAGGCCTTCGAGCGTCTGACGATGCGACGGACCTCAGTCTGTTCCTCCGTGAGTTCGTTCCTAGTAAGGTAGGTGAGGAAAGGCTCGGTCCATGGGGCAATTATAGCCATTATTTCGTGGGCCGATGGCATTATTTCGGTACCCGAGCCTCCGATAATATCGGAACTATGTTTAGAATCGGGGGGTATGATCGGCTCCGGACTAGTGTTGCCGTTCTCATCCTGCCACAGCACGGATGGCTTTGAAGAACCTCTCGACAAAGGTGTTTTGTGGGAGTGGGTCTAGTTTAGCGCCCATGCAAGCAAGGATGTCTGCGACATGATTACTCTCTCGAGCCACATGATGAAACTCGAGCCCCTCGAACCGAGCTGATATTTTGAGTACGACATTGTGATAAGCCGCCATCTTCGTGTCGTTTGCCTCGAATCCACCATTTATTTGGGATATTGCGAGGTTTTAATCCCACCACACCTCGAGGCATTGTATGCCCATGGAGACGGCCATCCGGAGACCATGCAACAGGGCCTCGTATTCGGCGGCATTGTTGGAGTCTCTATACAGTATTTGCAGCACGTAACGGACTTTGTCTCCTGTGGGGGATGTCAAGACGACACCAGCCCCAAGTCCGCCTAGCATTTTAGAGCCGTCGAAGTGCATCACCCAGTTGGAATACATGTCGTACTCTTTAGGGAGTTCGGCCTCTGTCCATTTGGCGACGAAGTCGGCCAACACCTGAGATTTAATTGCTCGGCGTGGTTTGTACATTATTTAAAATGGTATGAGCTCAATAGCCCATTTGGCGATCCGGCGGTGGCGTCCCGGTTGTTTATAATATCATTAAGTGGTACCTCTAAGGCCACCATGATCGAGCACTCTTGAAAGTAGTACCGCAACTTGTGTGATGCCATAAAGACCGCATATGCTATCTTCTGATAATGCGGATATCGGGATTTTCATGGTGTGAGGACCGTCAATACATAGTATACCGGTTTTTGAGTTAGGAATTTATGTCCGTCCCCTTCTCTATCAACGACGAGCACCGCGCTCACCACCTGGTGAGTTGCCGATATGTAGAGCAACATTAGTTCACCGACGTTTGGTGGGGCCAGGATGGGGTTGCTTGCTAGCAAAGTTTTTATTTTCTCCAGTCCAGCTGTTGCAGCATCCGTCCACACAAAGTGGTCGGTGCGTCGTAGCAGGTGATACAATGGCAGTGCTTTTTCTCCCAGTCTAGAGATAAAGCAGCTCAAAGCTGCCATGCATCCAGCTAGTTTTTTGGACCTGGTTGAGGTCAGTTGGTGTTGCCATTTGTGATAGGGCCCGGATTTTGGCTCGGTTCGCTTGAATTCCTCTATTGGAAACAATAAAGCCGAGTAGTTTGCCAGTGGGGACGCCAAAAACACACTTTTCCGGATTGAGCTTTATACCATATCTCCGGAGGTTGTCGAATGTAAGGCGTAAGTCGTCCACCAATGATTCAACATGCTTGGTTTTAATGACTACATCGTCTACATATGCCTCCATAGTTTTGCCGATTTGCTTTTCCAGGCATGTTTGAATCATGCGTTGGTAGGTGGCGCTAGCGTTCTTGAGCCCAAAATGCATAGTGTTGAAGCAGAAATGCCTGTACGGGGTGATAAATGCCATTGCGGCTTGGTCGGATTCCTTCCTCTTAATTTGATGGTATCCGGAGTATGCGTCGAGGAAACATAGTGAATTGTGTCCCACGGTTGCATCAATAATCCGATCGATGCGAGGTTGTGGGAAGGGGTCCTTAGGGCAGGCTTTGTTAAGGTCTTTGAAATCGAGACACAGGCGCCAGGACTTATCCTTCTTTGGTACCATGACTAGGTTTGCTAGCTAGTCCGGATGTTTCATCTCTCTGATGAACCCGGCTTCGAGTAGCTTGGCTAGCTCCTCCCCCATAGCCTGTCGTTTGGGTTTGGAAAATCACCGGAGCATTTTCTTGACTGTCTTGTATCCTTTTAGTATATTGAGACTATGTTCGGCCAGCGCGCGTGGGATTCCTCGCATATCCGAGGGGTGCCAGGCAAAGATATCCCAGTTCTCGTGCAACAACGCTCGTAATGCGGCGTCGACCGTGGGTTCCAGCTGTGCCCCGATAGAAGCTATTTTCTTGGGATACGTCGGGTGGACATGAGAATTGACTATTTCGTCCACTGATTTGAAGGAGGTGGATTTTTAGGCCTTTTGTTAAGGATCACGTCGTCCCTATCCACTGTGGAACGCAGAGCGGTGAGTTCCTCGACCACTAGGGCTTCAGACAGTGCCTCGAGGGCCAAGGATGCGGTTTTATTTTTGGCACGGAGTGCTATGTCCGGATCACTAGAGATTGTGATAACACCACTGGGCCCGGGAATTTTGTGCTTCATATACCAGTAATGAGGTATAGCTTGAAAGCGTGTGAATGCATCTCGTCCTAACAGGGCATGATATCCGCTGTTGAAAGGGGCCACCTTGAAGATTATCTCTTTGGACCTACAATTTTCTGGTGTGCCGAATACCACATCCAGTTTAATTTTCCCTGAGCATATTACTTCCCTGCTGGGGATGATCCCTCTAAAGGATGTATTGCTCTGCTCAATGCGAATCCTATCCATTTGCATTTTATTGAACGTGTCCTCGTAGATGAGGTTCAGTCTTCTGCCACCGTCCATTAGCATTTTAGTGACCCGAAAGCCGTCCACGATTGGGTTTAGGACCAATGCGGCTGATGCCCGGACTGAGCGAGACCTTGGTTCGTCATCGGTGTTGAAAGTGATTGCCGTATCGTTCCAATGGTTTATTGCTACTATTTGGCAGACTTCGACGAGGTCGCGGAGCGCCCTTTTGTGCCGATTATTCGATGAGAAGCTCTCGAAGACCGTGAATACTTTGAAATCATCGTCCCCCGAAGGGTATCTTTTTTGGGTATTGTTGGTGAGGATACCCTCGCCGCTCTTGGCCACCTGCCGGAGTATCCAACATGCCCGTAGGCTGTGCATTGGTTCCGTACCCGGTGTTGAGTGGATTTGATAGGGCCTATCGAGCCATTCTCCGAAGACAGTTCTATGCCCCGTAAAGGGCTTGGTTTTCTTGTCCGCGGGATGATGATTAAGTGTCCCGCGAGGGTGCATCCTTTTTGCCCGCCCGGGAGATGGCTTAAAGGCCTGAGGTTCCCAGCGGGCCATCTGGCTTTTCGAAGCGCTTTCCATTGCGTAGTACTTCTATACTATGTGTGCCAAATCTTCAAAGTGCAGTACACGATGGCGATTGAGGGCATTAAGGATCCCTTCATCCTTATAGTTGGTACAAAATACCGAGATTGCGTCGTCGTCGCATCAGTCCTTTATCTTGTTTTTAACAAGGAGGAATCTAGCCCAAAAGTGATGGACTGTCTCCTGAGACTGCTGTCGCACATACATTAGGTCGCATATGTCCGGAGGGACGAAATTGCTTGGAAAATATTGCTTGTGGTGGGTGGGCGAGATTAAATTCACACCCTGGCAATGGAATCTGGAGTTTGAGGGATTTCCCAGTTTACCAGCCCAAGTTCCGGAGTATCTGGTGAATTCTCAGTCTTGATGTCTGATTTTGTGTCCGGGGACAGGTAGGGACCTCCCAAGGATGGGTATCCGGCTTTCCAAGTTCAGAAATCCAAACATAATTTGTTCTCAACGTAGGATAAGAGTTATTGTCAGCTTGCTCCTCCACAACCGCTACCTGATGGGTGATCGTTGGAGTTTTAATATCTCTCTGGTCAGGTTTAAGCCCGATCCGATCATAGTCAGTTGAGACCCCCAAGGCGACGATGCGATCTAGCAGCTCGTTCAAAGACGATAGATCTGTTGGATCCATCTTGTTGGAGTATCCAGGGATGATACGAAGAGGGCTTTCAGCGACTCGAGGGTTTGCTTTCGGCTTAACGGCCGAACGGGGACCCATGGTGAAGCCGCCGGAGGGTTTTCCCTGAAACTAGGGCTCCTCCGGAAGTGATACTGTCATTGATGACAAGGCGAGCCATCGAGCCTTTCGACGACGGCACAGTGGAACTCTCAATGAAAGCACCAATGTCGGTGTCAAAACCGGCAGATCTCGGGTAGGGGGTCCCAAACTATGCGTCTAAGGATCAAAGGTAACAGGAGGCATGGGACACTTTGTTTACCCAGGTTCGGGTTCTCTTGATGGAGGTAATACCCTACTTCCTACTAGATTGACTTTGATGAGTATAGGGGTTACAAGAGTTGGTCTACCTCGAGATCGTAATGGCTAAACCCTAGAAGTCTAGCTTGTATGATTATGAATGCCTCTACGGACTAAAACCCTCCGGTTTATATAGACACCGGAGGAGGCTAGGGTTGTACAAAGTCAGTTTACAGAGGAAGGAATCTTCATATCTGCATGCCTAGCTTGCCTTCTACATGAAGGAGAGTCCCATCCGGACACGGGAGAAAGTTTTCTGTCTTGTATCTTCACGGCCCATCAGTCCGTCCCACGTCACATAGCCCGGATGCCCTAGGACCCCATAATCCAGGACTCCCTCACTCGACATCCATGCGAAGCACAGCCAAAAAAGCCATGGTGCGAGCCCAGCTGCTGCTAAGGTTCTTGCCAGCGGCCGAGCAGATGGATGAATGGCGTGCCACCATCTAGAGCCTTCTCGGTTTCGCCAAAGCTGGGGGCTCGCGACGAGCCTGCCCGCCACAGCCTCCCCAAGCGACAGAACTGCCCACATGGCTGGCCTAACGGAGGGGGCCATCCCCACCATGCTGTCCCCGCCATAGCAGCCGGCATGAGCGTAGACAAATCAAGACCCCGACGACATCTCGATGGCCTCTCCTGACCCTCGAGCACATCCAGGCCTACGTTGGACCCCGTAGGATAGGCGACGGGGAGACGCGCGCGATGTGTTGACGCTGCGACAACCCTCGCCCAACCGACGGGCGCGACGGCCTCGATGCTGACAAGCCTGCGCTCGGTGTTGGCGGGTGCCTACCCTTTGAGGTCGGCTGCCCTGCCTTTACACGAGAGTTTCGGCAAGTCTATTGGCCGTCCGTCCGCATGTTCAAGACAGAGATACCTGAGAAGAATGATGGGAGGCTGAACCCAGTAGAGTTCCTGAGCATCTACACCATCACTATTCAGGCTGCCGGGGGAAGAGACGAGAAGGTGTTCGCCAACTACTTCCCTTTGGCCCACAAGTCCAATGTGAGGTCTTGGCTGATGCACCTGCCGAAGAACTCCATTTCGTCATGGGCGAATCTATGCCAAGAGTTCATTGGAGTCTTCACCAGTGGGCACCATGAACCCGGCAGGCCCAGCTACATGTAGCTCCTTCAGCAGAAGGAAGGAGAAACCCTCCATAAGTATTTACAGGGATTCAGTAAAATTTATAGAAATATTCCAAATATCCATCCGGCAGCCGTTATAGCAGCTTTCCAGTCCAATGTGCGCAACCGTCGCATTCCTTCCAAAATGAATGTGCGGCTTCCGAAGACTGTGAAGGAACTATACACACTGGTGGATAAGTGTGCTTGGATGGAGGAAGGAAGGAAAATGCCTGGAGAGGAATATTGCATCAATATTGATTCAGAGGATGAAGATGAGTCAAACAGTCAGAAGAAGGGCAAGAAGCGTAACAAGAAACCAAGAGATAAGGTAGTGATGACTGTGGAAGGTTCAGGCATGCTGAGTACCGGCAAGAAGGCCAAGGCTGAGGCCCCCGGCAAGAAAGTTGCTGCCTGCACGGCTTACCGGGAAGCCGCTGCTGCCGAGAAAGCTGGGAAATGCATTATTTCGTACTACAAGATCCATCGGACCAAGGGCCATGACTTTCAAGAGTGTTATCATGTTGAGCAGCTTGCCAAGAGGCAGAGGGAAGAGTATGATAAGAGAGATAAGGAAAGAGGTCAGGATGCTGCCGGCGATAAGGGTCGAGGCAGTGAAGCAAATCGCCCGGCAAACCCTTTTGGAACCAAGGAAGACCCGCAGGGCCCAAGAGAAGGAAATATGTGGCAATGTGAGTGATGGAGGGAATGAAGACGAAACCAGTGAGTAGGAATTTCAGAGGGCCACTGACACCCTATGCATTGACGGAGGCGCATCTTTGCACACATCCCATCACCAACTCAAGCGATGGGCAAGGGAGGTCAATGCTATGGAGCCAGCGCCAGAGGCCCGGAAGCCGCTCAAGTGGTCCCGCGCGCCCATCACCTTTGATGAGGAGGACCACCCTGGTCGCGTCACGACAGTAGGGTGTTTGCCATTGTTGGTCTCTCCAACAATTCGCAACCTCAAGGTCACTAAGATGCTAGTGGATGGCAAGGCTGGGTTGAATCTGATTCCCCCGCAGTCATCGAGAAGCTCCAGATAGGAGAAGAAGAGCTAGAGGTTACCGGCACGTTACAAGGAGTCAATCCTGGCAAGAGCCATCCTAAGGGAAATATTACTTTGCCGGTGACGTTTGGGGGAGAGCTAAACTACCAGACTGAGAAGGTTGTGTTTGATGTGGTTGACCTCCCCCTGCCGTACAATGGGATTCTAGGACAGCCAGCCCTAGCTAAGTTCATGGCAGCATCCCATTATGCTTATAAGACCTTGAAGATGCCTGGGCCACTGGGAGTCATCACTATCCCAACCGACAAGAAGGACGACATTATCTGCGTGGACAAGATGTACCGGGATGCAGTCACAGCAGAGGCTGCGACAGCAGCAGCTCCCACCTCAGAAAGCAAGGGAAAGAAGAGGGATTGTTGGACCTCCGACAAGGAGTCCAGGAAGCATGCCCCCTCCGAGTGCACAACACCCGTTGACGACGTGCCGGAGTGTTCCAACGGCAAGAGGCCCAAGGTTGTTGCACCCCAAGTGAAAAAGGTCCCGGTAGGGCTGGCTGGCATTGATGGTACTTTCGCTATCAGCGCCACCCTTGATGACAAATAGGAAAGTGTGCTCATTCCCTTCCTGCGGGTGAATATCGAAGTGTTTTCCTGGCAACCATCTAATATCCTCGGTGTTCCCAGGGAGGTAATCGAGCACCACCTTGCTGTCTGGCCACATGCCCGACCTGTCAAGCAGAGAGTTCGGAAGCAGGCCTTGGAGCGGCAGCAGTTCATTGCCGAGGAAATCAAGAAACTATAGGCAGCTAGTTTGGTCAAAGGAGTACTACACCCTACATGGTTGGCTAATCCAGTGGTAGTCCGGAAAGCTAATGGGAAATGCAGGCTTTGCATTGATTTCACAGATCTCAACAAGGCTTGCCCAAAGGACCCGTTCCCTTTGTCGCGTATCGACCAGATTGTGGATTCCACATCAGGTTGTGATCTGATCTCCTTTTTGGATGCATACTCCGAGTACCACCAAATATTCATGTCCACAGAAGATGAGGAAAAGACATCGTTCATCACTCCGTGTGGCACATACTGCTTTGTCCGCATGCCATTCAGATTGAAGAGTGTCGGGTCTACTTTTGCAAGAGCAGTCCAGATTGGTTTTGAGCCTTAGTTACACATGAATATAGAAGCTTATATGGATGACATCCTGGTCAAAACCAAGGATAAGGCCACCCTTATCCAGGATCTGGAGGAGACGTATGCTAATCTGGGCAAGATCAACTTGGAGCTTAACCCTGAGAAGTGTCTGTTTGGTGTTGCATCCTGCAAGCTGTTTGGGTTCTACATATCCCAATGGGGGATTGAAGTCAACCCCGATAAGATCAAAGCCATTGAGCAGATCCAGGCGCCAAGAACAGTCAAAGATGTAAGGTGCTTGACGGGATGCATTGCCGCGCTAAGCAGATTCATCTCCAAGTCTGTCGAGCGTGCCTTGCCGTTCTTTAAAATTCTGAAAAAGGCAGGGCCAATGAAGTGGACCCGGAAGCAGATGCATCATTACAGGAGTTGAAGGCCTACCTATCGGCTGTGCCTACCTTGGTTGCACCCAAACCCCAAGAGTCGTTATTGCTTTACTTGGCGGTAACCAACCAAGTGGTTGGTGTGTCCTTGATAGCACAATGAGAAGTAGATGAAGCAGAAAGTGGCCAGATCGCAATAGGATCAGGAAAGGATCAGGACAACAATAAGCACGATAACACGATCAACCCCAAGGACGTGACAAGGAAGAAAGTGGTGCAGCACCCAGTGTATTTTGTCATCTCTTTGTTACAAGGGGCTTGATCGAGGTACTCTGGCGTGCAAAAGTTGATCTTTGGCCTTGTCATGGCCTCGAGGAAACTGTGCCACTACTTCCAAGCCCATGAGATCACGGTTGTCACTCGTTTCCCGTTGTAAAGGATACTCCAAAACCCTGAGACTACTGGAAAAATAGTGGAGTGGGCTTTGGAGTTATCCAGCTTTGGTTTGAAGTTTGAGATCACTTCGACCATTCAGAGCAGGGCACTGGCAGAGTTTATTGCAGAATGGACGCGAACCCTTGATGAGGAGGTAACAGAAACATCTCTCCCCAGCAAGGAATCACCCCAAGAATGGATTATGTATTTCAATGATGCTTTTTCCCTACAAGGTGCAGGGGCTGGCGTGCCACCCTCCGAGGAGCACTTGAAGTACATTGTCCAAATGCACTTTGCCTGGGAAGAAGCCACCAACAATACAGCTGAGTATGAATGGCTCCTTGCCGGGCTCAGGATTGCAGCAGAATTGGGAATTAAGAAGCTGATCATATGAGGAGATTCACAGCTTGTGGTGAGAAAAGTCAACAAATATTATCAAAGCCCATTGATGGAAGCATACGTCGAGGAAGTGAGGAGATTGGAGGAGCACTTTGATGGGTTGCAAACAGAGCACGTACCCCGTCCAGAAAACAGCATAGCTGATCACCTGTCAAAGTTTGCTGCGCAGAAGCTTCCTGTGGAACCAGGTACTTTTGTTCTCCGTATCTCTCAGCCCTTCGTATCACAAGCCACAATGGCCCGAAAA
Source organism: Secale cereale (assembly GCA_902687465.1). Taxonomy (NCBI): domain Eukaryota; kingdom Viridiplantae; phylum Streptophyta; class Magnoliopsida; order Poales; family Poaceae; genus Secale; species Secale cereale. The sequence goes on from LR738714.1 coordinate 465,207,077, forward strand.
AGGAGAAAGTTGGAGTACGGTAAGCCTCTCCCAGTAGAGCGATCCGCTCCCCGCAGAGACCCTGCCGGAAACAACTCCTCACAGCCTGCCGGACCACCCCCTCCTGTCGGGACCAAGGGCCCCACGCACGAGGCCAGTGCTCCCGCGGCAGAGGAGGTGCCGTTAGTCCTTGTTGCTGAGCCTCAGGCTCCAACTTGGGCGAGGCACATTGTCCACTTCCCCCAAACTGGAGAACTCCCTGGCAACCAAGATGAAGCTGATAAAGTAGCCCGGAGGGCCAGCATGTATCAGTTTGTCGATAACACTCTCTACAGAAGGAGGCCCAATGGTGTGAAATTGAAGTATGTTTGCCGGGAGGATGGAAAGGAACTGTTGGCTGAGATTCACAGAGGAATGTGCGCCTCACAGCTTGGATGAAAGGCGTTAGTTGGGAAAGCATTCTGACAAGGATTCTATTGGCCCACAACCCTCCAAGATGCCATCGAGCTCATCACGACATGTGAAGCCTGTCAGTTCCATTCCAAGAGAACACACCTGCCTGCCCAAGCTCTTCAGACAAACCCTCTCTGATGGCCATTTTCGGTCTGGGGGCTCGATATTCTCGGCCCCTTGTCACACCCTGCATTTTGTAACATGTTATTTGCATCAATGTAGCATGAAAATTTGGACCAGCAATTTTTTTTGGCATCATTTGGCTTTTATTTGGATTTGAGTTTTCCTTCATGTGTTTTTCATGTGCTCCTTAAAGTCAACTATTACCTCTTGTAGAATTCATCTCCATACCCAAAACTTCTGCCCAATGATCATGCCAAGTGTTATATAACAGTATAGTATTTTCTTACAAAATTAATTTGTCCAAAATGTATTTTATAAACTTAGTATTCCTAAAACCCCTGAATTGAGGTTTGCACTGCAAGTGCTTGATTTAGGATGAGAAGATTATTTCAAAAGGTGTATTTGAGACCTAGTAGTCATAGGACTCCCAGAAACCACAAAATTATAATTTTAAAAGTTATTTTCCTATTTTATTTAAAAGCTTTTTCTTAAGGCCAGAAATGGTCTTTAATAGGGGAAAATTATTTAAGTATTTCAAAAATATTTGCCAAAATTCAGGGAGACTCATAGGACATATATTGTCCATATATAAGAATTTCAACACTTGGTCATGTTCAAAATAATGGGCTAATCCCTCCAAAACCCTTTCTGGATATTTCAAGCTTTTGAAATATTTACAAAGGAAATATTCTCCAAAAATTCCAGGGAAATTCTATCATGTCATATATGACATATTTGATGATCTTGCCAAGTCCCATGCCTTGGGAATTAAGAAAACATCCTCAAAACCCTTCATAACCATTCTGTCCATATTTGAAGTTTGAGCAACTCTACATTGCCAAACTTGTCCAAATGCTCTCAAACTTGGTGCACATGCTAGAATGGCCTAATAAGGCATCTAGACCAAGTGGCACAAGATTTGGAGTAGGGCAACTTGATCAGAATACCCCAAAACTCTTTCTGTTCAAATGCAAATTTGAACAACTTTACATTACCAACTTTTTACCTGGAGCTTCAAACTTTGTGGGCATGATCAATACCCCAAATGATGAAACTACACCAAGTGGTGCATCAAGGGGAGATGATTAGCTTGACTTAAACAAGATGAAGCTATTTCTGTTGATTTCTAGGGTTCACCAAAGTTACATTGGCTAGTTTCTTCAAATGAGCCCAAATTTGGTGAAACACCCCATTTTCTTATAACATTCAATCCTGTTAAGTGTCATGGCAAGTGGAGATCATTTGCTTGATCAAAACTTGATCAAACACCTTCTGCAATTTTACCAAAACTACCATCTTGACCACTTTTACTATTTACCTTGGCCTCAACTTTTTACCACAGCTTCATCTGGTTACTATCTACCTCCAGTAACTCCCCCATGACCCCAGCTCCATGATTGAGGGGTAAAAACCCTAGATCACCATGTTGGACAGCCATTTTCTACCAAGTCACCAGCTTCCCCTCTCTCCCCTTGACTCTCCAGAGCATCCAAAGCCTCATCCGTATTGCTTGCATCACCCTGGACCCCCCAGACACGGTGGACGCGCCCAGAGGGCCAATGGCATGCCGTGGCATGCGATAAGGCCGCTCCAGAGCGTGCTACAGTGCGCCCCCGCACTGTAGCTTCGCCCAATCGCCTGCCCCCGACAGCCTCGAGCTCTCCCCTCGCGCCAGTCGATGGCCCTCGACATCCGCGACCTCCCCGGCGCTGTTCCCCCTCCTCCTCCGCCCTCCAGTGGCCGTTGTCACACGCGCGCTGGCCGCCCGCAGCCTCCACTCATTGGCCTCACACGGGCGCACCGTCTGGAAGCCTCCCCGCTCCTCCTCTCCCCTCTACTAGACGTAGGACTCATCCATGAACCTCCCCGACTCTATCCCGAGCCCCAGAACGGCCACTGGCCTCGCCTGCAACCTCGCCGGCGCACGAGTCCACGGTTGACCGTGGGCTCGGCTATATAAGCACCCCCGAGCCCTCTACTCTGCATCAACAACCTCCCCACACTCATAGCAACACGCCAGTACCACTCTTCCACCCCCGAAGAGCCCCAGTGCTCGGGATCGACCGGAGCTCCGCCGCGTCGGGCAGCCGGCGATCTCGAGGTACAGGCCCTCTCAGCCCCTCCTTTTGCTCGATTTGGAACAGCCGTGCACCACTGATGCATTCCCCTCCCTTTTCCCCTTCTGCAGCTGCCGGATTCGAGCTGGCCAGCAACCTCCCGAAGCTCCTCCGCCGTCCCACCTCGCCGCCGGCGAACTAGGCCTCCCCGGCGAGTCGCACCACCACCACTGCATCTGCGACTCGCTGCTGAGTCCATCCCTGCCATCCGTTTGCCCCGCCGTGCCCGGATTCGCCGCCGGTGAGCTCGCCGTGGCCGTGGCCGACAGGTTGGAGATGACAGGCGGGCCCCGCCTGTCATCCTCACCACTCTCTCTCTCCCCTCGCAGCCGCTGACCGCCGGGCCCCGCCCGTCAGGTTTAAAACCCTGACGCGCGCGCGCTGGCGCCCGAGCGGCTGGGCTAGATGCCCTGGGCCGTGCACTGTGGCCACTCTGGCCCAGTTGCACAGGGCCTTTTCTTCTTTTTCTTTTTTGTAAAATTTCAAATAATTTTACAGAAATGAATATTTGTCCAAATAAATTAATTCCAACTCCTAAAATCTTGTAATATTCCAACCTATTTAATGGTGTCACTTTCACACATATCCATGAAACTTTTCTGTTCTGTTCAAATTTAAATTCAAATTTGAGCAATAAAACTCCTGTTCAAAAATCCTTAGATTCCATTTTGTCACTCCAAAACTCCAACTAAGAATTTTCTCCATCTTAGTTTTCCCTCTAGTATTTAACAAAAATAAGTTGACATTTTTCTGAGTACTTTGATTTTTCTGTTTTCATTGTGGTCTTATTTTCCCGTTGTTATTTTTGCGACGATTAGATCCCGTATTTGACGAAGTTGCTGAAGAAGGAGAAGGAGAAGGATTTGAAGACTTTGAAGACCAAGCCAATCCAGGCAAGCAGCCCTTTGACCATGATACACTTGTGTTCTTCGGAACCCGTTTGTTTCCGAATGCATAGTGATAAGAATGACGGTGGTGATCTAGTTGAAACCACCACATGATGCATGCTTACTCATGATCTTGCTATGTGCTAGATGTCATGCAAATGGTTAGTAGTGATGCTTAGTGATGCATATGTGACATGAAACCTTTGTGGTTGAAATCTTTGCATAAACCCCATCGGGTGCCCCTAATGCCCGAGGGTGATGTTGAGTTAGGTCATCACTTGAGGAAGAAGTGATGTGCCGGTAAAATCTTGTGCATGGGTGAAATGATGGATTATATTTATGTGTGACTACCGTCCCAACCAAACATGTGCAACCACTCTACCCCTTATGGGACGGGGCTTTATTGATTACTTAGGTCGATACTAGCATGGTGCCCGCATTACTAGTGACGGGAAGACTTGAGGTCTTTCCCGGGACGGGGTCGTGCTTGGATAGACGACCATGACTGTTTTCACAGGGCACCGGACACACCGTTGGTCCCTTCGGGTACGTGTGACGTTGAAATTAGGGCAAGTCCCGTGATCTACTGTTTGTACTCGAGGGCCGTGTACCAACGAGTGGACTCTATGTTAGTATCGTCTAAGGAAAGATAATGTCCGGGTGCTTCCCCCGAGTACTTGAGGTACTGCGGGATCGTGGATGACACGAAAGCTTCCCGGATCTTGTGGGTAAAGTGCGAAACCTCTGCAGAGTGTAAAACTATTCGAATAGCCGTGTCCACGGTCATGGACAATTGGGTGGTGCTACTTAAACTATGTCCAGGAATTTTACTTCATCAATGAAAGTATGTGTGTGATGAGTCAAGGTGGTGACTTGACTCGATGAGTTGAATCATATTCATGTTGATATCGGTAACCTGTTTTCGAGGTTACATGAACTCGTTGATGCATACACTTGATGGTAGAACATTTATTCTAGCCCATTGCTAGATTGCTCATTATCGTTCAATTGCATTGTACTTTGAACCACATCATGGGTTGCTTGCGAGTACATTCAAAGTACTCATTGGCTTGCCACTGGTTATTTAATTGGCCAGGCATGGATGAACAGGAATATGAGGAAGAGTTCTTTGGAGACGAACATGCGAACTAGGACGCTATCCCAGTCAGAATGCCTGTAGGGTTAAGGCAGATGGCATGGGTTCTAACTATCATCGAAGACTTCCGCTATTTGAGTTATTTGCTATTCAGCCCTTGAGGCTTTATCTATGTAAGACTTGGCCATAATGGCCATAATTTGTGTAAGACGATATGTATGGATGTAAGAGTCTTGTTATTCAGCTTCTGTGTGTTCAGTGAGCATTGATCTCTGGGATCACTATACACGTGCATTCGGTGATCTCGACTTCTAAGTCGGGGTCCCCACACCCCTTCCCCCGAGAAATTGGGAGCTTTGAATACTTGTTCGTTGCCATCGACAAGTTTACAAAGTGGCCGGAAGTGACTGCCGTGAGAAAGGTGACTGCCCAGTCAACTATCAAGTTCATGAAAGAATTGGTGTGTCGTTTTGGAGTTTCGGCAAGGATCATCACTGACAACGGCACCCAGTTCATGAGCCACACCTTCATGCAATATGTTCATGCCCTCGGATGCAAGATCTCATTCTCTTACGTCCCACATCCCCAGAGCAATGGACATGCTGAGAGGGCGAACGCTGAAGTGCTTCATGGACTCAAGACAAGAACCTTTGATACGCTGCAGAAGCACGGCATGCGGTGGATCGAGGAGCTACCGGTAGTTCTCTGGTCCCTCAGAATGACACCTAACCGAGCTATCGGGCAGACTCCCTTCTCCCTGGTCCATAGGGTAGAAGCAGTTATCCCCACGGAACTCATTTATGGGTCTCCTATTGTGCTTGCCTACGATAAAGTAGCGCAAGATCAGCACCGGTGTGAGAACGATGTGTGCTACTCGAAGAGAACTGTCTCCGGGCTGCTATGTGTGCTGCATGCTATCAGCAAGCCCTGTGTCGCTAGCACAGCCGCATGGTTCATGCCTGGTGTTTTGAGGAAGGTGACCTGGTCCTTAGGCGCGTTCTGTCTGACAAGGCTACAAACAAGTTGTCACTAAAGTGAGAAGGCCCTTACCGGGTGGTACTAGTCACCAGACCCGGCGCAGTCTGTCTGGAGACCGGAGATGTCACTCACTTGCAAAACTCATGGAATATTGAGCATCTCCGTAAGTACTACCCGTAAGGTGCGAGGCTGTCGGGTACATGCCTTGCCACAGTTGCATGTAACTCCTCGTATAAAGCCAGGGTGATGACCCCATGCAAGAGAAAATAAAGAAGCGATGTAGGGGGGCCTCAACTAAGATTGCATGCATGCACCAACACACCAAGATCACTACATTAGCATATGCATACAGATAGGATTGCATCCTACATTCATTCTCATCTACATGGAGTTGCAGGTTCCTGCCGCGAACTTGGCTCCGACAGAGGACAAGAAGATTGCACGGTACGACAATCCCCGGCAAGCCAGACAGATGAGTTTACCTCATGTCTGTTAGTGTTCTATAAAGCTATAACTTTGCATGAGAAAACCTCGCCTCTCTCTTTTGAAACTTAGGTGCTCCCATCCATGACTCGAACGCTGCTTCGGTTGGGATGGTCACTGTAGCCTTTGGTAAAAATGAGTTGGCGGGGGGCTGGCCCATCTCTCTGTTCCCCGGCAGACATAGCTCTCCGGCAAACGAAGAGGGAGCCGGCAAGATATCTTGCCGGGGAAAACTCATTTATTTACATTAAAGAGGCATTCCACATGACACACATCAATCAACCCTAATGTCACCTAGATACTCCAATGTCAGCACAAGTATCCGTGGGTTAATTATACTATATGCATCACACAATCTCAGATTCATAATATTCAATCCAACATAAAGAACTTCAAGATCATCCCAAGATTTCTATCAGAGAAAGGAATATGAAAACGCGTACCAACCCCTATGCATTGATTAACCCAATGTCACCATGGGAATCCCCAAGTTAATCCCCAAAACATACATCGAGTAGATCAATAGAACATCCCATTGCCACCATGGATATCCCATCGCAAGACATACATCAACTCCTCTCACATCCAAAGATTCAATCCGACATAACAGAACCTCAAAGGAAAAGACTCAATTCATCACAAGACAGAGAGGGAAGAACACCATAAGATCCAACTACAATAACAAAGCTCGCGGTACATCAAGATCGTGCCAATTCAAGAACATGAGAGAGAGAGAGAAAGATAAAACACATAGCTACTGGTACAAACCCTCAGCCCCGAGGGTGGACTACTCCCTCCTCGTTATGGCGGCTGCCGGGATAATGAAGCTGGCCTCCGGTGATGATTTCCTCCTTCGGCAGGGTGCCGGAATGGGCTCCCGAGAGGTTTTCGTGGCTATAGATACTTGCGGCGGAACTTCCAATCTATGTTTCTTTGTGGGGGTTTCGGGATTTATAGGAATTTTTGGCGTCGGACTCACGTCAGGGGGACGCTCGAGGGGCACACAAGACATAGGGGCGCGCCCTGGGGGGTAGGGCATGATACATCCATTTTGCATCAAGTTTTCTTACTGTTATTTATGTTGTTATTATATATAATAATGCTTTTTGGAGTAATTCGAATGCCTTTTCTCTCATAATTTGCAAGGTATATATCAAGAGGGAGAATTCCGGCAGCTGGAAATCTGGACCTGAAAAAGCTACGTCAGGCCACCTATTATGCACAACACCAAACAAGCTGAAAATTCATGGAGATTTTTTATGTATTATTTAATAAATACTAGAGCTGATAACCACCAGAGGGGGCCCACTAGGTGGGCACAACCCACCTGGGCACGCTAGGGCCCCTAGGCACGCCCTGGTGGGTTGTGCTCACCCAGGCCCGCTTCCGGTGACCATCTTCTGGTATATAAGCCTCTCTGACCTAGAAAAAAATAAAGGAGAAGACTTTCGGGGCGGAAGCCGCCATCTCGAGGCGGAACTTGGGAAGCAGCACTTTTGCCCTCCGGCGGAGTGATTCCGCCGGGGGAACTTCCCTCCAGGAGGAAATCATCGTCATCATCATCACCAACAACTCTCCCATCTTGGAGAGGGCTATCTTCATCAACATCTTCACCAGCACCATCTCATCTCTAACCCTAGTTCATCTCTTGTGATCAATCTTGTTATCAGAACTATAGATTGTTGCTTGTGGGTGACTAGTAGTGTTGATTACATCTTGTAGTTGATTACTATATGGTTTATTTTGTGGAAGATTATATGTTCAGTTCCATTATGCTATATATTACCTCTCTGATCTTGAGCGTGTTCATCACTCGTGCGTAGTTACCTTTGTTCTTGATGTCATGGGAGAAATCATGTTGCAAGTAATCATGTGAATTTGATATGTGTTCGATATTTTGATAGTATGTATGTTGTGATTACCTTAGTGGTGTCATGTGAACATCGACTACATAACACTTCACCATATTTGGGCCTAAGGGAATGCATTGTGGAGTAGTAATTAGATGGTGGGTTGCGAGAGTGACAGAAGCTTAAACCCCAGTTTATGCACTATTCCGTAAGGGGCCGATTGGATCCAAAAGTTTAATGTTATGGTTAGAATTTATTCTTAATACTTTTCTCGTAGTTGTGGATGCTTGAGGGAGGGTTAATCATAAGTAGGAGGTTTCTTCAAGTAAGAACAACACCTAAGCACCGATCCACCCACATATCAAATTATCAAAGTAGCGAACACGAACTGAACCAACATGATGAAAGTGACTAGATGAAATTCCCGTGTACCCTCAAGAACGCTTTGCTTATTATAATAGACCATTTTGGCCTGTCCTTTGCCTTAAAAGTATTGGGATATCTTGCTGCATACTTGCTACTATGAGCGTTACTTGCTTATTACAAAATTATCTTGCTATCAAACTACTCTGCTACTTACAATTTCAGCACTTGCAGACATTACCTTACTGAGAAACACTTGTCAGTTCCTTATGCTCCTCGTTGGGTTCAACACTCTTACTTATCAAAAAGAGCTACAATTTATCCCCTATACTTGTGGGTCATCAAGGCAATTTTCGGGCGCCGTTGCCGGGGAGTGAAGCGCTTCTGGTAAGTGGAGATTGGTAAGGAAACACTCATATAGTGTGTTGAAATTTATTGTCACTTGTTACTATGGAGAACAATCCTTTGAGGGGTTTGTTCGGGGTATCTTCACCTCGACCAGAACCACAATTAGCTACCCCTCAAACCGCTGTACATACTGAAAATATTGAATATGAAATCCCTTCGGGTATGATAAAACAACTACTAGCTAATCCTTATGCAAGAGATGGAACTGAACATCCTGATATGCACTTGATATATGTGGAACAAATTTGTGGATTGTTTAAGCTTGCAGGTCTACCCAGAGATCAAGTTATGAAGAAGGTTTTTCCTTTATCTTTGAAAGAAAAAGCATAGCATGGTATAGGCTATGCGATGATATTGGATCTTGGAAATGGAACCGATTGAAAATGGAGTTTCACCAAAAAAATATCCTATGCATCTAGTTCATCGTGATCGTAACTACATCTATAATTTTTGGCCTCGTGAAGGAGAAAGTATCGCTCAAGCTTGGGGGAGGCTTAAGTCAATGTTATATTCATGCCCCAATCGTGAGCTCTCACAAGAAGTTATTATTCAGAATTTTTATGCTCGGCTTTCTCATAATGATCGATCCATGCTTGATACTTCTTGTGCAGGTTCCTGTATGAATAAAACTATTGAAATCCGGTGGGATCTTTTAGAAAGAGTTAAACACAACTTTGAAGATTGGGAACTCGACGAAGGTAAAGAGTCAGGTATTAATCTGAAGTATGATTGTGTTAAATCTTTTATGAATACCGATGCCTTTTCAAAGTTTAGCACTAAATATGGAATTGACTCTGAGATAGTAGCCTCCTTTTGTGAATCTTTTGCTACTCATGTTGACCTCCCTAAGGAGAAGTAGTTTAAATACCACCCACCTGTTAAAGAAGAAATTAAAGAACTGGTACTTGTTAAAGAAGAAACTATACTTTATAATGTTGATCCAGTTGTTCCTACTGCTTACATTGAAAAACCATCTTTCCCTGTTAGGATAAAGGAACATGCTAAAGTTTCAACTGTGGTTAACAAAAGTTATATTAGAACACCTAAACCGGATGAACAAATTAAAGTAGAGCGTAATATTTCTATGGTCAAGGATCTCTTGGAAGAAAATGTAGATGGGCATGTTATTTGCTTTAATGAAGAGGCTGCTAGAATCACCAAACCTGATAAAAAAGATAAACATAGACCTGTTGTTGGCATGCCCATTGTCTCGTTCAAAATACGAGATCATTGCTATCATGGTTTATGTGACATATGTTCTAGTGTGAGTGCTATTCCCTACTCTTTATACCAAGAAATTATGAATGACATAGCATCCACAGAGATAGAAGAATTGGTGTCACTATTAAACTGGCTGATAGAGATACTATATCACCAATTGGGATTGTTACAGATGTTGAAGTCTTGTGTGGGAAAATAAAATACCCTACTGATTTTCTTGTTCTTGGTTCCCCACAAGATGACTTCTGTCCCATTATCTTTGGTAGACCCTTCTTGAACATCGTTAATGCTATAATAGATTGTCAGAAACAAACTGTTGGTGTTAGTTTTGGTAATGAGTCTCATGAATTTAATTTCTCAAAGTTTAATAGAAAGCTTCAAGAAAAAGAACTACCTAGTAAAGATGAAATTCTTGGTCTTACTTCTATTGTTGTGCCTCCTACTGATCCTGTAGAACAATATTTGCTAGACCATGAGAATGATTTACATATGCATGAAAGAAATGAAGTAGATGATATTTTGTAGGATCGAAAGTATGTCTAGGGGGGGTGATTAGACTACTTGACCAAATAAAAACCTAGCTTTTTCCCAATTATAAGTCTTGGCATATTTTAAAAATTATGCACAAGTCAAGTAATCAACCTACAAATGCAATTCTAAGAGTATAGCAGCGGAATCTAAAGCAATTGCATATGAAGGTAAAGGGAGGAGTTTGAGGGAGCAAACTCAATGTAGACACGGAGTTTTTTTACGCGTGGTTCCGATAGGTGGTGCTATCGTACATCCACGATCATGAAGACTTCAACCCACGAAGGGTAACGGTTGCGCGAGTCCACGGAGGGCTCCACCCATGAAGGGTCCACGAAGAAGCAACCTTGTCTATCCCACCATGGCTACGCCCACGAAGGACTTGCCTCACTAGGGAAGATCTTCACGAAGCAGGCAATCTCCTTGCCCGTACAAACTCCTTGGTTCAACTCCACAATCTTGACGGAGGCTCCAAAGTGACACCTAGCCAATCTAGGAGACATCACTCTCCAAAAGGTAATAGACGGTGTGTTGATGATGAACTCCTTGCTCTTGTGCTTCAAATGATAGTCTCCCCAACACTCAACTCTCTTTCATTAGATTGTATTTGGTGGAAAGATGATTTGAGTGGAAAGCAACTTGGAGAAGGCTATAGATCAAGATTAATGTGTTTGGAATGGAATATCTTGACCTCAACACAAATGTAGGTGGTTCTCTCTCAGAAAATGTATGTTGGAAGTGTAGGCATGTTCTGATGGCTTTCTCCACGAATGAAGAGTGGGTGGAGGGGTATATATAGCCTCCACACAAAATCTAACCGTACACACAATTTACCAAACTCGGTGGAACCGAATCAGAAAACTCGGTCAGACCAATTTAGTTCATAATGTGACCATTAGGCATTTCGGTGGGACCGACATGATAAACTCAGTAGGACCGATGTGCTAGGGTTAGGGTAAAGCCTCATCTCAGTTTGACCGATTACACAAACTCGGTAGGACCGATTTTGGTAATAATCTAACCAAAGAGTTGGTCAGGCAAACTCGGTGGGACCGATTCGCTCGTTTCGGTTGGACCGAAACGTTACGATGGGGAAACAGAGAGTTTGCATTGCAAACTCGGTGGGACCGATCGCTCATCTCGGTTAGACCGAAACATTATGAATGGAAACAGGGAGTTTGCAATCCCATCTCGGTGAGACCGAGATCCCTATCGATGAGACCGAAGTGACTAGGGTTTGTGGCAGTGGTTATGTCAAGAGAACACGGTGGCGATGGATACAAGATTTCAGTGGGGCCGAGTTTGACTTTTGGTTTGGGAAATATGTGGATGTGAGAAAGTGGTTGAGGGTTTTGGAGCATATCACTAAGCATTTTGAGCAAGAAACCCATTAAGCAACACTTCATCCCCTTTTACTAGTATTGGCTTTCCTATGGACTCAATGTGATCTTGGATCACTAAAACAGAAAATGTAGAGTCTTGAGCTTGAGCCAATATGTGTCCTTAGCATTTTGAGGGGTCCACATTTCTAATCCATGCCATGTCAATCATTGAACTTTCCTGAAATATTTATCTTCAGATAGCAATAGTTCAATGAGCTATATGTTGTTAGGAATTACCAAAACTACCCAGGGATAGGTGCACTTTCAATCTCCCCCTTTTTGGTAATTGATGAAAACATATAGATCAAAGGTTCGACAATGAAAATAATATTTATATACATCGTCTCTTTGAGAAGTATGTGATAAGCAAGAGCTCCCCCCAAATTTGTGCATTATTTAAAATTTGTGTTTGAATGCAAATGCACAATCGATTAGGATCATGGGTTACTCTTCCATGTCACATACATCTTTGTGGAGCGCTCAAAATGATATAAACTAAAAGCATGCACTCATCACCAAGCAAAGTGAATTATCATATAGGGATATAAAAGATAATATCATTCAAGCAAGCATTAAAGTAGCATATGATCAATCACATGATCAAACAAGTATCTCACACACATAACGTAAAGTATCAAGCAAACACACAAATGTATCAACCAAATAGCAAGAGACCAAGAAGCAAAAACACTCTCTCACGAAGCCTATGATCTATAAATATTTCTCCCCCTTTGGCAACAAGTTAACAAAAAGTTTGAAAATGCATAGCGCTATGCGTCTCTCTAGGCTTGATCTTCGGGAGGCGGTGTAGAGAGAACTCCCAGGACGAAGGCATCTGTAGATGTTGTTGGAGCTGGTGGAGTGGCTGCTGGAGGTGGCACTGAGGCTGTAGCTGCTGATGCTGATGTAGTAGCTCTAGTGTCAGGTATGGGTACTGCACCAGATCTCTGACCTCTAGGAACTCTCTGAAAGACATCTGTGGTAGCCTGCCCTTTCCTCTCATCTGCTTCCTCCTAGAGCTGCTCAGCTACAGTCTATATCTCAGTCACTTTCAGATCAAGATCATAGAACTTTGTTTCAATGATCCTCTCTAAGCTCTCCTAATTTTGAGTCAGGGTGGCCAATCCCTTCTCAATCCTCAAAGTTGCTTTAATCAAATATGCCATTTGATCTTGTTTAGATTTGAGGGACACTTGAGATGCCTCTTCAACACTTGGCATCTTTGCTGCTTTCTCAGCTCTAGCTTTCTCTCTCTTTTCTTTTGCTTGCACTGATGAAGGTTCATTCTCATCCATCACAAGTGTGTTGGCTTCAAATTCTGGATATAGGGGTAGATGCTCCTTATCCAACAAGTATGTGCCTGTGCCCATCTTGGAGTTGATGAGCTCGTGAATGTGTGGAGCATACCCACATGATCTCTTCTGGTCAGCAGCTGTCCTTTTGATTATCTCTACAATTAGACTCATGACCTTGAACTTTTGAGGGACATCAAAAATGTGCAGCAAGTTGATTGGGTGTCCTCTGATCATCTTATGATCTCCTGACTTGGGCAACAATGTATGCCTCAATATAGTGTTAATTGTAGCTAGACCAGACAAGAAGTAATGTACAGATCCAAGCTTATGTTTTTCCAAAGATGTATCAGGGATCTCTTTGTACATGTTTGCCATGGAGTTGTGGTCTTTCTTCTTCTTGGCATAGACATCCAAGTCATCCTCATGCTCTTTAGGGGCTTTTATCAACTTGGCCCATTCATCAACAGTTGACTGGTACCTTGTACCTTCAGACATCCATACAATCCTACCATCTCGATAAAAATGTGTTGTAGAGTAGAATTGCATGATGAGCTCATCATTCCATTTTGTTAGCTTCTGACCCACAAACTTGTCAACTCCACAAGCCTTGAAGTTGTCATGTACACCTGGGAAGTGATCTTCATTTTCCTTGATGTATTCCCAATCAACCCATCTCATGTTACATACCATTGGCTTCTTGTCAAGCAGGATGGTCTCATAGAAATCTTGCTGCTCTTTGGTGTGGAACCTGTAATCCACAACAGTCCTTATCCTCACAGCATATGGATCAGATTGTCTCCATCGTCTGAGACCTGCATCCTTCCTCAACTTCATGTCCTCAGCAACAATATGATTACCATCATGATCAGGAATCTTGGGCTTCAATTTTCTGAGCACTTGGACCTCAGCATCTTCATCAATCTCAGGCACTGGGCCTTGTTCTTTTCCACAGCTGGAATGCTCCTTGTGCTTCTCTTGGGTGCAGACTTGGTGGTTTAAGCAGCAGCTTTGGGGGCAGTCTTGGGCTTTGAAGGAGCAGCCCCAGACTTGATGGCATCCCCCATCAGCTTCTAAGATTTAGGTGCTGGTGCAGCATCCTCTTCTTCTTTTTCAGCTTCGTCATCATCATCATCTCTCATGGATGGCTTGCCAATCACTCTGGCTGTGGTCTTTCTGGCTCTCTTCTTTGTTCCAGCTAGCTCATCATCTCTAGTTTCAAGAGTGAACACCATTGTTTCTTGAGTTGATGCTCTAGCCTTTGACATTGGAGCTCTTTTGGCAGGGGCCTTCTTGTTCAAACCTGGCTTGACAACGCTAGTTGATTCTTACACAACTTGCTTCTTTGAAGTGGACTCATCAGCCACAAAGTCCTTATCCTCATTGTCAGAAGTTTTCTTCTTCTTTGTCTTGGTAGCAGCCTTTGGAAGATTGCTTGGAGTGCTCATGCTACCCTCATCAGAACTGTTAGAGGGACTAGTGCCCTCACTCATGTTAACTTGCTCCTCAGACCTATTCTGACTGTCACTCTGGTGAGACATCTTGGCAATTACACTCACAGCAAACTCTGTGAATAGATGTAGATGAGGTAGAGTGGATAAGCATCACAAAGTGCAGAGTTTTTGCAAAACAGATGACTCAAAAACTTAGTTTTAGTTCTCCATAGAAAGCATTTCGGAGCTACCGATTTGTTAAACTCGATGATACCAAAGCAATTTTGGAACCTAAACTAGTGAACTCGGTCAGACCAAGTCACAGTTCGGTGGCACCGAGATTGCTAGGGTTTCACAGAGAGTCGAACTCAGTCGCACTGATTTGCAATTTTCGGTCAGACCGAAAAGTGCAAGTGCAATGGCCTAAGACAAATCGGTCAGACCGATTTCTACAACTTAGTCGGTTCGAGATGAGTTCGATGGAGACCTAACCCTAAATTTTTGAATCAAAACTAATCTATACGGAGTTTCCGCTGGACATGATGATTTCAATCGTGGCAAGAATCATGGCAATATCTTTGTGCTTAGAATCGGAGATAAGGACTGCACAGAGATCGAGCTCATACCCTAACTTGGTGGTGAGCTTGCTACGGCGGCAACGATGGGGCAGAATCCCGTTGACGGCGGCGGAGACCAACAGCGGGAGGTCGCTGGTGGCGCGAAGACGATCCGGAGACTCGAAACGGCAGAGCAGGTCACGCGCGGGCGAGAGGTTTTGGAAATTTTTCCAAAATTTGACCCGATGGTATATATAACCTGACCCTGTCGGTGTGACCGAGTGGAACAACTAGGTGGCACCAAGATGCAGAATCGCAAGCGGTTACCACAGCTCGGTGTGACCGAAAAGTTCAAATCGGTTGCACCGAGATTGAAAACCTAGATCAACTTAGTGAACTCGATGTGACCGAAGTGGATGACTTGGTCATACCGAAATGCACAAAGAGGTTTTGGAAGTTTAATTCTATGACGAATTGGGGACTTTGTGTGCTCCTCACACAGAATGGTCTGAATCTGACTTGATCAAACTTTGTGATGTAGCATGACTAGAGTTTGAGACCAGAAAAGCATAGATAGCTAGAGGAGGTTCTTAGGCATTCTTGTCCATCCATTTGGCAAAAGATAAAGAGACAAACAATCAAAGCAACAAATGGATGTCCTCGAATGAGAAAAATATGCATTCAACATGCTCACACAATAAGATAGCAAATGAAACATGTGGCAAATCATGCACAACCATTCTAGCATCTATCAAGCAATTGGCGATGACTAGGTAATCTATATATGAGTCAATTCACTTAGGAGTCAAATGAGAACATTTGATCATAGGTCATACTCATCGTTTAAGCACAAGTGGGGTTACCACTTTAACATAAAGCATTGTTGTGTTCACATCATTAGAGTTGCTTTAGCTCAATTGTTTAGAGTAAAGCTCCCCCTAGATGTGATACCCCCCCCCCCTAAGAGGGATGAACTAACCTTGGGTTTTGTCGTTGATGACTTCATGTAGGTGTTGAAGATGTAGATGCTCAATGTTGATGTAGGTCATTTGGAGCAATCCATTGGAGTGAGTTGCACTTTCAATACCTACACGGGTTAGTCCCACAAGGAACAAACAAAGATATCCATAGACATAGAGTGATGTTCACATAAGATGATGTCCATGAAAGCATTTGGTTACCTTGTCCCTTGTCTTACCAACAAGAGGGTTTGTGACTCCTTGAACTAGTGCAAGATATGGAAGTTGTTTGCACTTGTCCTCGCCAAAATGATATGAGTGAAGTATGTTGGCGGAGTCACCCTCAAGAACTCTCTAGTTCTTCTTCTTCGGGATACACACCATCTTAATGGGAATCCTTGGAGTTGTAGTTGTACTTGATGAAGTAGAACTTGATGTAGTCTTGGGAACCCACTTGACCAAGGCCCTGGGAGCTTCTTCAAATGCATCAATCTCCTATTGAAGCTTGTCCTTCCCCTTTTGCTTGTTGTCTAGTGGTGGAAGATCATCTTGAGCTTGTGTTCCTTGGAAAGAAGTAGGATCATACTTCTCTTGTTTAGGAAAAAACTTCATCTAGGGGTATTGATCTTCTTCCCACTCAACTCCAATGGCATTGAACTTTCATTCAAAACCAACACCTTGATTCTTACGATGTCTTCCTTGCTTGCGTACAATTTCCTCAAAATACTTACTCCCAGCAAGTCTCTTGTAAACACCTTTCTCTATAATTCCCTTCAATAGGTTATTTTCTTTCTCAAGTGTAACTTGGCTAAGATAATCATTAGTGGAATCAAGAGTACTACTAGAAGCAACAATATTTGATTTAGCATGATTATTGTTACTACTAGATGAAGAATCTTTCTTGTTCTTGTTACTAGATTTAACTTGTGGCATGTAAGTAGACAAGAGTAAACGTTTGGCAATGTAAGAAGAACTTTTCTTGCGAAGATCATGATTAATTGCCTTTAAGAACTCATGCTCTTGCTCAAGGTTGAGCTTTTCAAAGCGTAACTTCTCATGAATCTTTAAAAGTTCTCGATGATCTTCCAAGGTAGTTTCATGAGCTAACTTGAGAGTGTTTAATTCTTTAGTTAGACGCTCAATCTTCTCCTTATCATTGTCATTCGTTTTATCTTGATTAGCATGATTAGTAGCAATTTCATCATAGGTTTCATCACTATTGCTACCAACAAGTAAATCATCATCTCCTAGCAAGTCATCTTCATCACTATTAAAATCAAGATACTCGGGGTGTGATACCTTAGGGCCTTAGCCATGAAGCATTTGGTGAGTCAAATATGTCGTAGGAGTTGGATGACACAAGAGCAATTCCGGCAACACCTTCATCTTGAGTATCTTCGGAGTCAGAGTAGTAGCTTCTTTCGGAGTGATGGTCGGAGTCGGAGCCGGATACCCCTTCAGCAACGTGAGCTTGATGTCTTTGTTTTGTGTAGCTCTTTGATGACTTGTCTTTCCTTTCCGAATCCTTGCTTCTCCGAGAGGGTCTTCGTTCATAACGATCATCTCTACTCCTTCTCTCTCTTGGGGTGATTCTTCTCTCCTACTCCTTCTTTTGGGAGAATCTTCTCTTCTTTTGTAGGGAGCCGTACACTCATTGGAGCAGTGTTCGGGTCTTCCACAATTGTAGCAATTGCGTTCATGACTAGAAAATCTTTTGTCATTGTAGGACCTTGACTTGGAACTTTTCTCTTTGCTTCTACTCTTGTTGAAGTTCTCCACCATTAAGCTCAATTCCTCATTGAAGACTTGTTTCTCACTTGATGATGTAGGAGCATCACATGAGGCTTTGTAAGCACCACTAGACTTGTTGTGAAGCTCTTCTTTATCTTTGAGTGACATCTCATGAGCAACAATTGTTCCAATGACTTCTGTAGGCTTGAGATCTTTGTAATTGGGCATAATTTGGATCAGTGTGCTCACGGTATCATATTTTCCATCCAAGTCTCTTAGGATCTTCTTGATCATGAATCTGTCGGTCATCTCCTCACTTCCTAAGCCGGCAATCTCATTTGTGATGAGAGCAAGCCTAGAGTACATTTCAGCGACACCTTCACCATCCTTCATTTTGAACTTGTCAAGCTAACTTTGAAGCACATCCAATTTGGATTCCTTGACGGAGTCGGTACCTTCGTGCATATCAATCAAAGTATCCCAAATTTCCTTTGCATTCTCAGGACGGCTGATTTTGTTGAATTCTTCGGGGCACAATCCGTTGAAGAGGATATCACAAGCTTGAGCATTGTATTGCAACATCTTCAATTCTTCAGCGGAGGCTTCACGGTTTGGTTCCTTCCCATTGAAGAATTCACCTTGCAAACCAATACACACAATAGCCCAAACGGCGGGGTTATGTCCAAGAATAGGCATTTCATCTTATGCTTCCAACTAGAAAAATTAGTATCATCAAAGTAAGGACCTCTACGGTGGTAATTTCCCTCGCTAGACGCCATACTCTCCTAGGTTGTGAAACCAAGGCTATGATCACCAAAAGCTATGGAAATCAAGGCAAATGGAGACCAAAGATCTGATACCACTTGTAGGATCGAAAGTATGCCTAGAGGGGGTGATTAGACTACTTGACCAAATACAAACCTAGCCTTTTCCCAATTATAAGTCTTGGCAGATTTTAGCAATTATGCACAAGTTAAGTAATCAACCTACACATGCAATTCTAAGAGTATAGCAGCGGAATGTAAAGCAATTGCATATGAAGGTAAAGGGAGGAGTGTGAGGGAACAAACGCAATGTAGACACGGAGATTTTTTACGCGTGGTTCCGGTAGGTGGTGCTATCGTACATCCACATTGAGGGAAACTTCAACCCACGAAGGGTAACGGCTGCGCGAGTCCACGGAGGGCTC
This sequence comes from Secale cereale, assembly GCA_902687465.1. NCBI lineage: Eukaryota > Viridiplantae > Streptophyta > Magnoliopsida > Poales > Poaceae > Secale > Secale cereale. The sequence continues at coordinate 465,226,106 of LR738714.1, forward strand.
CACCCACAAAGGGTCCATGAAGAAGCAACCTTGTCTATCCCACCATGGCCATCGCCCATGAAGGACTTGCCTCACTAGAGTAGATCTTCACGAAGTAGGCGATCTCGTTGCCCGTACAAACTCCTTGGTTCAACTCCACAATCTTGACGGAGACTCCCAAGTGACACCTAACCAATCTAGGAGACACCACTCTCCAAAAGGTAATAGACGGTGTGTTAAGGATGAACTCCTTGCTCTTGTGCTTCAAATGATAGTCTCCCCAACACTCAACTCTCTTTCGTAGGATTGGATTTGGTGGAAAGATGATTTGAGTGGAAAGCAACTTGGGGAAGGCTGGAGATCAAGATTCATATGATAGGACTGGAATATCTTGGTCTCAACACATGAGTAGGTGGTTCTCTCTCAGAAAATGAGTAATGGAAGTGTAGGTTTTGTTCTAATGGCTTTCTCCATGAATGAAGAGTGGGTGCAGGGGTATATATAGCCTCCACACAAAATCTAACCCTTAGACACAATTTACCAAACTCGGTGGGACCGAATCAGAGAACTCGGTCAGACCGATTTAGTTCATAATGTGACCGTTAGGCATTTCGGTGGGACCGATATGATCAACTCGGTAGATCCGATTTCATTAGGGTTAGGGCATAACGTAATATAGGTGAGACCGATTACACAAACTCGGTAGGACCGATTTTTGTAATAAGCTAACCAGAGAGTTGGTCAGGCAAACTCGGTGGGACCGATTTGCTCGTTTCGGTTGGACCGAAACGTTTCGAAGGGGAAACGGAGAGTTTGCATTGCGAACTCGGTGGGACCGATCGCTCATCTCGGTTAGACCGAAACGTTACGAAGGGAAACAGAGAGTTTGCAATCCCATCTTGGTGAGACCGAGATCCCTATCGGTGAGATCGAAGTGACTAGGGTTTGTGGCAGTGGCTATGTCAAGAGAACTCGGTGGCGCCGGATAGAAGATTTCGGTGGGGCCGAGTTTGACTTTTGGTTTGGGACATATGTGGATGTGAGAAAGTGGTTGAGGGTTTTGGAGCATATCACTAAGCATTTTGAGCAAGAAACCCATTAAGCAACACCTCATCCGCTTTTAATAGTATTGGCTTTCTTATGGAGTCAATGTGATCTTGGATCACTAAAACAGAAAATGTAGAGTCTTGAGCTTGAGCCAATATGTGTCCTTAGCATTTTGTGGGGTCCACATTTCTAATCCATGCCATGCCAATCATTGAAATTTCAAGAAATATTTATCTTGAGATAGCATTAGTTCAATGAGCTATATGTTGTTAGGAATTAGTAAAACCACCCAGGGATAGTTTCACTTTCATATTTTCTTTGAACAACGTCCTCGGCTTAAACACAATCTACCTATTGAATCTCTGGGAGGTCCTCCTCCACCTAATGGTGATCCTAAGTTTGAATTAAAACAATTGCCTGACACTTTGAAATATGCTTATCTTGATGAAAAGAAGATATATCCTGTTATTATTACATTAGTGCTAACCTTTCAGAACATGAAGAAAATAGATTATTGAAAGTGCTAAGGAAGCACTGAGCTTCTATTGGATATACTCTTGATGATTGGGAAAACTTTGTTTTTGCCACTCTAGTTTTTGCCTACTTTGCTTATGCCACTCTAGATTTTGACATATCATTTTTGCCACTCTTAGTTTTTGACAATACATCACAAATGCCATTCCATGGCAAAACAATAACTTTTCATTTCACTTTTGCCACTCTTTGATTTTGACAATGTATCACAATTGTCACTCTAAAATTATTGCTTTTGCCACAGAATGGCAATTGTGATGTATTGTCAAAAACTAATAGTGGCAAAAGTGAAATGTCAAATTCTAAAGTGGCATAAGCAAAGTGGTCAAAAACTAGAGTGGCAAAAACAAAGTTTTCCCATGATTTAAAGGGCATTAGTCCCACTCTATGTCAGCATAAGATAAATATGGAACCTGATGCTAAACCAGTTGTCGATCATCAACATCGGTAAAACCCAAAGATGAAAGAAGTGGTAAGAACAAAAATATTAAAACTTCTGGAAGCAGGTATAATCTACCCTATAGTTGATAGTAGATGGGTAAGTCCCGTTCATTGTGTTCCTAAGAAGGGAGGTATTACTGTTGTTCCTAATGATAATAATAGACGTATTCCACAAAGAATTGTTGCAGGTTATAGAATGGTAATTGATTTTAGGAAATTAAATAAAGCCACTAGAAAAGATCATTACCCTCTACCTTTTATTGATCAAATGCTAGACAGAAGTTCAAAGCACACACACTCTTGCTTCCTTGATGGATACTCTGGTTTTTCACAAATACCTGTTTCTCAACCTAATCAAGAAAAGACTACTTTTACTTGCCCCTTTGGAACTTATGCTTATAGACGTATGCCTTTTGGTTTATGCAACGCACCTTTCAAAGATGTGTGGCTGCTATATTCTCTAACTTTTGTGAGAAGATTGTAGAGGTTTTCATGGATGATTTATCCGTTTTTGGGAAGTCATTTGATGATTGTTTAAGCAATCTTGATCGAGTTTTGTAGAGATGTGAACAAACAAGTCTTGTCTTGAATTGGGAGAAATGCCACTTTATGGTTAATGAAGGTATTGTTTTGAGTCATAAGATTTCTGAAAAGGGTATTGAAGTGGACAAAGCTAAGGTTGATGCAATTGAGAAAATGCCATGTCCCAAGGATATCAAAGGTATTCGTCGTTTCTTAGGTCATGTTGGTTTCTATAGGAGATTTATCAAAGACTTTTCTAAAATTTCTAGACCTCTCACTAACCTTTTACAAAAGGATGCTCCTTTGTTTTTGATGATGATTGCTTTGAGGCCTTTAAAACACTTAAGAAAGCTTTAATTTCTCCACATATAGTTCAACCACCTGATTGGAACTTACCTTTGAAATTATGTGTGATGCTAGTGATTATGTTGTTGGTGTTGTTTTAGGACAAAGAGTTGATAAGAAACTGAATGCTATTCATTATGCTAGCAAAACTCTAGACAATGCTCAAAAGAATTATGCTACCACTGAAAAAGAATTCTTAGCAGTTGTGTTTGCTTGTGACAAATTTAGATCTTACATTGTTGATTCAAAAGTAATTGTTCACACCGACCATGCTGCTATTAAATATCTTATGGAAAAGAAAGATGCTAAACCTTGACTTATTCGGTGGGTTCTCTTGTTACAAGAATTCGATTTGCATATTATTAATAGAAAATGAGATGAGAACCCCGTAGCTGATAACTTGTCTAGACTTGAAAATGTGCTTGATGACCCATTACCTATTGATGATAGTTTTCCTGATGAGCAGTTAGCTACAATAAATGTTACCAATAATACTCCTTGGTATGCTGACTATGCTAACTACATTGTTGCTAAATATTTACCACCTAGTTTTACTTAGCAACAGAAGAAAAAATTCTTTTATGATTTAAGACATTACTTTTGGGATGACCCACATCTTTATAAAGAAGGAGTAGATGGTATTATTAAATGTTGTGTACTTGAGCATGAATAGGGACAAATCCTTCGGAAGTGTCACTCCGAAGCATATGGAGGACATCATGCTGGAGATAGAACTACTCACAAGGTATTGCAGTCTGGATTTTATTGGCCTACTCTCTTCAAAGATGCTCATAAGTTTGTCTTATCCTGTGATGAATGTCAAAGGATAGGTAATATTGGTAAGCATCAAGAAATGCCTATGAATTATTCACTTGCTGTTGAATCATTTGATGTTTGGGGATTTGATTACATGGGAACTTTTCCTTCCTCTAATGGGTATACACATATTTTGGTTGCTTTTGATTATGTTACTAAATGGGTAGAAGCTATTCCAACCAATAGTGTTGATCACAACACCTCTATTAAAATGCTTAAGGAAGTTATTTTCCCAAGGTTTGGAGATCCCAGATATTTTATGACAGATGGTGGTTCACACTTTATTCATGGTGATTTCCATAAAATGCTTGCTAAATATGATGTTAACCATAGAATTGCACCACCTTATGATCCTCAGTCTAGTGGTCAAGTTGAGCTTAGTAATAGAGAAATAAAATTATTTTTGCAAAAGACTGTCAATAGGTCCAGGAAGAATTGGTCTAAGAAGTTAGATGGTGCACTTTGGGCTTACAGAACAGCTTATAAAAATCATATGGGTATGTCTCCTTATAAAATGGTTTATGGTAAAGCTTTTCATTTGCTTCTTGAGTTAGAAGATAAAGATTTTTGGGCAATCAAGGAACTCAACTATGATTTTAAACTTGCTGGTGAAAAGAGGTTATTTGATATTAGCTCATTAGATGAATGGAGAACCCAAGCTTATGAAAATGCCAAGTTATTTAAAGAAAAAGTTAAAAGATGGCATAATAAAAGAATCCAAAAGCGTGAGTTCAAAGTCGGAGAATATGTTCTTTTGTACAACTCTCGTTTCAGGTTCTTTGCAGGCAAACTCCTCTCTAAATGGGAAGGCCCCTATGTTATCGAGGAGGTTTATCGGTCTGGAGCCATCAAGATAAATAATTCCGAAGGAACTAACCTGAAGGTTGTTAACGGGCAACGAATAAAGCATTATATCTCAGGTACGCCCATTAATGTTGAAAGAAATATTATCCAAACTTTGACACCGGAGGAACACATAAAAGAGTCCTTCCGGAACACTCCAGAATTGTCAAAATAAGAAGGTACATGATACGGTAAGTAAACAGACTCCAAAAAATCTGCAAATATATTTTTTATCAGTTTTGGAATATTTACAAAAATAGGAAAATAATAAACTACAGGTGTCGGTGTACTAGAGTAGGGGTACCCTAGTATCCCGAACTTGTGCACGGGCAGTCGCACCATCCCGCGGCAAGGCTTGCCGGGCGACCGCCAAGGTCCTCTGTGGTTCCTTTGGAGCCATTCAAGAACAAAGTATTTAAGCCAAGGAGACAAGGCCCCGGCAAGAGGAGCTTGCCGGGAAGGCCAACCAAGGTGACTCAAGGAACTTGCCGTGACGCGCCACGCGTCCCGGCAAGGCCCGGTGAGCGGCAAGCTCCCAGACGCGACAAGACAACGACCGCGGCAAGGCGCTTGCCGCGGCAAGCTACCACTCTGTACCCGCGCTCCAGCACATCCACCAATGTGTCGCTCTGGGACCCTTCCAGGCGTACGTGGCGAGAGCCTGTGCAGCCAGCGGTGCGCGGTGCAAGCGGTGCTGACAAGTTTGCCATCGTGGCGAGCGGTGGCGTCCCTGACGGTCCCTTTTGCACTATTTGGGCGACGCAGATGGGCATTCAATGCCCTTGTCCCCTGCCGTCAGAGTTAGGTATGATACACTATACAGGTAGTTGTACCAACCGCAACACCTTTCCATTTTTACCCTTGTCTACGTTGCCACCTGTCGGTGACCCCTTGAGCATATAAAAGGAGGCCCATGCGCAACGTAGAAGGGGAGGACGAAAGAGGACACTCACGCTCGGTCTCGTTAGCTGCTGGTGTGTACTGTAGCACTCGGCGCTCCCGAGCAAGAACTCAATACAAATCACAAAGGAGGAGTAGGGTTTTACGCATCCGTGCGGCCCGAACCTGGGTAAACTGCTTGTGTGTTTCGCCTCGATCCGCTCTTCGTGCGATCTCCGCCCCCGCCGAACCGAAAGGGGCTCGGTCCGCCGGTCCCCATAGGTGCTCGTGGATCAGTTTCCCTGACATCTTTGGCGCACCAGGTAGGGGGCGTCGAGGTTGTGTGAACCCGATCCGGCATTCACACGAGCCAGACCTTCATCGTCTTCATCGACATGCCGCCGAAGAAGAAGGCTTCGGAGGCGGCTGCTCCGTCCATGCCGAACCCACCACCGCCGGAGCAAACGGCTGGTGGGGTAGATGCCGGCGGAAGAACGGGCGTCGACGGGGGAGCTCACGGTGCTGCCAGGTCCAAGGACAAGGCTGCGCTGCCCATCGATGGCGTAGCCGGCTCCCATAACGCCCGGGCGCACTCCAAGACCTCGGCGTCCGTACATGCACCGCGCCCATCTCAGGAGGCGCGGGACCGGCAGCGTCATGGTACTCACAGTACCATACGTTTGTTGGACCAAGATCGAGCTGGTGGATCTCGGAATGCTCAAGACCAGCATGCACGCCAACATGCTGGCACGAGCGAGGCACGGTCGCCTGGACGGGATACTGCTCCTTCTAACAGAGTTAGAAGTCCGAGCATATCCCGCTCCTTGCACTGTTCGCCACCGCCACCCGCCACTTCAGCAGAAGCTTTGGCGCGAGCTCAACTGCTCCTGGACTACCCTCCAACGGCGGACAAGATCGACGACTGGAGGGCCACCATTCAGAGTCTCATCGGCTTCGCCAACGGCGACACTCCACGGCAGCCGAGTACATCATAGCCGTGGCAAGTCAGCCAGGCACAAGCCGGTGGCGACAAGATCGGTGGGGGTGCAACCACCGTGCACTCTCCGCCCCAAAGGCCAAGATCGCCGACTCGCCGGATCCACCTCGACAGCGACTCCACCACGTCATCAGATACGCGAGCTCGTCGCGATCAGCGCCAAGTTCTTCACGAACGACAGCAAGAAGACGCTCGTACTCGCATCGAGCACTGAAGAGAAGCGCGGCGTCAATCGGACCAGCGCGCAGGGCCCTCTGTCGACATGCATGCGCCAGGGGAACCAGGCGACTTGCCGTACGCGGTAGGTTGCCCTGCGTTTACTCGTGAGATGCGGCAAGTCCAGTGGCCCAGCACGAAGAATTTCAAGCTAGACGTACCAGAGAAGTACGACGGCAAGTCGCATCCGTCGGAGTTCCTCAGCATCTACACCATCACGGTGCAGGCTGCCGGGGGGCGGGACGACAAGATCCTTGCCAATTACTTCCCGCTGGTGCTCAAGCCCAACGTCAGGTCCTGGCTCATGCACTTGCCGGACAACTCCATATCCTCCTGGGCAGACATATGCCATCAGTTTGTCGGCGCCTTTACAGGCAGCCACAAACCTCATGGCCAAGAGAGTGACCTTCATCTGCTCGCCCAGAAGGAAGGAGAGCCCCTGCGCAAGTACATTCAGAGATTCAGCCATGTACAGCACAACATCCTAGATGTCCACCCTGCCGCGGTCATCAGCGCGTTCCATCAGAACGTGCGTAACCGCAGGATGCTGGAGGAGATGGCGATGTGCAAGATCAGAGACGTCAGTGAGCTGTATGCCCTGGCCCACAAGTGTGCACGCGCTAAGGAAGGGAGGAAACTCCCCGGAGAGGATATAGGAGCAGGAGGATCTGACAACGAAGATGCTGCCCCGGCAAAGAAAAACCGGCGGCGGAACAACAGGAAGAAGAAAGGCAAAGATGTGCTAGTCATTGAGCAGTCCGGCAACGAAGGTGGCGCCAAGAAAGCCAAAGCTGGTAGCTCCGGCAAGGAGATTTCCGCATGCACCAACTGCCAGGCTGTGGCGGCCGCCGACAAGCAGGACGACACCAACAAGCAGTACTGCAAGATCCACCGCACCAAGGGCCATGACCTCTAGAGCTGCAAGAAGGTCGAGCAGCTTGTCGAGCAGCAAAAGGCTGAATACGAGCGGCGCGACAAGTAGAAGGCCCAAGGAGGTGCTGAAGGATCCAGCAAGAAGCGCGCCGGCCGGGGAGGACGCCGCGGCAAGGCCAAGCAGCGGCAAGGAGACAGACCTCCCCGCGGCCGCGACAAGGATGAAGATGATGACGACGATGAAGACATGGATGATGTCGAGACCAGTGAGCAGGAGTTCCAGAAAGCCACAGAGGTCCTGTTTGTTGACGGCGGTGCTTCTCTGCATACTTCACACCGCCAACTCAAGAAGTGGGTGCGGGAAGTCAATGCGGCAGAACCACCTGTCGAGTCACGCAAGCTTCTGAAATGGTCCAGCACGCCTATCATCTTTGATATTGAGGACCACCCTGATCGCACAACTGCGGTCGGGTGTTTGCCGATGTTGGTTTCACCAACTATCCGCAAACTCAAGGTCACTAAGATGCTAGTTGACGGCGGGGCCGGCTTGAACCTGATCTCCTCCGCTGTACTCCAGAAACTCCAGATCCCTGACAGCGAGCTTGAAGAGACCGGCACATTCCAAGGAATCAACCCGGGAAGGAGCAAACCGAAGGGGAAGATCACGTTGTCGGTGACATTTGGCAGCGAGTTGAACTTCAGGACTGAGAGGGTCACTTTTGACGTTGCCGATTTTCCATTGCCTTACAATGGGATACTTGGACGTCCAGCACTCACCAAGTTAATGGCAGCCTCTCACTACGCATATAACATGCTGAAGATGCCAGGCCCGATAAGTGTCATCTCTGTCCCTGGCGACAAGAAGGATGCTCTTATCTGCGCCGACAAGATCTACCGGGAAGCAGCAGCCGCAACAGATCGCAAGTCACCTGCCGTTGAAGCTCCCGGGGGGAAGAAGAAGACCAAGTCCGGCAAGAGTTCTGATGCCCACTCCGGCAAGCGCACCTCTTCGGAGTGCTGCGCTACCGTCGAGGATGCACAATCGAGCTCCACTGGCAAGTGTAAGAAGACAATGGCAACTCCGCCAGAGACCAAGAAGGTGTCCGCCAAGGAGGACGGCACTGGTGGTACCTTCACCATCAGTGCCACTCTTGACCCTAAATAGGAAAGCGCGCTCATTGCTTTCCTGCGGGCGAACGTCGACGTGTTTGCGTCGCAACCGTCTGACATCCCCGGTGTTCCCAGGAAAGTAATTGAGCACCATCTTGCCGTCTGTCCTCATGCGCGGCCCGTCAAGCAGAAGGTCAGGAAACAAGCAGTGGAGCGCCAAGATTTCATCGCAGAAGAGATCAAGAAGTTGGAAGCAGCAGGCCTTGTCAGAGGAGTGATCCATCCTACGTGGTTGGCCAATCCTGTAGTCGTGCGCAAGGAAAACGGGAAATGGAGGCTTTGTATTGACTTTACCGATGTTAACAAAGCTTGTCCCAAAGACCCATTTCCTTTACCGCGCATTGACCAGATTGTTGACTCCATGGCCGGGTGTGACTTGCTTTCATTTCTTGACGCATACTCAGGATACCATCAGATCTTCATGGCAGAAGAGGATGAGGAGAAGACCGCATTCATCACTCCATGTGGCACGTACTGTTTCATACGGATGCCTTTCGGTTTATAGAATGCTGGTTCAACATTTGCAAGGGTAGTCGATGTCGCTTTTGAGCCACAAATACACAGAAATGTGGAAGCCTACATGGATGACATAGTGGTCAAGAGCAAGGACAAGGCAACTCTGATTCAAGATTTAGACGAGACCTTTGCGAATCTGCGCAAGATTAGCCTCAAGCTCAACCCCGAGAAGTGTGTGTTTGGAGTCCCTTCCGGCAAGCTTCTCGGGTTCTTCGTGTCTCAGCAGGGAATTGAAGCCAATCTCGACAAGATCAAGGCCATTGAGCAGATTGAAGCACCAAAGCGCGTCAAGGATGTACGAAGACTTGCCGGTTGCATGGCTGCTCTCAGCAGGTTTATCTCTAGGTCTGCTGAGCGCGCCCTGCCATTTTTCAAAATATTGAAAAAGGCAGGTCCAATGAAATGGACTCCAGAAGCGGAGGCTGCGCTGCAAGACTTGAAGAGATACCTGTCCTCCACTCCAACACTTGTCGCACCTAAGCCACAAGAGAAGTTGCTGCTGTATCTAGCGGCAACCAATCAAGTGGTTAGTGCTGCGTTAGTAGCGGAGAGGGAGGCAGATGACGAGCCAGCAACCACGGCAGGCGCATCTAACGACAAGCAGGGGGCTTCCCCGACAAGCTCTGGTCCCGACAAAGATGAATCTGCGCAGGCGCGCGAGGAGATACAGAAGAGAATGGTGCAGCTGTTGGGGAACGTAGTATTTTAAAATTTTCCTATGATCACGCAAGATCTATCTACCAGATGCATAGCAACGAGAGGGAAGAGTGAGTCTACATACTCTCGTAGACCGGAAGCGGAAGCGTCAAGTGACGCGGTTGATGTAGTCGAACTTCTTCGCGATTCAACCGATCAAGCACCGAACGTACAGCACCTCCGCGTTCAGCACACGTTCAGCTTGATGACGTCCCACGAGCTCTTGATCCAGTTGAGCTTCACGGGAGAGTTTCGTCAGCACGACGGCGTGGTGACCTATATGATGTATCTACCGGTGCAGGGCTTCTCCTAAGTACTGCGATGGTATGACCGAGGTGTGTTTCTGTGGAGGGGGGCACCGCACATGGCTGGAACAACTCAACTTGTGTGTCTTTGGGTGTCCCCCTGCCCCCGTATATAAAGGAGCAAGAGGGGAGGGCCGGCCGGCTTCCTATGGTGCGGCTAGGGCAATCCTACTAGGAATAGGATTGCAATCCTATTCCTAGTAGGAGTCCATCAAGAAGGAAGAGAGGGAAAGGAAAAGAGGGAGAGGTGGCGCCCCCCCAATCCTAGTCCAACTAGGATCCCTAGGTGGGGCGCCGGCCAGCCTCTATGGGCTGCCTCTCTCCTTTCCTCAAGGCCCATTATGGACCATCCCCCCTCGTAGGGGGTTCCGGTAACCCTCTCCGGCAATCCAGTTAAATCCGAAACTTTTCCGGAACACTTCCGGTGTCCGAATATAGTCGTCCAATATATCATTCTTTATGTCTCGGACATTCCGAGACTCCTCGTCATGTCCGTGATCTCATCCGGGACTCCGAACTACCTTCGGTACATCAAAACTCATAAACTCATAATACCGATCGTCATCAAATGTTAAGCGTGCGGACCCTACGGGTTCGAGAACTATGTAGACATGAACGAGACTCATCTCCGGTCAATAACCAATAGCGGAACCTGGATGTTCATATTGTCTCCTACATATTCTACGAAGATCTTTTATCGGTCAAAACCGCATAACAACATACATTGTTCCTTTCGTCATCGGTATGTTACTTGCCCGAGATTCGATCATCGGTATCTCTATACCTAGTTCAATCTCGTTACCGGCAAGTCTCTTTACTCGTTCCGTAACACATTATCTCGTGATTAACTCATTAGTCTTTTTTGCTTGCAAGGCTTATTGTGATGGGTGTTACCGAGAGGGCCCAGAGATACCTCTCCGACACTCGGAGTGACAAATCCTAATCTTGATCTATGCCAGCACCACGAATACTTTCGGAGACACCTGTAGAGCATCTTTATGATCACCCAGTTATGTTGTGATGTTTGATAGCACACAAGGTGTTCCTACGGTATTCGGGAGTTGCATAATCTCATAGTCATAGGAACATGTATAAGTCATGAAGAAAGCAATAGCAGTAAAACTAAACGATCATAGTGCTATGCTAACGCATGGGTCTTGTCCATCACATCATTCTCCTAATGATGTGATCCCGTTGATCAAATGACAACTCATGTCTATGGATAGGAAACATAACCATCTTTGATCAATGATCTAGTCTAGTAGAGGCATACTAGGGACATACTGTTTTGTCTATGTATCCACACATGTACTAAGTTTCCGGTTAATACAATTCTAGCATGAATAAAAGACATTTATCATGATATAAGGAAATACAAATAACATCTTTATTATTGCCTCTAGGGCATATTTACTTCAGTCTCCCACTTGCACTAGAGTCAATAATCTAGCTCACATCGCCATGTGATTTAATACCGATAGTTCACATCGTTATGTGAATAACACCCATAGTTCACATCGCCATGTGACCAACACCCAAAGGGTTTACTAGAGTCAATAATCTAGTTCACATCGCTATGTGATTAATACCCAAGAGTAATAAGGTGTGATCATGTTTTGCTTGTGAGAGAAGTTTAGTCAACGGGTTTGTCACATTCAGATCCGTATGTATTTTGCAAATTTCTATGTCTACAATGCTCTGCATAGAGCTACTCTAGCTAATTGCTCCCACTTTCAATACGCATCCAGATTGATACTTAGAGTCATCTGGATTTAGTGTCAAAGCTTGCATCGGCGTAACCCTTTACGACGAACTCTTTATCACCTCCATAATCGAGAAACATTTCCTTAGTCATCCAGTTACTAAGGATAATTTTCACCGCTGTACAGTGATCTACTCCTGGATCACTATTGTACCCCCTTGACAAACTCATGGCAAGGTACACAACATGTTTGGTACACAGCATGGCATACTTTATAGAACCTATGGCTGAGGCATAGGGAACGACTTTCATTCTCTCTATATTTTTCTTCCGTGGTCTGGCTTTGAGTCTTACTCAACTTCACACCTTACAAGTCAGGCAAGAACTCCTTCTTTGACTGATCCATTTTGAACTACTTCAAAATCTTATCAAGGTATGTACTTATCGAAAGTCTTATCAAGCATCTTGATCTATCTCTATAGATCTTGATGCCCAATATGTAAGCAGCTTCACCAAGGTCTTTCTTTGAAAAACTCCTTTCAAACACTCCTTTATGCTTTCCAGAAAATTTTACATCATTTCCGATCGACAATATGTCATTCACATATACTTATCAGAAAGGTTGTAGTGCTCCCACTCACTTCTTGTAAATACAGGCTTCACCGTAAGTCTGTATAAATCTATATGCTTTGATCAACTTATCAAAGCGTATATTCCAACTCCGAGATGCTTCCACCAGTCCATAGATGGATCGCTGGAGCTTGCACATTTTGTTAGCACCTTTAGGATTGACAAAACCTTCAGGTTGCATCATATACAATTTTTCTTTAATAAATCCATTAAAGAATGCAGTTTTGTTATCCATTTGCCAGATTTCATAAAATGCGGCAATTGCTAACATGATTCGGACAGACTTAAGCATCGCTACGGGTGAGAAAGTCTCATCATAGTCAACTCCTTGAACTTGTCGAAAACATTTCGCAACAAGTCGAGCTTTGTAAACAGTAACATTACCGTCAGCGTCGGTCTTCCTCTTGAAGATCCATTTATTTTCGATGGCTTGCCGATCATCGGGCAAGTCAACCAAAGTCCACACTTTGTTCTCATACATGGATCCCATCTCAGATTTTATGGCCTCAAGCCATTTTGCGGAATTTGGGCTCATCATCGCTTCCTCATAGTTCGCAGGTTCATCATGGTCTAGTAACATGACTTCCAGAACTGGGTTGTCGTACCACTCTGGTACGGAACGTACTCTGGTTGATCTACGATGTTCAGCAGAAACTTGATCTGAAGTTTCATGATCATCATCATTAGCTTCCTCACTAATTGGTGTAGGAATCACTGGAACTAGTTTCTGTGATGTTCCACTTTCCAATTCGGGAGAAGGTACAATTACCTCATCAAGTTCTACTTTCCTCCCACTCACTTCTTTCGAGAGAAACTCCTTCTCTAGAAAGGATCCACTCTTAGCAACAAAGACCTTGCCTTCGGATCTGTGATAGAAGGTGTACCCAACAGTTTCTTTTGGGTATCCTATGAAGATTTACTTCTCCTATTTGGGGTCGAGCTTATCATGTTGAAACTTTTTCACATAAGCATCGCAGTCCCAAACTTAAAAAAATGACAGCTTAGGTTTCTCGTCAAACCACAGTTCATACGGTGTCATCTCCACGGATTTAGATGGTTCCCTATTTAACGTGAATGTAGCTGTCTCTAATGCATAACCCCAAAAGCAATAGTGGTAGATCGGTAAGAGACATCATCGATTGCACCATATCTAATAAAGTACGGTTATGATGTTCGGACACACCATTACACTGTGGTGTTCCAGGTGGCGTGAGTAGTGAAACTATTTCACATTGTTTTTACTGAAGGCCAAACTCGCTAACTCAAATATTTTACCTCTACAATCATATCATAGAAACTCTTATTTTCTTGTTACAGTGATTCTCCACTTCACTCTGAAATTCTTTGAACTTTTCAAATGTTTCAGACTTGTGCTTCATTAAGTAGATATACCCATATCTGCTCAAATCATCAGTGAAGGTCAGAAAATAACGATTCCCGCCGTGAGCTTCAACACTCATTGGTCTACATACATCAGTATGTATGATTTCCAACAACTCTGTTGCTCGCTCCACAGTTCCGGAGAACGGAGTTTTAGTCATCTTGCCCATGAGGCATGGTTCGCAAGCACCAAGTGATTCATAATCAAGTTATTCCAAAAAGTCCATCACTATGGAGTTTCTTCATGCGCTTTACACCAATATGACCTAAACGGCAGTGCCACAAATAAGTTGCACTATCATTATTAACCTTGCATCTTTTGGCTTCAATATTATGAATATGTGTATCATACGATCGAGATCCAACAAACTATATTCATTGGGTGTATGACCATAGAAGGTTTTATTCATGTAAACAGAACAACAATTATTCTCTAACTTACATGAATAACCGTATTGCAATAAACATGATCAAATCATATTCATGCTCAACACAAACACCAAATAACACTTATTTAGGTTCAACACTAATCCCGAAAGTATAGGGAGTGTGCGATGATGATCATATCAATCTTGGAACTGCTTCCAATACACATCGTCACTTCATCCTTTAACTAGTTTCTGTTCATTATGCAACTCCCATTTCGAGTTACTACTCTTTAGCAACTGAACCAGTGCCAAATACCGAGGGGTTGCTATGAACACTAGTAAAATACACATCAATAATCTGTATATCAAATATACCTTTGTTTACTTTGCCATCCTTCTTATCCGCCAAGTATCTAGGGCAGTTCCACTTCCGGTGACCATTTCCTTTGCAGTAGAAGCACTTAGTTTCAGGCTTGAGTTTAGCTTTGGGTTTCTTCATGGGAGTGACAACTTGCTTGTCATTCTTCTTGAAGTTCCCCTTCTATCCCTTTGCCCTTTACTTGAAACAAGTGGTCTTATTAACCATCAACACTTGATGTTCTTTCTTGATTTCTACCTTCGCTGATTTCAGCATTGCGAAGAGCTCGGGAATTACCTTCGTCATCCCTTGCATATTATAGTTCATCACGAAGTTCTACTAACTTGGTGATAGTGACTAGAGAACTTTGTCAATTACTATCTTATCTGGAAGATTAACTCCCTCTTGATTCAAGTAATTGTAGTACCCAGACAATCTGAGCACATGCTCACTGGTTGAGCTATTCTCCTCCATCTTGTAGGCAAAGTACTGTCAGAAGTCTTATACCTCTCGACACGGGCATGAGTATGAAATACTAATTTCAACTCTTGGAACATCTCATATGCTCCGTGGCGTTCAAAACATTTTTGAACTCCCGGTTATAAGCCGTAAAGCATGGTGCACTAAACTATCAAGTAGTCATCATACCAAGCTTTTGTCAAAACGTTCATAACGTCTACATCTGCTCCTGCAATAGGTCTGTCACCTAGCGGTGCATCAAGGACATATTTCTCTGTGCAGCAATGAGGATAATCCTCAGATCACGGAACAATTCCGCATCATTGCTACTAACATCTTTCAACTTAGTTTTCTCTAGGAACATATAAAAAATAAACGGGGAGCAACATCGTGAGCTATTGATCTACAACATAGATATGCTAATACTACGAGGACTAAGTTCATGATAAATTAAAGTTCAATTTAATCATATTACTTAAGAACTCCCACTTAGATAGACATCCCTCTAGTCATCTAAATGATCACGTGATCCAAATCAACTAAACCATGTCCGATCATCACGTGAGATGGAGTAGTTTCAATGGTGAACATCTTATGTTGATCATATCTACTATATGATTCACGCTCGACCTTTCGGTTTCCAGTGTTCCGAGGCCATATCTGCATATGCTAGGCTCGTCAAGTTTAACCCGAGTATTCTGCTTGTGCAAAACTGGCTTACACCCGTTGTATTTGAACGTAGAGCTTATCACACCCGATCATCACGTGGTGTCTCGGCACGACGAACTTTCGCAACGGTGCATACTCAGGGAGAACACTTATACCTTGAAATTTAGTAAGGGATCATCTTATAATGCTACCGTCGTTCTAAGCAAAATAAGAAGCATAATAAGATAAACATCACATGCAATCAAAATATGTGACATGATATGGCCATCATCATCTTGTGCTTTTGATCTCCATCTCCAAAGCACCGTCATGATCACCTTCGTCACCGGCGCGACACCTTGATCTCCATCGTAGCATAGTTGTCGTCTCGCCAACTATTGCTTCTACGACTATCGCTACCGCTTAGTGATATAGTAAAGCAATTACATGGCGATTGCATTTCATACAATAAAGCGACAACCATATGGCTCCTGCCAGTTGCCGATAACATTACAAAACATGATCATCTCATACAAAACCGTATAACTCATCATGTCTTGACCATATCACATCACAACATGCCCTGCAAAAACAAGTTAGACGTCCTCTACTTTGTTGTTGCAAGTTTTACGTGGCTGCTACGGGCTTAGCAAGAACCGTTCTTACCTACGCATACAAAACCACAACGATGTTTCGTCAAGTATGTGATGTTTTAACCTTCACAAGGACCGGGCGTAGCCACACTTGATTCAGCTAAAGTGAGAGAGACAGACACCGGCAAGTCACCTTTAAGCAACGAGTGCTCGTAACGGTGAAACCAGTCTCGCGTAAGCGTACGCGTAATGTCGGTCCGAGCCGCTTCATCTCATAATACTGCCGAAGCAAAGTATGACATGCTGGTAAGCAGTATGACTAGTATCGCCCACAACTCATTGTGTTCTACTCGTGCATATCATCTACGCATAGACCTGGTTCATGATGCCACTGTTGGGGAACGTAGTATTTTAAAATTTTCTTACGATCACGCAAGATCTATCTACCAGATGCATAGCAACGAGAGGGAAGAGTGTGTCTACATACCCTCGTAGACCGGAAGCGGAAGCGTCAAGTGATGCGGTTGATGTAGTCGAACTTCTTCGCGATTCAACTGATCAAGCACCGAACGTACAGCACCTCCGCGTTCAGCACACGTTCAGCTTGATGATGTCCCACGAGCTCTTGATCCAGTTGAGCTTCACGGGAGAGTTTCGTCAGCACGACGGCGTGGTGACGGATATGATGTATCTACCGGTGCAGGGCTTCTCCTAAGTACTGCGATGGTATGACCGAGGTGTGTTTCTGTGGAGGGGGGCACCGCACACGGCTGGAACAACTCAACTTGTGTGTCTTTGGGTGTCCCCTGCCCCCGTATATAAAGGAGCAAGAGGGGAGGGCCGGCCGGCCTCCTATGGTGCGGCTAGGGCAATCCTACTAGGAATAGGATTGCAATCCTATTCCTAGTAGGAGTCCATCAAGAAAGAAGAGAGGGAAAGGAAAAGAGGGAGAGGTGGCGCCCCCCCAATCCTAGTCCAACTAGGATCCCTAGGTGGGGCACTGGCCAGCCTCTATGGGCTGCCTCTCTCCTTTCCTCAAGGCACACTATGGACCATCCCCCCTCGTAGGGGGTTCCGGTAACCCTCTCCGGCAATCCAGTTAAATCCGAAACTTTTCCGGAACACTTCCGGTGTCCGAATATAGTCGTCCAATATATCATTCTTTATGTCTCGGACATTCCGAGACTCCTCGTCATGTCCGTGATCTCATCCGGGACTCCGAAATACCTTCGGTACATCAAAACTCATAAACTCATAATACCGATCGT
This sequence comes from Secale cereale, assembly GCA_902687465.1. Lineage (NCBI taxonomy): Eukaryota > Viridiplantae > Streptophyta > Magnoliopsida > Poales > Poaceae > Secale > Secale cereale. The sequence continues at coordinate 465,243,691 of LR738714.1, forward strand.
CATCAAACGTTAAGCGTGCGGACCCTACGGGTTCGAGAACTATGTAGACATGACCGAGACTCATCTCCGGTCAATAACTAATAGCGGAACCTGGATGTTCATATTGGCTTCTACATATTCTACGAAGATTTTTTATCGGTCAAAACCGCATAACAACATACGTTGTTCCTTTTGTCATCGGTATGTTACTTGCCCGAGATTCGATCGTCGGTATCTCTATACCTAGTTCAATCTCGTTACCGGCAAGTCTCTTTACTCGTTCCGTAACACATTATCTCGTGACTAACTCATTAGTCTTTTTTGCTTGCAAGGCTTATTGTGATGGGTGTTACCGAGAGGGCCCAGAGATACCTCTCCGACACTCGGAGTGACAAATCCTAATCTTGATCTATGCCAGCACCACGAATACTTTCGGAGACACCTGTAGAGCATCTTTATGATCACCCAGTTACGTTGTGACGTTTGATAGCACACAAGGTGTTCCTACGGTATTCGGGAGTTGCATAATCTCATATTCATAGGAACATGTATAAGTCATGAAGAAAGCAATAGCAGTAAAACTAAACGATCATAGTGCTATGCTAACGGATGGGTCTTGTCCTTCACATCATTCTCCTAATGATGTGATCCCGTTGATCAAATGACAACTCATGTCTATGGCTAGGAAACATAACCATCTTTGATCAATGAGCTAGTCTAGTAGAGGCATACTAGGGACATACTGTTTTGTCTATGTATCCACACATGTACTAAGTTTCCGGTTAATACAATTCTAGCATGAATGAAAGACATTTATCATGATATAAGAAAATACAAATAACATCTTTATTATTGCCTCTAGGGCATATTTCCTTCAGCAGCGCCCAGTTTACTTTGTCAGTTCCCTTCTGCAGGGGGCTAGGTCAAGGTACTCTGGTGTGCAGAAATTGCTTTTCGGCCTTCTCATGGCATCGAGAAAGCTGTGCCATTACTTCCAAGCACATGAGATCACAGTCGTCACTCGTTTTCCGCTGAAGAGGATACTGCAGAACCCAGAAGCAACAGGCAGGATTGTTGAGTGGGCACTGGAACTATCAAGCTTTAGCCTCAAGTTTGAAAGCACTTCAACTATCCAAAGCAGAGCATTGGCAGAATTCATAGCAGAGTGGACGCCAACACCAGATGAAGAAATTCCAGAAACGAGCATCCCCGTCAAGGAAACGAGCAAAGAGTGGCTGATGTACTTTGATGGTGCCTTCTCGCTGCAAGGCGCCGGTGCTGGCGTGCTGCTTGTCGCACCCACCGGAGAGCAACTCAAGTACGTAGTCCAGATGCACTTTCCAAAGGAGCAAGCGACAAACAATACCGCAGAGTATGAAGGTTTGCTTGCCGGTCTCAGGATCGTGGCAGACCTTGGGATCAAGAAGCTCATTGTCAGGGGTGACTCGCAGCTCGTCGTCCGCCAAGTGAACAAGAGTTATCAGAGTCCGTTGATGGAAGCCTACGTTGATGAAGTGAGAAAGCTAGAAGAGCACTTTGACGGCCTACAGATGGAGCATGTTCCAAGAGCTCAGAACGACATTGCCGATGACCTGTCAAAGTGCGCCGCACTTAAGTTACTTGTGGTACCAGGGATCTTTGTGCTCAAGCTGACTCAACCATCTATAACACCATCAACTGGACATAGCAAGAAGAGGAAGTTGATTTCTGGTGACTATTTTCCGGCAGAGCTTCCCGAAGCCGCCGCCAAGAAGGTCCCCAAGATCAACACCAAGAGTGCTGAGGAGCAGTCTGCTCCGGCAAGCCCTAGGGTTTGTTCCGTTGAAGCAGAGGCTCCCGACAAGTTTTGCTCCGGCAAGCTTGTCGGGGAACGTCAAGCTCCGGCTGAGCCGCAGGTTCTCGCCGTAGAAGCGGATGTTCCCGCAGCAGCAGATGTGCCTTTAGTCCTTGTTGTCGAGCCTCAAGCTCCAGCATGGGCACAACAGATTGTCCGTTTCCTTCAGACAGGAGAACTTCCCGAAGAACAAGAAGAAGCGGAAAGAGTAGCCTGGCAGTCAAGTATGTACCAGTTTGTCGACAACACACTGTATAGAAGGAGACTCAACAGTGTGAAATTGAAGTGTATTCACCTGGAAGGCGGACAAAAGCTGTTGGCAGAGATACATGGAGGCATATGTGGTCACCACATTGGCGCAAGAGCACTTGCCGGCAAAGCATTCAGGCAAGGTTTCTTCTGGCCGACAGCCCTCCAGGATGCAACTGCACAAGTAACCAAGTGTGAAGCGTGCCAGTTCCATTCCAAGCAGATTCACCAGCCAGCTCAAGCTCTCCAGACGATCCCTTTATCCTGGCCATTTTCGGTCTGGGGGCTCGACATCCTCGGCCTCTTTCCCCGAGCATTCGGGGGCTTTGAGTACTTGTACGTTGCAATCGACAAGTTCACAAAGTGGCCGGAAGTGGAAGCAGTGGGGAAGGTGACAGCACAGTCAGCAGTCAAGTTCTTCAGGTCGATTGTTTGCCGCTTCGGGATCCCTAACAGGATCATCACCGACAATGGTACGCAATTCATGAGCCGCACCTTCATGCAGTACGTCCAAGATCTTGGCGCCAAGGTCTGCTTCGCTTCTGTTGCTCACCCGAGAAGCAACGGTCAAGCGGAGAGGGCAAATGCTGAAGTGCTGCGTGGGCTCAAGACCAGAACTTTCGACAGGCTGCGCAAGTGCGGAAGAAACTGGATTGAGGAGCTGCCGGTGGTTCTTTGGTCGATCAGGACGACGCCAAATCGAGCCACTGGCCAGACACCTTTCGCTCTAGTCTATGGAGCAGAGGCAGTTCTCCCCACGGAACTCGTATACGGGTCACCTCGAGTGCTCGCCTATGATGAGCTTGAGCAAGAGCAGCTGCGACAAGATGACGCGCTGCTCCTTGAGGAAGACCGTCTTCAGGCTGCTGTGCGAGCGGCTCGCTGCCAGCAAGCTTTGCGCCGCTACCATAGCCGCAAAGTTAACGCCAGAAGTCTCGAGGAGGGCGACCTTGTTCTTCGGCGCGTTTAGTCCGCCAAGAATTCCAACAAGTTGACGCCGAAGTGGGAAGGCCCTTACCGGGTGAAACGAGTCACTAGGCCTGGCGCTGTCCGCCTTGAGACCGAAGATGGCATTCCGGTGAGCAACTCCTGGAACATTGAACATCTTCGTAAGTTTTACCCGTAAGACGCGGTTGCCGGAACCTGTTCCGGCAACCACCTTTTGTACAAGTCTTGCCGCTATTGCATGTAATCCTTTGTACAAAGCCGGGCGCAGACCCCGTGCATAAGTAAAGCTCATGTGCTCCGCACATCTTGATAGTTTCATGCTTTCTATTTTTTGCATGTGTTATCTGACACTTTGTGCAGCACCTACCCCCGGTAAGCAATAACGAGCCGTAAGGCTCCATATCTTTATTTTCTCTTCTTTCTTTTTCTCAAGGAAAGGAAGGTTCCCTCGCCCACAAGTTTGCCGGGGGGGGGGGG